>CM067362.1:74297881-74897881 GCA_034401795.1 Chaetoderma sp. LZ-2023a | reverse complement strand
TTTGATATGGTATTCATATATGGTGGAGGATCCAAATTGATGCTAACTGGTTAATTTAATCAATAGATCTAATTTCAAATAGTTTTTAAGCCTTAAAGAAAATGCCAATTTGCAGAGCAAGAGAAGACTATTATTGAAATTTTACCACTGGAATGACTGCCTCAGTTATCGAGATAGTCATTCCAGTTGTAAATTTTTGAAAATTGTCTTCTCTTTGTTTGCCAATGGACATTTCTCAAGACCACTGCAGATGCCATTCTTGGCTGATATGCGTGTTAATTCCAAGCATGTGAATCTATATTGTTTATTCTAGGACCGTTCATTGAGCAAAACAATCTTCAAATGTGAGACTCATCAGCTGGAAAGACTCCCCATCATTGATGTGCTGCCTATGGACTATGGAAACAAGAACCAGAAGTTTGGCTTTAACTTAGGACCAGTGTGTTTTAGATAATTTCTGAGACAGATAACTTAATGCAAATTCTCAAAAAGATCTTTTCTAAGTAACATCGGCAATAGCTGGCATTGTGTCTCAGTAGGCTATATTTGTTGTTTTAATTGTTATATATCGATAGGTAAATGATCGGATAAAGGTTGGTTGCGATTAAATTAGTAAAAAGACGATTCAAGGATTCGATTTTTTGAGTTGTATAAGAATGAATTCAAGGCAATCAATGTCTTTACTTCCATATGTCAAGAGCTTAAATGCCACAGAGACAGTAATAGAAAAACTGTTATTCATTTTGCAAACAATGTGGCTGAAACTGAAACAGGTTACGGCAACATAGTTTCAAAAATGAACACCAGTTATCAAGTAAAAGGGGAAGGAATTCAGAAATCTGAAATTTTCTTTGCCCAGTGGTTAGGCCTAAACAAATTATCAACAGTTATCAAATATTTCAGCAATATTAAAATATTGCAAATTAGTGAAAAATCTAGGCCTCTTCAAGTCGATATTGATTTTAAAAATCAGTTATTTCTGAGCTGTACTGCAGTGTGAAAATAAACAATTTGCATATGAATGTAGCTTATATAGCAAACGTTATTTTTATGCTATTCAAATATATTAATCAACTGCATATTCCATTGACTTTCCATTATAAAATTCTGACAAACTGTGTCTTTTGAATGGTAGGTTGGACAATGGACCTGGGCCCAGCTTTCCAGATTGTAGACACGAAACATCCCCATAAATTAAACGTACTGTACAGATCTTTACAAATTTTGCTCAGAATATGTAAACTAATGATGATAATAAACTTTCCTTGGTTATATCGAGATGTTGTTTTTTATTGCCTATCTTAATCCTTTCAATAAAGTATTCAACATATCTCAATTTCAAAGCAACTAAACAAGAAAGCAGAACACTATAATTCTGTTCCCAAGAAATCAGACTTCAAGCATACATGAGACTGATTAGACCAGCTTTGGAATATGCAAGTACAGCTTCTGACCCTCAACAAATAACTCTTCAGGACAAAGGTGAAGAAACGTGCAGCTAGATTCCTCACCTCAAACTATATCTACAAACAAGCAGTATGACAAATATAATAGAAAACCTAAAAGTCTCACCATTGAAAGACAGAAGGAAACAAAACTGCCTTTTTCTGTTCTACAAAGGCCTTAAAGGATAACTAATCCCATCCCTTGATAGCTATCAGGTGATCTGACACGCCTCTCATAAATTATCCAGGTAATTTTAAGCTTTTTATCACGGCGCTAAGGAAAGATATTGAGGCTTTAGTAGTTAAATGTTGGTACATTTCTACACGCTATGAGGGCTGTCGTGATTTACTTTTCAACCAATCAGAAAAAACATAGCGTGTCTGCCTCGGTATATACGCTCAGTCATAGAGGTGCCAGCTATAGTTTGGCAATGTGGTATAAAAGCAATCCTACAGGATAGCTGTTGAATATTTTGAAACCAATTTGATTGGTAGTTGTTGCTGCCATAGGCAGATACAACTTCCAATCAAATTAGTTTCAAAATATTCAACGGGATGAGTATTACATAATAAAAAATGTAATGCATTGGCGCTTACATAACACTACACACTATCGCTTGAGGAGACAAAATGGTGGCGATCACTCTTCAACATTTACTCATATTACAAAGCAGATAATTGCGATACAGGTCAGGGAATGTGACAGGATATGAATGATATGGAATCTATAAACCATAATCTTTCTGCGCATCACTACATTTGAGATGAGATTAGCATCGCTTTAACAGCAACAAGCAGACACCATTAAGCAGTCTACAGAAGCCAATTCAGGAAATCAAAAACATGCACAAAAGCCACTTCAATCAAACTTATTCAAGAAACGAGATCTTTAAATTCAGCTTCATTCCCAGTACTAAAACGGACTGGAACAAACTATCACAGGATCTAAGCAGTTCAGAAAGCTCAACAAATCCCAGTACTATCTTTACAGAATTAATCAGAGGAAAAGAATATATCTAACTTAGCTACTTGACGAATGTGCGGCGAGAGAATGTCCTCCGCTTAATATTCCGTCAAGTTGTACGAATTGTATTGTCTTTACTATTTAATAAAGATTCTGTTGAATATTTTGGAAATAATTTCAATGGGTGCTGTTGCAGTCATATGCATAGGCAGCAACAGCACCAAGTCTAATTAGTTTCAAAATATCCAACAGTTTACCTGTATAGTTTTCTGGAAATTGAGATTCGGGATGTGCAGGGATCGATTGATCCCAATGCGGGTAAAGCCTGGCTTGAGCTTAGCTAGAGATTGGTGAAGCATAGTTAAAACTGGATTTCTTCATTTACACATAGCACTACCTGATATAACACTGGGATTTGAACAACGACTAGAGGACTAATCCTTTAACACTCAATCTGACCAAAAAATGTCTATTTGCAGACAAAAGAAAACTATCTTTGAAAATTCATTACTTAAATTATTGGCTCCATAACCAAGCCAGTAATTCTAGCGGTAATTTGTCAAAATCTAGTCTTCTCTTGACCTGCTAATGGAGATTCCTCAAGACCTCTGCCGAGCGTTTTGGCATGCTTGAGAGGTTAAAGGTTAAGTTGAAAGAATAGTAATTATATGGCACCCAAAAGAATTGACCAATCAGATCTCTGCATACAACTCCTGAATCCTAGCACTTTAGCCATGCGTGATTAAGATAGATCCATCGGTTAATAAAAAGTAGTCTTTTAATAGTTTCCTGAAAATTTTTGGGGAAAAAACAATATGGTTCAAGGAAAACCATCCTAGGATCTTTTTCAATCAGATTGATTAAAATCTTCCCTGAGCGGTTAATGAGGGAGTTTCCTAAAGCGTTTCATTTCTTTGGCAAATCCAAGATGCTCACTGAAAAGAATTAATGACCAATCAGATGTGTCTGTGTAGTTCTTACTACTGTCTTTCAAGCAGTCTGGTAGAAATCAGTTTTGTGGTTAATGAGCTTTATACCAAGTTTCATGGATATTTTGAGAATCCAAGATGGTCACCACACACATTTTAGAATAGAAGTTATGATGCACACCACACTAGGGTCATTCTAGCCATGTTTGTTTGAATTTCGGGGTCTTCAGATCAGGTCAAATAATAGCGATATAGGGCCAACCTGGCCATTCCTTTCCCAAAGTCCTCTACATATGGCTTAACATCATCAGGGTTTATAGAATAAATTCGAGGGTTAAAGTGCTAAAATGTAAATTAAGCTGTTGGAATATTTTGAAACTAATTTTACTGGAAGCTGTTGTTGTCAGTTGGTAGCAACGGGTTCCAGTGAAATTAGTTTCAAAATAGTCGACAGAATACTCTTACATGTTAAAGAAATTTTCGTTGCTGGTCTGTGAGGCATAGAGCTTTAACAAGCTTCTTAGTATGCTCACATTTGTTACCTGTACCGTGAACAAATAACTAATCATCAAACAAAGCAATTTAAACCTTTAATGAGATGACAATAAGATGCCAAAATCATCATAAAACAAGAGCTCCGCAAAGGCCACATAATACCCTGCCATGATGACAAACCAATGAATGACAGCTATCAGAAAATAGCAATGTCTTCCTCAGACCTAGACCAGTCATCCTATGAAGATTCAAAGCGATCCGCTAAATGGTTATGGTGTTATCATCGAGAAACCAATTTTCCCAATGGCCGCTGGTGGCTGGCAGACATATTGGATTTCAGATCATCTACAATTCCAATAAGTTTCTTCCTCAGACCGTAGTCCAGTCATCCAAGATAGTTTCAAAGCAATCCACAAACTGGAAATGGAATTATCATTCAGAAGCCAATATTCAAGCTGGCCGCCCAGATTTTGGATCGTCGTCAATTTTGAGGTTTCCTCTCCAGACCTATTCCAATCCACCCTATGTTAATGAAGTTTCAAAGGAATCTGATAAACAGTACCAGAGTTATTGTCTGGAAACCAATTTTCAAGATGCGCGCCCCTGGATGGCGGCCATCTTGGATTTTGGACTACCGTCGATTTCGATAGGTTTCTTGTCCAGTCCTAGTCAAACCACCGCATGACGTTTCAAATCTCTCCGATAAATGGTTAATAAGAGTTATCATCCGGAAATCAATTTTCAAGATGGCTGCTGGTGGCCATCTTGGATTTCTGCTAATCAACAATGCCACATGTAGGCTGATGTCGTAATCAATTACGTCATGAATGACACAATTTAGTCCATCTTAAACGCTTAATATTCCGTCAAGTTGTACGAATTGTATTGTCTTTACTATTTAATAAAGATTCTGTTGAATATTTTGGAAATAATTTCAATGGGTGCTGTTGCAGTCATATGCATAGGCAGCAACAGCACCAAGTCTAATTAGTTTCAAAATATCCAACAGTTTACCTGTATAGTTTTCTGGAAATTGAGATTCGGGATGTGCAGGGATCGATTGATCCCAATGCGGATAAAGCGTGGCTTGAGCTTAGCTAGAGATGGGTGAAGCATAGTTAAAACTGGATTTCTCCATTTACACATAGCACTACCTGATATAACACTGGGATTTGAACAACGACTAGAGGACTAATCCTTTAACACTCAATCTGACCAAAAAATTTCTATTTGCAGACAAAAGAAAACTATCTTTGAAAATTCATTACTTAAATTATTGGCTCCATAACCAAGCCAGTAATTCTAGCGGTAATTTGTCAAAATCTAGTCTTCTCTTGACCTGCTAATGGAGATTCCTCAAGACCTCTGCCGAGCGGTTTTGGCATGCTTGAGAGGTTAAAGGTTAAGTTGAAAGAATAGTAATTATATGGCACCCAAAAGAATTGACCAATCAGATCTCTGCATACAACTCCTGAATCCTAGCACTTTAGCCATGCGTGATTAAGATAGATCCATCGGTTAATAAAAAGTAGTCTTTTAATAGTTTCCTGAAAATTTTTGGGGAAAAAACAATATGGTTCAAGGAAAACCATCGTAGTATCTTTTTCAATCAGATTGATTAAAATCTTCCCTGAGCGGTTAATGAGGGAGTTTCCTAAAGCGTTTCATTTCTTTGACAAATCCAAGATGCTCACTGAAAAGAATTAATGACCAATCAGATGTGTCTGTGTAGTTCTTACTACTGTCTTTCAAGCAGTCTGGTAGAAATCAGTTTTGTGGTTAATGAGCTTTATACCAAGTTTCATGGATATTTTGAGAATCCAAGATGGTCACCACACACATTTTAGAATAGAAGTTATGATGCACACCACACTAGGGTCATTCTAGCCATGTTTGTTTGAATTTCGGGGTCTTCAGATCAGGTCAAATAATAGCGATATAGGGCCAACCTGGCCATTCCTTTCCCAAAGTCCTCTACATATGGCTTAACATCATCAGGGTTTATAGAATAAATTCGAGGGTTAAAGTGCTAAAATGTAAATTAAGCTGTTGGAATATTTTGAAACTAATTTTACTGGAAGCTGTTGCTGTCAGTTGGTAGCAACGGGTTCCAGTGAAATTAGTTTCAAAATAGTCGACAGAATACTCTTACATGTTAAAGAAATTTTCGTTGCTGGTCTGTGAGGCATAGAGCTTTAACAAGCTTCTTAGTATGCTCACATTTGTTACCTGTACCGTGAACAAATAACTAATCATCAAACAAAGCAATTTAAACCTTTAATGAGATGACAATAAGATGCCAAAATCATCATAAAACAAGAGCTCCGCAAAGGCCACATAATACCCTGCCATGATGACAAACCAATGAATGACAGCTATCAGAAAATAGCAATGTCTTCCTCAGACCTAGACCAGTCATCCTATGAAGATTCAAAGCGATCCGCTAAATGGTTATGGTGTTATCATCGAGAAACCAATTTTCCCAATGGCCGCTGGTGGCTGGCAGACATATTGGATTTCAGATCATCTACAATTCCAATAAGTTTCTTCCTCAGACCGTAGTCCAGTCATCCAAGATAGTTTCAAAGCAATCCACAAACTGGAAATGGAATTATCATTCAGAAGCCAATATTCAAGCTGGCCGCCCAGATTTTGGATCGTCGTCAATTTTGAGGTTTCCTCTCCAGACCTATTCCAATCCACCCTATGTTAATGAAGTTTCAAAGGAATCTGATAAACAGTACCAGAGTTATTGTCTGGAAACCAATTTTCAAGATGCGCGCCCCTGGATGGCGGCCATCTTGGATTTTGGACTACCGTCGATTTCGATAGGTTTCTTGTCCAGTCCTAGTCAAACCACCGTATGACGTTTCAAATCTCTCCGATAAATGGTTAATAAGAGTTATCATCCGGAAATCAATTTTCAAGATGGCTGCTGGTGGCCATCTTGGATTTCTGCTAATCAACAATGCCACATGTAGGCTGATGTCGTAATCAATTACGTCATGAATGACACAATTTAGTCCATCTTAAACGCTTAATATTCCGTCAAGTTGTACGAATTGTATTGTCTTTACTATTTAATAAAGATTCTGTTGAATATTTTGGAAATAATTTCAATGGGTGCTGTTGCAGTCATATGCATAGGCAGCAACAGCACCAAGTCTAATTAGTTTCAAAATATCCAACAGTTTACCTGTATAGTTTTCTGGAAATTGAGATTCGGGATGTGCAGGGATCGATTGATCCCAATGCGGGTAAAGCGTGGCTTGAGCTTAGCTAGAGATGGGTGAAGCATAGTTAAAACTGGATTTCTCCATTTACACATAGCACTACCTGATATAACACTGGGATTTGAACAACGACTAGAGGACTAATCCTTTAACACTCAATATGACCAAAAAATGTCTATTTGCAGACAAAAGAAAACTATCTTTGAAAATTCATTACTTAAATTATTGGCTCCATAACCAAGCCAGTAATTCTAGCGGTAATTTGTCAAAATCTAGTCTTCTCTTGACCTGCTAATGGAGATTCCTCAAGACCTCTGCCGAGCGGTTTTGGCATGCTTGAGAGGTTAAAGGTTAAGTTGAAAGAATAGTAATTATATGGCACCCAAAAGAATTGACCAATCAGATCTCTGCATACAACTCCTGAATCCTAGCACTTTAGCCATGCGTGATTAAGATAGATCCATCGGTTAATAAAAAGTAGTCTTTTAAGTTTCCTGAAAATTTTGGGGGAAAAAACAATATGGTTCAAGGAAAACCATCCTAGGATCTTTTTCAATCAGATTGATTAAAATCTGCCCTGAGCGGTTAATGAGGGAGTTTCCTAAAGCGTTTCATTTCTTTGGCAAATCCAAGATGCTCACTGAAAAGAATTAATGACCAATCAGATGTGTCTGTGTAGTTCTTACTACTGTCTTTCAAGCAGTCTGGTAGAAATCAGTTTTGTGGTTAATGAGCTTTATACCAAGTTTCATGGATATTTTGAGAATCCAAGATGGTCACCACACACATTTTAGAATAGAAGTTATGATGCACACCACACTAGGGTCATTCTAGCCATGTTTGTTTGAATTTCGGGGTCTTCAGATCAGGTCAAATAATAGCGATATAGGGCCAACCTGGCCATTCCTTTCCCAAAGTCCTCTACATATGGCTTAACATCATCAGGGTTTATAGCATGCAACAGCCTTAAAAAGATGGTAACCGCGCAAGTAATTCCAGGGGTAAATTTTCAAAAATAGTCTTCTCTTGGTCTGCAAATGGACATTTTCTATAGGAAAATTTAAATTTCCTTGAATAAATTCGAGGGTTAAAGTGCTAAAATGTAAATTAAGCTGTTGGAATATTTTGAAACTAATTTTACTGGAAGCTGTTGCTGTCAGTTGGTAGCAACGGGTTCCAGTGAAATTAGTTTCAAAATAGTCGACAGAATACTCTTACATGTTAAAGAAATTTTCGTTGCTGGTCTGTGAGGCATAGAGCTTTAACAAGCTTCTTAGTATGCTCACATTTGTTACCTGTACCATGAACAAATAACTAATCATCAAACAAAGCAATTTAAACCTTTAATGAGATGACAATAAAATGCCAAAATCATGATAAAACAAGAGCTCCGCAAAGGCCACATAATACCCTGCCATGATGACAAACCAATGAATGACAGCTATCAGAAAATAGCAATGTCTTCCTCAGACCTAGACCAGTCATCCTATGAACATTCAAAGCGATCCGCTAAATGGTTATGGTGTTATCATCGGGAAACCAATTTTCCTGATGGCCACTGGTGGCTGGCAGACATATTGGATTTCAGATCATCTACAATTCCAATAAGTTTCTTCCTCAGACCTTAGTCCACATCCAAGATAGTTTCAAAGCAATCCACAAAATGGAAATGGAATTATCATTCAGAAACCAATATTCAAGATGGCTGCCCGGATTTTGGATCGTTGTCAATTTCGAGGTTTCCTCTCCAGACCTATTCCAATCCATCCTATGTTAATGAAGTTTCAAAGGAATCCAATAAACGGTACCAGAGTTATCGTCTGGAAACCAATTTTCAAGATGCCCGCCCCCGGATGGTGGCCATCTTGGATTTTGGACTACCATCAATTTCGATAGGTTTCTTGTCCAGTCCTAGTCAAACCATCGTATGACGTTTCAAATCTCTCCGATAAATGGTTAACAGAGTTATCATCCGGAAATCAATTTTCAAGATGGCTGCTGGTGGCCATCTTGGATTTCGAATCATCGCTAATTTCGAGAGGTTTCTTCACGAGACGTAGTTCAACCAACTTATGAAGTTTCAAAGCTGTCCGTTAAACGGTAACAGAGTTATCACCTCGAAACCAATTTTCAAGATGGCTGGCAGCCATCTTGGATTTCGGATCATCGTCAGTTTCGATAGGTTTCTGCCCCAGTCATAGTAATCCAAGCTCTCGATGAAGTTTCAAAGCAATCCGATAAATAGTAACATAGTTATCATCATTATTATGGCCCACACGGATGGCACCATTACATAATAAAACCCCAATTTTAAGTGGTCTTTTAAATGATACATGAGGAACAAAGAGTGCCACCTAAGGCAATTAATACACCGGTCTTTGATGAATGTTAAGCTTTTCAGTGAGTTAACTCTGGCAAATATGGATAGATCTCGCCGAAGAACAAAATCATCGCATATCATCTCTACCTACTATGTCCACTGAAATAAAAATCTCAAACGTAGATTAAAAACTTTGAGATATGGCCTGGACACGGATTTTCTATCAGGCAGACAGACACATGCCACACGCTATCACATAATATGATCCGTTTTTCAAATGGGCCCCTAACTCAAGTGCATTCCTCTCAGAAGGTATCCATGTACCAAATTTGAAACAAACTTGATTGTAAGGTTTGGAGAAAGTCACAGGGATACAGACACTGGGGATGACTCACCATGCCAATAGCTTATCAGTGGACAGACTGCATTATCCCGCTTGCAAAAATTCAACATGTAAACAGCATGTTATATTTATTCTCTATAATATAGGACAACATTGCAGATCTTCATAAATGTATGAAAAACAGATGTAAGAGAATTCTTATAGTATTACAATAAGCACAAACATTTGTATAATAGTGCTCAAATATGAAAAAAATGACTCATAGTTCCTTACTCATACATGGTAACAATGAACCCAGGGCTTATTTCACAGATGGGCATGCCAAACCTTAGCTAAAAGAAAAGACTTAGGCCCAAAAATATAACTTTGAATTTCATATAAAATGGATTTATTTACAATATTTGTGTTTTTTCATTAAAGATTTTACATTTTACCTTAAAATCGGTGTCTTTTCAATCACGTATCAAGTCACCTCCAGTAAACTGTGACGTCAGAATTTACTGCATTCCAGTTTCAAGGGGTTAACAATTCCATTTTACACAAAACCTGTCTTAAGTGACCACCTTATCGAGCACAATCAATTAGAGTGATCTATTCCTCGCCATTCCCCACCCATTTTTAGCCAAGCTCTGCCCAAAAAAGTGATGGAAGCGATCTGAAACTTTGAAGTGTGAATGGATGATTCCAGTTTATCCATCAATTATATGACGTCATAATCAACTACGTGATGTGTAGGATGATGTTATACTCAATTACGTCATGAATAACATAGCTAAGTTCGTCACGAATGCTAAGGATTGTACGAATTGTATGTCTTTACTATTTAATAAACATGCTGTCGATGATGCTGCCATACCCCGTCAAATTAGTTTCAAAATATTCAACAGCATATTTTTATACTAACTTGACTGGGGCTGTTGCTGTCGCACGCCGTCGTGATAGACATTGCGTGGAGCTACATCACTTTGACTGTGACATCAGCTAACATATGGCATATTTAATTATGATGTCAGATACTGACAGACCGGATCGCTCTCTTAGTCATAATATATAGGTGATCTGTTAATACAGATATTTTCAGCAGTAAATTCTCAAAATTAGTCTTCTCTTGGCCTGCTAATGGACATTCAATGAGAAAATATTTTGATTTTCTTGACCAAATTTAGCAATTAAATGGTTTCATTTGTGGCCCCAAAACAAGGGTTTCCCATAGACAGACTTGTCTTTATAATTCAAATATGCAAAAATACACATAAAACAAGAGCGATCAGAGATTGCAGACCCTCATCCTCCCATCCAATTGTAAATATTTTTCGGATTTTCTGGAATCTTGAATTTTCTGTATTTTTCCGGATTACACTTAAAAGTTGAGAAAGTGTATATTATGATAATATTTGAGCCATATTGAACCAGTAGTTTACGAGATAGTCATAGATGCCAAGTTCGTTCTGATCTGGACCAAGGTTATGTAATTCGAAATCTGGAGACCCTCTTATAAGGTTCATTTGTGGTGTTAAAATGTGAGCCAAATCCAATAATTTTTCAAGATACAGCTCCGGACAGGCAGACATGCAGACGGATGGACGTACGGATGGACAGACACACACACACACACACACACACACAGACAAACAGATGCATGGACAGATGGAGAGACGGATGGATGGAGGGCGGATGGACGGCCAGACAGACCAGAATGCATACCCTCTTCCTTCTTCTTCTTTTCGTTCGCTGATCATACCGGCAGTCCTGTAAGTGACTATCGACATGATCATATGCGTTAAGTGCGTGGATCCATGGTTTATTAGAGTGCGCCGTGCGGCCTGGAACCTCCGTCTTCAGCACTCGAGGTTTCTGTCAGGGTTACCTCACCCTTACCTTCTTTAGTCGCCTCTTACGACACGCAGAGGATACGGAAGGTGTATTCTAAGCCCCACCTACAGGGCCTGGGGAAAGGGTAAAGATGATATATCATATGTTATTATTTATGTGTGTATTTATGCATATATGATTATTACATATATGTCATATAAGTATTGCAACCATTTAGACACACACATGAAAACAAATAATTTCTTAATCTATGATTATTCGATGAAAACATACAATTGATGAATATAAAACTCGTTCTAGTAAGACCACATGCTCATTTGAATGGGGACCATAGAGGGATCCATTTCTAAGCTCCGTCCATTTCTAGCTAAGCTCTGCCCATTTCTAGCTAAGCTCCGCCCATGTTTTCAACGGGTTGAAATAGATTTATATACCTTGACTCTTCACTTCCCAGAATTCCAATTTCAAGGTAATTATATACAGGTAAGATGCTGAATATTCTGAAACTAAATTGACTGGAGGAATGTTGCTGCCTATGCCAGCAACAGCGTCCAGTCAAATTAGTTTCAAAATATTCAAATGTTTCTTAAATTGTAAATTTATCAATGACATGCAAGTCGTATAACTGACAGACTTTTCAAGCTTCATGATGTTATATTATGTCATTATAAATGTGAAATCAACTAACAGATGACGTATTTGATTATAGTATCATATATTTGACTGATGGATCGGGATCTCTCCACTATGACCCTTTTGTCAAGCACACATTAATTACATGGAATGAATAACCATAAAACAGGCAAAAATATTACCTGATATGTGAACATTTTGGACAAATATAGCTGTACAAGGCAGGGGTAGAAATAGCACATTTGTTCTAGATGTACACGGTAAATCTAACATTGCGATTTTACCTGCACAGCTAATATATACATAAATTGACATTATAGCATATTCAGCCAAAAATGAACATGCACCCAGAAGTATAAAATAACGTACTTGCACTAGCCATTTTCAGCTGCAAGGTGGGAAACTAAAAAAAATGTGAAAATGTTAAACATATTCACCAGAATGTTTTTACTAAATCCTAAATAAATTTCCAAATTTGATCTTTTGGCTGCAAAAGGTTAAGCTTGAATCATTATTTATCATGAAAACCATCAATTAAAGTCAAAGATCAAGGCTTGAATCATCCAGAGTGACTAGTTGGACGTAAATGGTAATTAAGCATTGGTCAAGAAAATTCAGAAATTAGAAAATTTACCACTGGAATGACTGGCTCGGTTATCAAGCCAGTCATTCCAATGGTAAATTTTCAAAAATCATTTTCACTTGCCCTCCAGATGGATATTCCTCAAGGCCACCATAAAGGCCAATGTTGGCCGGCTTGACCATTAAAAGGCTAAGAGATTAAGTTTGGCAAAAATAAATAGTAAAAGTCATACCACTTTCAATGGTGGCGTATAACTAAAACTGGATTCATCCATTCCTGCCCTATTATAACATGCGGCTTGTAACTTTGTGCTTAAAGTAGTGTTATTTTTACTACACCTTATTCCACACAAAGTCCTACCCTGTCATAACCATAATGCACCAAAACGATATATAATGACTGCCTACTATGAATGGTGGTTTATTGATGCTCAGCAGTGACTGGATTTCTAGATCAGTAATGCGCGTGGTAGAGTTATCTACCCTTCACTTGCTCAGCCAGTCCAGGATAAGGGGTGTGTAGTATGTTATGATGATGTCAGCGCCTGGAGTAAAGAAATATGATTATAGGCCTATACTTGCTTGATAAGATGAAAGGAATAAAGAGATTCTCCTCTTAACCCTATCACCGACAAATCCCTGAAAATGTATATTCTTTACGAAATAATAATCATTGTTAAACATTTTAAAATCAATCTGACTGGATGCTGTTGCTATCTTAGGGTTCTGGTCAAAGAAATTTCAAAATATTCAATAGTTTTCCATGAGCATTGAAAATGAGATATGGGGAATTCATCGGTGGAAGTATTAATACTGTAAACACACACGTATGCATGCATGCGCCTACACCCCACACACGCACGCACGCACGCACGCACGCACACACGCACACACACACACACACATACTAAATACTCATTCTCGCCAAAAAAGTGATGGACTCTAACATTATTGCATACGTTTTCTTAATATTTGTTAAATTCTTAATTTGCATTTTCTTACAATGTAACTATTCTGCATATATAAGAATCGATGTTCAAAGGTTAGTACTGATCCACGACAAGCATTTAATGAAATTTATAGATATATCAGCTATACGCATGTTATCTCGAGAAACATGAGCGATAAAGTCGGCTAATATGGTGAAATGTTTTCTTGTTTTGTATCCACATTGGAATCAAACCCATGCAGGAAATCTAAAGTTAAAGACGGGAAACCCTATATGGATGCACAGACAGTAAATAGGACAAGGCCTAATGAACCTTTCCAGTTTATCCATCTATCATCTGACGTCATATGATGTCATAATCAACTAAGTGACGTATAGGATGGCGTCAATTAATTATGGCACGAATGACTTGATTTAATCCGTTTTTAAAGCTTAATAGTCCGACGAATTGTATGTCTTTATCATTTAACAAACATTCTGTTGAATATTTTGAAACTAATTTGACTGGGCGCTGTTGCTGCCATAGGCAGCAACAGCGACCAGTCAAATTAGTATCAAAATGATTAACAGCTTACCTGTAGTTTTCTAGAAACTGAGTCTAGGAGTTCAAGGATCATTCAATCCCAACACGAGCGAGGTCTGGGTGGAGCTTAGCTAGAAATGGGCGGGGCATAGACAAAACTGGAAAGGTCCATTCTTCTTCGCCATCGATGCCATCAGCGAAAGAACAGAACACAATATTTCGTTGGCGTGGTACATGTAATATGGAAGGAACATTGTCACTAAACAAGAGCTCCATCTGCCATCATCTGTGGCTTACCTGCACGACGCATACCCTGCAATACTTCAAAGAGTATTGTCTTCAGATCAAAGGCACCTTTTTCTGCTCCATGGTATAACATTGCATACTCCCCGGAGACTTGGTAGATAGCAAGAGGCAGACTGGGATACTGTTGTATATAATATAAACAAACAGTTAAGGATTTAAAATAAAAATTTGGTATTCAAATCACGTATAGTATGGTGCATAAATGTGTTAGAATGGATGTTTCCACTGTATCCATCCATTATATGACATCATAATTAGCTATGTGGCATGTGGAATGACATCACAATTAATGACGTCATGAATGATGTAGATACATGTAAGTAGGTTACGAACGCATAATTGAAGACGGACTATGCGTTGTTGTACGAATTGTATGTCTTCACCATTTAATAAATATCCTGAATATTTTGAAACTAATTTGACTGGCGGCTGTTGTTGCCATAGGCAGCAACAGGACCCAGTCAAATTAGTTACAAAATGTTCAACAACTTACCTGAATAGTTTTCAGGAAATTGATAGTCCGCATGATCGGGGACTGATCAATACCAACACGGCGAAGTGAGGGTGGAGCTAAGCTAGAGGTGGGCGGGGCATAGCTAAAACTAGAAAGGTCCATTAGATGTATCTCTAGAATGGTCATAGTCCAGCTAGAGAAATACCAGAATAAACATTTAAGTCCATCAACCATGAGGCTCAACCACACATGAAACGTGTTGGAGATAGGTTGAACGGAGGAGAGCAATACAAGGATATATTTAGCTATGACCCACACATTCCTAGTTAAGCTCCACCTACACTTTTCCCGTCTAGGGATCGATCAATTCCCAGAATCTCAATATCAAGCTATATACAGAATATTTTAAAACTAATTTGACTGTGTGCTGTTGCTGCCTGGTGCAATCAAATAAGTTCAAAATATTCAACAGACTGTTTATTAAATAGTAGACATATTTTCACCCACATACACCTATCTACAAAGCATGAAACTAATGAAAAATCCTGGGCTCACTGCTTTGCAGTACTACTGACATTGATGCACGCCGTGTCATGGAGAACATAGCTTTCCAGTCCTTCTGGAAACTATGGATTCATAGATCAAGGATGCCCTTGATAAAAAGGCTACGTATATACAATGCAGTCTGCGTATCCTTGATGCTGTATAACTGTAACAGCTGGGCAGCTCCAAAGGTAGCTATAGACAAACTCGATGCCTGCCACCGCAAACACCTAAGCACCATCACAGGACACCGATGGCCAGACAACACAATTTCGAACGATGCACTGTACAAGATATGTAATATGTCGCCGCTGTCTGTAAAAGTTGCCCAGCAAAGATCGTCCATGTTTGGCCATGTGCTAAGGATGCCCAAAGAGACACCAGCACAGAGCCTTGGAATTCACCCTACTCGGAGCCAGCAAATACAAAGCCAAGAGAGGACATTATTGCATAAATCTGCTAAGCGTGCTGCGAGTTGACCTCAAGAAAGCAGTACTCAGTACACTCAAGTCAAGAATGGACCTGAGGAGGCTAAGGATTTCGGCTGATGACAGGAAACAGTCACGACAAAAGTGAAGGAGGTGGATACATGTACGTCATTTATTACGCATTTTGATTGCGACATCAGCCTACATGTGATGCAATTGATTATGACATCATATACATAAGTCACAGATCAGATTTATCCACGGTTGCTGTAGCGGAGTCTCCTTCGGATTCAGTAGAATCTTTCTAATGAAGACAATGCATGAACTTATTCCCAGTGGTGGTGCTTCCGGCCCATAAGAAATAGTACTGTAGCACCTCCCTACACTCATGCTGCACTTTTGCCCGCTCCAAACTTGCCCCTACACCACTCGTTGTAACATGACTTCACTATCTGACTGACGTATCACATATAATGACATTCCGTTAATTTTTAAAGATCAAGCCAGCCAGAAACTGTTTGTGCAGTGGTCTTGAGCAATGTCTATTTGGAGGTGAAGTTGGCTATTTGAGATTTACCACTGAAATGATTGGTTCGATAATTGAGCCAGTCATTTCAGTAGTAAATCTTCAAAGACAGTCTTTTCTTGATCTGTAAACGGGCATTTTTCCAGACCACAGCAGAACCTGTCGGGTTGGCTTCATCATTTAAGAGTTAAACAATTTGATCAACGAGAGTTTGATATAAATCCAATTTCCCTGCCTAAGTCTCATATTAAATACACTCACCATACCTAGCAATTTACCTTCTGTTTCGTCATACGGACAATGTCCAGATAAGCCATTCCTGGTTTGACCATCAGCATATCTGCACCCTCAGCAACATCCCGGTCCTGAAACATAACACTAACCAGCATTAGCCCATGAACAATCTATGACAGATTAATGATTCTGCATAATGCTATAACAGACATTGATTAAAACATACTATATATACAATGTTAATTACCCAATAGAAGGATTCATTGCTCGCTATACCCCGCCTATCTCTCGATACGCTTCACCTATGCTTTGAGCGTATTGCCGGATAGATTAATATACTTTGAATCCTGAATTCCCAATTTCATGATAACTATTATACAGTTAGCCCGTTGAATATTGTGAAACTAGTTTGAATGGGTGCTGTTGCTGCATATGGCAGCAACAGCACCTGCCCAGTCAAATTAGTTTCAAAATATCAAACAGAATATTTATTAAACAGTAAAGACATACATTTCATAACCCTAACGACTAGTCAATGTTTGAAACCAATTTGACTGGGTGCTGTTAATACCTCTGACAACAACAGCACCCAGTGAAATTAGTTTCAAAATATTCAACAGAATGCTTATTAAATAGTAAACACATGCAATTCGTACAACTGACGAACTATCCTATGTTCATGACAGCCGTATTTACGCCATTCATCACACATTTTATTTACGATGTCAGCTTACATGTGACGTAATTGATTATGAATTCATATACTTGAGTGACAGATTGGATTCATCCATGGTTATAATAATCTGACCCTTTAACCTTCGAATTTGTTCAAGAAAATTTCTTTTTAAAAATGTCCATTTTTAGAACAAGAGAAAATCATTTTTTTGAAAATTTACACGACATTGTACCACTGGAATGACTGGCTCGGTTATCGAGCCAGTCATTCCAGTGATAAAATTTCAAAAATAGTCTTCTCTTGGTCCGCAAATGGACATTTCTCAAGACCACTGCAGAAGGTATTTTTTGCTGATATAAGTGTTAAATAGTTAAATTTGTCCAGTGAATGTCCATCTTCAGACCAGTAGAAGACCCTTTTTCGAAGATTTACAACTGGAAATGACTGGCTTGTTCATTAATCCAATGGCTCCAGCCATTCCAGTGGGTTAACGTTTAGTCTTCGCTTGACCTTGACCGTGACCTGGACATTTTAATACAGCACAGCAGAAGCCGTTTTCACCGGTTTTACCATTAAAGGGTCAATAATGATCGCACAAATATTGCTTTGTTTGGGCATTGTGATCGCGTGATTACTTTCTTGTGGGATTGAAGTCCATCATTTTCTGCTAAACCTCTCATATCAGTCAGGCTGCAAAATGACTTTAATAATAGAGGAATCCAATTTTAGCTACGCGATGCCATCTCTAGATAAGCTCCACCCACACTTTACCCGTGTTAGGATCGATCAATTCCTGAACTCCCTGACTATCAATTTCCAGAAAACTATACAGGTAAGCTGTTTTGAAACTATGGCAGCAACAACCCCCAGTCAAATTAGTTTCAATATATTCAACAGAATGTTTATTAAATAGCAAAGCCATACAACGCTTAGTCCGTCATCAATTAAGCATTTGTGACAAACTTATCTACGTCATTTATGATGTAATTGATTATAACGTCATCCTACACATCACGTAATCGATTATGACATCATATGATTTATGGATAAACTGAAAAAGTCGATTACACAAGGCAGGATGCGAACAATCATAATGTCGAAAAAAAACCATGTTATCGATTTGCTCTGCCGCTAGGCTAATTAAAGGGATCCATGTCTTGCAATGCCCCACACATTTCTATCTAAGCTCCGCCCTCTTTTTATAAATGTCTTGGACTCTATTTAAAACTTTAATATCTGAATTCTCAGAATCTAAATTTCAATGTAACTATACACTCAGGTAAGCTGTTGTATATTTTGAAACTAATTTAACTGGGGCTGCTGTTCAGATCAGCAGCTCCCACTAAAATTAGTTTCAAAATATTGAACAGAATATTTATTAAATTGTAAATTTGTCAATGACATACATTTCGTACAAACCTGACAAACTTATTAACTTTTGTGACAGAGCTAGCGTGTATATGTCCATGTTTGTGATATCAGCTAACAAGTGACATAATTGATTACGACGTCATATACTTGAGTGGCAGATTGGATCCCTCAATTGATTTACTCGAAATTAGACTCATTATAATATTAACACTTTCACCGATAAATCCCTGAAAAAGTGTATTCTTATGATATAAAACTTACTTTGTTGAATATTTTGAAATTAATTCGACTAGAAGCTATATCTGCCAAAAGCAGCAATGGCTTCCAGTCAAATTACTTTCAAAATATTGAACAGTTTTCCTATGGTAGCAACGAAAATGAGATATTGAAAATTCAGCAGTGAAAGGGTTAAATTGGAATCTGTTTGAGATCCCGTTTAATATCTGAATACATATAAATACACGTGGTACTTCTAATTTGAACAGGAATTTCAACATTTTAATTTTGTACATCAAAATTAATATATTATATCTACAGTGTATATCATTGTATATTAATACTTCTTACCACAGCTCTTTCAGCTAGGCCTGCTGATCCCGGTGGTAGCTGATAGCACTTCCTGTCACCAAAGGTTGGCTTGGACTGGGCTGCATCCCTGTACATGACATAATGACATGTTACACAATTAACATAAAGTTAACAATGTCCATATTATAGAGCCACAGACTGTAGTCATATAATGCAGAGGGGCTTTTATATCAGAAATGGCAAATAACATAGCTTTTCTCATCACAAGATAAGCCAGGTGCTTATAAATTTAACAGTATGTCTAAAAGAAATTTTTAATTTTTTTGTCTTCAATATAAATATTTTACGAAAGATGGATATTTTGTTAACCATTTAAGGATCAAGCCAGTAGAAAATGATTTCTGGCATGACTTCAAGAATTGCTCACTTTCTGAAAAAGATAGCATTTTTGAAAATTTAACACTCGAACAACTGGCAAGTCATAATGTCATACGTGTAATGGGAAGTCTACTTTAACCCGTTGATGATTATTTTTGGCGACAAAAGTCGAAAAATCTTTCTATTTAATGAATATCCATTCACAAGCCAGGAAGAATATTTCTAAAAATGATTCACTGGACTCACTAGCTCTGTCATCAAGTGATAAATTTTCAAAAATAGTTTTCTCTTGGCCTGCAAATGGACATTTCTCAAGAACATGAGAAAGGCCAGTTTTGGCTGGCTTGACCATTAAAGACCTAAAGAACCACAATAATCTGGTCCCCAAAGGAACAGAGATTTCGTGTATCACTTGTTTTAAGCCCTCTTGTCTCAACTTAACCATTTAACAGTCAAGCTGACCAAAACAGTATATGCAATTGTGTTGAGAAATAACCAAGAGAAGAGTATTTTTGACAATTTACTACAGGAATGTCTGGCTCAGTAGCCAATATTATATTATCTCTTTGACGGTCAAGACAGGAAAAAAATGTGTTGTGTAGCGGAATTGAGGAGTGTCACTTTGCAAGACAACAGAAATCTATTTTTGTAAATTTCAGTGGTAAATGTATAAAATTTGTTTTGTCTTGGGCCATAAAAATGGCAATTGACCATTAAAGGGTTAATTGATATAAGTGGCATTTTGAGTGCTTTGAGGAATGTTTATTTGCAGACCAAAAGACTATTTTTCAAAATTCATCACTGAAATGACTGGCTCGATAACTGAGCCAGTCACTCAAGTGGTAACTTTTAAAAAATAATCTCTTGCTTTGTAAATAGATATTTACTATGAGAAAATTGAAGTTTTAATAATAAATTTGAGGGTTAAATGGTTAAAGAACCAGTTTAACCCATAACAATAAAATCACCTGAATGGTCCGTAAAAGGCGGAAGCAAACTTTGCACTATAGCTCATCACAGACACTTTATTAGACATGCCTTCCTTCCACAAGGCTGCTTTAATCGCTCCAATACGTCCACACATCATATCTGATGGTGCTATAATGTGACAGCCTGTAACATAAACACATACTTAACTCTTTAACACTCATATCAGCCAAAAAACGGCTTCTGCAGTGGTCTTGAGAAATGGCCATGTGCAGACCAAATAGCTGACTATTTTTGAAAATTTACCACTGAAATGAATGGCTCGATAACCGAGCCAGTCATTTCAGTGGTAAATTTTCAAAAATAGTCTGTTCTTGGTCTGCAAATGGACATTTCCTATGAGAAAATTGAAATTTCCTTGAAAAAAATTCAAGTATTAAAGGGTTAAAGTCACATGTACTCTTAACACTTTCACTGACAAATCCCTGAAAATGTATAAATTTTTATGATATTAAAATTATTCTGTTGAACATTTTGAAATTAATAAAACAGGCAGATGACAAATCAACAAAACCAGAGGCCATTCCACTGATGGGAACAGGAAGCATGGAGGCGATTGAAGAACTTTATGATATCATCTCTGCATTATTTCAATCTCCTGATTCTATACACTCAAAGATACTTTCTGAAGGGTGCGTCACCAATTGTAATAATAAGTGCGAACCCTTCCAATAAAGATACAAAAATGTATCCCTCCGCGTTTGTCTTTAATTTCACAGATACCGAGCTCACCCCAGACACAATACTAGAGAAAGGGCTGTGTTTCAGCACTACAGTGATAGAACCCAACATTGGTTCAGTTCACGCAGATCTCCAAGCATTCATCAGGAGAATGCGCCTCATCCACCACTTTACCCCACACTCCCAACCACCATACACCATACTAGTAGCACCAGAAGGAGACACCGTCAGTTCCACTCCAAAAAGATCTGACTTTCAAAATCTCTTGGACAGAAAGTTTGCACCTAAAAAAACTACCTTGCCACCTCCATCAATGGACCCACCTTTGGAGTCCTTCATAACAGCAATAAGGTTTGAATTCAGTAATCACGTACTGTACACAAAAGGATCCCATGCAATAATCTTTTATCAGCAGAAGAGAAAGCACTGGAATCCTTAAAAAGTAACAAAGCTGTCATCATAAAACGAGCCGACAAGGGGCAAGCCACAGTTGTGCAATCTGTAAAAGATTACACAACTGAAGTAATGAGACAACTTTCAGACGACAGATTCTATATGAAACTGCCCTCCAACCATATGCAGCTACACATCCAACTCGTGGAAAAAAGACTGGACAAAATAGTATCAGAGGGTGAAATAGATAACACCACAGCCGGTAGACTGTCCCCAAAACTGCCAAAAACGGCCCGTTTTTATCTCCTATCAAAGGTCCACAAAGAGAAGAAAGGTGGGATCACACAGGGTAGGCCCATCATCAATCGCAATGGCTGCCCAACAGGGCTTATCAGCAGCTTTGTTGATGAACATATCAAAGTCCATATAACAAAGATCAAATCTTATGTAAAAGACACCACAGATTTTATCAATAAGATAGAAGAATTTGGACCCACAAAGGCGAATGAATTCTCTCCTGGTCACTCACTACACCAATATCCCAAATAACCAAGGTTTATGTGCAGTAGCAAAGTACTGCATGAAACATTGAACGCCTGGCACCATATCAGTTCGTAACTTACTAAAGTTATTAAAGTTAGTTCTAGAATGCAACAACTTTGAGTTCAATGGGGAACACTTCCTACAAATAGAAGGCACAGCCATGGGCAGCAAAACAGCCTGCTCATACGCATGTATCTTCATGGCAGACTTAGAAGAGACACTGCTTGCAAATGCCCCACACCAACCAGCACTATATGTACGTTACATAGACGACATATTTATGATCTGGGAACACGGCCACATGGCTCTTTGAGGGTTTATCCAACATGTGAATAGTGGACACCATAGCATAAAATTCACTATGGAAAGCTCAAGAGAAAAAGGGGCATTTCTAGACACCTGGGTCAAGAACGTAGATGGGTACATCTCTATACACCAAACCAACGGACACACACGGCTACCTCCACTATACATAAGCGCATCCGTCCTCCTGCAATGACGCCAGCCCATATGGTCAGTTTCTCCGCATCAGGAGAATATGTACCCACATTGCGGACTACGATAGGAATAGCGCCGCAATGGAGGGCTGACACGCATGAGGATACCCAACTGACATCCTTATCAATGTCAGGGTAAAGGCCAGGAACAAAATCAGGCACCTACTTCTTAAGCCCCACCGACAGCCACACCAGCACCCAACAAACAGGTGTTCAAACCTATCTTTATCTGCGAATTCACGCGCACAGGTACTTTGCTTAAAAGAGCGATAAAAAAATACTGGCCTATCCTTCAAGCCAGTCAATGCTGCAGGGACGCTTTCCCTGACCCACCCCTCTTTCGTTTTCGCAAAAACATGACCATAAGAGATCACGTAGTCAAAGCCAAGCTCCCAGGGGTCCTGGAAGAAACCAGAACCCACAGACAGAAACCCTCTTCTAAATTGCAAAACAAAAAACTGCAACATTTGCAACCACATGGACAAGTCCCGCTTTTTCACAAGCACACACACGGGACTCTCTTATAGAAGCAAGTTCATCGGGAATTGCTTAACACGCAATGTCGTATACCTCATCACTTGTAAGGAAAACAGTACGTCGGAGAAACTCTAAGAACTTTCAAAATTAGGATACAGGAACACCTTAGATCCATAACCCACCTCAACAGAAAACAAAGTTATGACACCCCAGTATCAAGGCATTTCAACATGAACAAGAGGCCCAAGGGGCGTGTCGCTCACCTGGAGCACCATCAATTTTTGTCAAAATTGTTGGTGGATGGTTTAGCAGTCTTTTAAATGAGTTGGTGGACATTTTTGCAAGTGCAATATGGCCACCAAACAGACTACATTTTGATTGGCCCTCGGCGCCCATGTTTTTTCGATGGATCAACTTCCCTTGAACAAACTTTAATGGCCCTTAGTCCCTAATAATATCTCCCAAATTTTGTCCTGATCCATTCAGCGGTTCTGGGGAAGTCGTTTTCGGGAAAACTAGGTCATCCAAGATGGCTGCTGAACCATTCGATCAATCAGGTTGTCTTGAACAAATTTCTGAAATTTGGCTTACCTCTTTGCCTAGATGAGGTTTCATAAGATTTGAATCGATTCCCCAAGCCGTTTCGGAGAACACGATTTTTAAAAACATTTCTAAAAATCAGCCAAAATCAAAGATGGCCATCGGCCAAACTGGCCGATCGGCTTCGTTTGAATAAAATGAAATTTCTATAGCATAAGGATGCTTCCTGCCAAATATAATTCAAATCGGCCCAGTAGTTCTCAAGAAGACATTTTAAATTTCCCATTGCTTTAGTATGTGAGCTTTTGGCGGGAAAATTATCCAAGATGGCTGCCAAACCGTTTATCCGACAGTTTCGAAAATTGCAAATTTGAGATCAGAATACCCAAAAACCTATATAAAACAAATTACGGCCTCAAAATCCATCAAATAAAAAAATCCCAAATGGCTGCCAAACACTATATTTTGATTGGTCCACCTCGGCCATGTTTTTCGATGAATCAACTTCTCTTGAACAAACCTTAATCGCCATTAGTTGCTAATTATATATCACAAATTTCGGCCTGATCATTCAGCAAGGGGTGGGGGGAAGAAGTTGTTTTTGTGAAAATTAGGTCATCCAAGATGGCCGCTGAACCATTTGGTCAATCAAGTTCCCTTGAACAAACTTGATTCAGCGCTTACCCTAGATCATATTTCGTGAGTTTTGAATCGATCCCTTAAATGGTTTGGGAGGAGAAGATTTTTAAAACCATTTCTAAAAATCGGCCGAAATCCAAGATGGTCGCCGGCCAAATTGGCCGATCGGGTTCGTTTGAGCAAACTTGAATCTCTATGCCTTAAGGATGCTTCATGCCAAATATAATTGAAATCAGCCCAGTAGTTCTTGAGAAGATATTTTTAATTTCCCATTGCTTTAGTATGAGAGCTTTTGGCGGGAAAATGATCCAAGATGGCCGTCAAACCATTTATCCGACAGTTTCAAAAATTGCAAATTTGAGATCAGAATACCCAAAAACCTACATAAAACCAATTTCGGCCTCAAAATTCATCAAATAAAAAAACCCAATATGGCCGCCAAACATGCTATATTTTGATTGGACCATGGCGGACATGGTTCTGGTATTTTAATATAAGAATGACACGGCGTGACGGTAAGACAGTGTTGGATTAAATACTAAGAAGCTTTAAGAAGACGTTCTCAGTAGTTAATGTAAGAGCGTCTTACGGGACCACTGTGTAAGATAAAATTATGATGGTGGCCAAGGAAGATTGTTGAATAACGAGAACAGCCATAATACAGTGCTAAGGAAACCAGTTCTATGATTCACTACCGTGTGGTGCGATGCTGATTGCACAACTTGTGATCATCCTGGAATAACCCCACCGGGTTAATGATCAGACGCTAGTACGTCATGACGAGTGGAAACCATCCGTCGCCGCGACTAAATGGAAATTGTTCCATTGTGAAAGTAATTACAGCAATATCCTACTTGGTTGGTTAATGCCCTTGTCACAACAAACCAAAAGGAGTGGGAGCACAAAGTATGCGAGTTACGGCTGTTGATGAGTCTTGTCAAAGCAAGCAACGTATACATTATCTGTCAGGAGCCGTCACTCCCAAACTGGTTCCCACCAGTTCCAAGATTGCACAACGAGGGAGCAAGAGACCAATTAGAGTGCAAGCTTTAGAGGGAAATCCTTTGAATAGTCCAAAATGACGTCAGAGCAGAGGAACCCCTTTATTTGTATATAAGTTGGTGTCTGCTCTGTTTTCAGTTATCTTTACACCATCGTTAGATCAGTGCAGTAATATCTTTTCACCATCAGTAGACCTGAGTGGTAACTTTCTTATTGATTAAAAGTTAGTATAATAAGCATCTCAAAATTATTATCATGTTAAAAGTTATCCCAATTGTTGTACAATCATTCAATGCGGCATTTGTAAATTATTGTAATTAATAAAGTTATCAATTTTTGTATTACTTTCCAGTGTTTTTAGTTTTGATCAAATTTAAGTACATTGAAAGGAACCTTTCCCATTGCTTTAGTATGAGAGTATGGGAACCTTTCCCGAACCACAGAAAGTCAGATTTAGTTTAGGGAATAGATTTATAATTCCAAGAGCATGAATTTTTCAATTTGTCCACTAGAGAATGCAAATGTCCCCTTACATTTAACAGTTCCCTATTTACTTATAATCGAAAGGGGGCCCAAAACCCCAAATTATCCCCTTGAATCTTTGCCGTAGCAGCAACACTACATCAACTAACAAGTGACATAATTTATTTAAGTGACAAATCAGATCCCTCTATTTATCATGCTGAACAGTCGAACACACACACATGGCCACACACAAACACACATGTGTGCAAACACGCAAACACATGTACGCATGCATGCACGCACAGACACCACACAATATCTTGTGGTGACCCTAATGATAGTTTAATGATCTAATTAGTAAAGCAATTTTGCAGCTTTAGTCAAGGTAGTTTTAACATACTCAACAATTTATAGCTGTATGGTTGCTTTGAAATTGAGATTTCAGGGATGAACTGGTTAATGTTTATAATTCTGATTTAAATGCTACATATATTTTTGAATGAAAACAAATTAGGGTTGAAAACAAATTCATTCTGGCATCTTAGTTACCACATGATGCTTAGGTAGCTTAGCATCAGAAAATAATTTCAATGGGAAATAACTCTGGACCTGCTGAATATTTTAAAAACAATTTAACTGAAAGTTTTTGGTGGCTTAGCCACCAACAACTTTCAGTCAAATTGTTTTCAAAATATTCAGCAGGCCCAGAGTTAAACCCCATGGAAAAGCTAGTCTGCAGAAATTCAGCAGGAAGACAGGTAAAGGTTGCTGGGTATTATGCACCACATTTCGAAAATGCCAACACAGTGTGGAAGCCCTAGAAAAAGAAACATGTGTGAGACAATTGAACGGGTGCAGCGCCGAGCCACCTAACTCATACCATCACTAAAAGACATGAGTTACAGTGAACGCGTGCGGGCATTGAAGCTTGCAACAGGCGAGAGATGGTGGACATGATTGAAGTGTACAAAATTCTAAATGGCATGTACTATGACAAACTGCAAACCTTGCTCCCCCACTAGGGGAGCAGAACGAGAGGACAGAGTAGGAAAATTTGCCAACAGAGTGCACAAATAAATGTCAGAAACAACTTTTCCTTCTGAGGATTTATAAGCTCTGCAAGTCTCCCGGAATCAGTAATTTCAGCCCCATCATTAATCTCATTCAAAAACCGCATTGACAGATTCTGGTCTACGCAGCCATTTCTGTATGAATAGCAATGTCCCTTCGCTGGAAGTGACATTCACCGGAAGTTACAGTACAACTACCCAGATTGAGGAAGAGGAGCTGAGCATAGAGGCTTAGGTCTTCACTCAGCAGCAGTTAATTTCACACTAATCATCATAAATAATAATCACAACGCTTAATCATTTAATGGTTACAGAAATATCACTTTTTACTCTCGTCGTTAGATGCCACGGTTAATGCGAGTATGGCGTGTTGGTTGTTGTTCTTGTTATTGTTCTTAAGAATTTTTAATAACTGGTTCTACCGGAGGGAAACTTGGGTGACCGTTTGCCTGTAGGGTCTCAAAGACCTGCGTTAATTCTGGGATCAAGATCTAATACGCAACGGCCACACATGATAGGCTATCTGACCTGCTTTGGCATACGCGATGGATATCTCAGCCAGACGTGTGATACTGGCTGCATTGTCGATGCTACCATCTTCATTAAGAATTCCTGTAACACATTAAACATTAGAATGAATACAATAAAGGTATCTTTGGATACAACAATCTGTCACTGCAACAACAATAAGTGAATATTCAACATAATAGTGAATACAATGATGTTTATAGGGGGAGATAACTCAAATAAATTTGTACAAAGTTCTCACATATCACTAGCGAACGTATCAAAAATGAATGGAATCAATGCAGGCTAATGATATGCTCTAAAATTAAGTTTGTTTTTCTAGTAATTGTAAAATTCCAGTCCCAAATCTGTAGCTAAATCGAGATTAGATTAAGTTTGTTAGGGGACATAATTCTGGTGAATATCGATGGCTATGTGCAATGCAAGCCCAAACGATTTATTACCATGAAATATTTATGTATCAAATTTGACAGGAAAAGATGTACTCTAAAGTTATAATCCTGATATGAATCCAGATGCTATTGTATCTGGTCTGTAGGCTTAAATGTGTTAACACAATAAACCTTACAGGTCCCCCGGAAATGACAAACTCCTATTAGTATAAGGAATATTCTAGTGAATATTTTGCAACTAATTTGACTGGGAGCTGTTGCTGGTTATGGTAGAAACAGGTTCAAGTCAAATTATTTACAAAATATTCAACTGCTTATCTACATTATTGTTTTATAATTGAAACGTTGAAATATTGTTAACCCTTTAACACTCATATCAGACAAAAACGACTTCCGCAGTGGTCATGAAAAATGTACATTTGCAAAGCAAGAGAAGACTATTTTTCAAAACATACCACTGGAATGACTGGCTTGATAACCAAGCCAGTCATTCCAGTGGTAAATTTCCAAAAATAGTATTCTCTTGTTCTGCAAATGAACATTTTCAATGAAAAAAACTTAATTTTTTTGGAACAATGGGTTAATGGCATCATAAGCATACTGAATTCACACTCTTACCACAATGGCCATGCGAGGAATATGGACAGATGCACACATCACAGGCAATGAGCAGCTCAGGGAACCACTGACAGAGTGACTGAACTGCTAAGATAGTGGGTGTGTCTGGCGTATCAGCTGCACTACCGCGATTATCCTGTACAAATTATAGACATACACATTATATATGTATATGTGGTGATAAACACACATCTAACCATATGATGGCCTCTGCAGTAGTCTTGAAGAGTCAATTTGAAGGAAGACTATTTTTGAAAATTTTACCACTGGAATGACTGGATGGATAATCATCACATCAGTCATGCCTGCAGTAAATAAAAAAAAGCTCGACCTACGAATGGACATTTTCTATAAGAAAGATTTTTGGTTTCTTGACCAAATTTGAAGATTAATGCTTACTACTATGATGTCAATATTCTGTCTTTTACTGTGTCAACAAAAAAGAAACTGGTGTACATTTTTCTACAATTTTTGTGGACGCTGTTGCTGTCTGAAAACTCATTCCCCAGGACATTTCACAATAAGGGGAGGTCAGTCACACATAAAATATCAGTGCAGATGTACAGTTACAGGGAGTTGTTTCCCTTGTGTGTATTTAGCATTGCTGATAACAATCTTCATACATGTACGTACAATAAGAATGTGAGTTTATTCAGCTGAGTTACTGATAATGAAACATGAACGCACTTGATATATTGTGAAATGTCAATAACTTGGCAAGCCAGGAGATTATTTTACAAATTTTTCATTGGAATGACTGTCATGTGCAAAACTTTGTCAATAATCAACATAGACGTATATGTACTGTATGATGTAATTTTAACGCTTTCGCCTTTACATTCCATAAAACAAGAGCTCCGCAAACGGCGCATAATACCCCGCCATGATGACAAACCAAAGAACGAGAGCTGTTGACATATAGCACACTTTAATATATATATATATATAATGTCACAGGAAACTTTTCCGACACATAGCAAGAGTTATCATTCTGAAACTGGTCTATAAGATGGCTGATCAAATTGACCAATCAAATGTCTGAATGCAGGAATGAGCTAGTCACACAAGTATGCTTCCAGAAAAGATTAGTTTAAATCCAGCACCTCTATTTCGATAAATTTCTTCCCGGGTGTTAGTACAACCACATTATTAAGTTTCAAAGCAATCCGATAAACGGTAACAGAGTTATCATCCGGAAAACAATTTTCAATATGGTCGCCGGTTGCTGGCTTTCAGATCATAGTCGATTTCAATTGGTTTCTTTCAATTGGTTTCTTCCCCAGAGGTAGTCCAACCACTCTATGAAGTTTCATAGCGATCCGATAAACGATAACGGAGTTATCATCTAGAAACCAATTTTCAAGATGGCCACCGGTGGCTGGCAGCCATCTTGGATTTCGGATCATTGCCGATTTCGATAGGTTTCTTCCTCAGACCTAGTCCAACCACTCTATGAAGGTTCAAAGTGATCCGATAAACGGTAACGGAGTTATCATCCGGAAACCACTCTGCCGTCCGCCCGTATGCCGCCCACCCGGACGGACGGCACCATTACATAATACCCCGCCAAATTTTTTGGCGGGTATAAAAAGTATATTCTTTACGACACACTAATTAAATTATTCTGTTGAATATTTTGAAATTAATTTAACTGGAAGCCATTGATGTCTAAAGCAGCAATGACTCCCAGTCAAATTAATTTCAAAGTTTTCCTGTATGGTTACCTTGCAAATGAGATACATGAATGGTTAAAAATTACAAGTTTTTAAGGTAAAATCTAGAACGTTCCACAACTTGACATTTTGAAATGTAAGGGTGGCGAATCATTCTTCATGGGTGAATCGAAAGTTGGGCTGCGCTACTATGTCTACTGTCTAGATTTCACATGAATGACTGGTTCGATAACTGAGCCAGTCATTTCAATGGTAAATTCTCAGAAATAGTCTTCTTTTCGTCTGCAAATGGAGACTGGCTAGAGAACATTTTTGATTTTCTTGACCATACATCATTTATTCATCAAGCCGACCAAAAACCACCTCTTAAAAAACTATTTTCCTATATTCCAGTGGTAAATTTACAAAAACAGTCTTCTCTTGACCTGGAAATGGTCATACACTGAGCAATAATTTTAATTTTAAAAGGTTAATTGATAAAAGTTGCATTTTGTGCTCTTTGGGGAGCTGTTGACACAAGATGGTTAATGGACACTGTATACAATATATCTACAGCTGGTTCTACCTTTTTGATACTGCTTGGCACACCAAATATTAAAACACACTTGAGTCCTTTTGCTACGAGGGGTTTGAGATGCCCTTTAAGTTTATTAATTCCATATCTGGCTTGTCCTGGCATACTGGCCACTGGCTCCACAGCTTCGGCATCGTCTCTGAAACACAGGAATAAAAATATGTCCTAACCCTTCAATGGTCAGGCCAGCCAAAGCAGCCGTTGCAGTGGGCTTGAGGATTGTCAATTTGTAGGCCAAGAGATTAGCGAGAAGACAAAATTGGAAAATTTACCATTGGAATGACTGGCTCGATAACCGAGCCAGTCATTCCAGTGGTCAATTTTCAAAAATAGTCTTCTCTTGGTCTGCAAATGGATGTTTTCCATGAGGAAATTTAAATTTTCTTGAACAAAGTCAAGTGGTAAACGGTTAAGAGAGAAGTAAAATATACCGCTGGAATGCCTGGCTTGATAACCGTGTGGTCAATTTTCAAAACTAGTATTCCCTTGGAGTTTTGGCCTGCGGATTGATATTCAATAAGCAAATGTCTCATTTTCTGGACAAAATTTGAGCATTAAATGGTTAAAGGATAACTAATCTGTGAACTCTTGATAGCTATTCAGGTGATCTAATCATACAGGTAGACGGGTGAATATTTTGAAACTAATTTGACTGGAAGCTGTTGCTGCCTATGGGAGTCAAATTAGTTTCAATATATTCAACGAGATGAATATTACAAAATAAAGAATGTAATGCATTGGTACTTACGTGACATCGCACACTATCGCTTGAGGAAACAAAATGGTGGCGATCACTGCTCAACATTTACGCGATATTACAAAGCAGATAATTGTGATACAGAAACGGGAATGTGACAGGATATGAATTATCTGGAATCTATAAATCATAATCTATCGGTGCAGTATAACATTTAAAATGAGATTAGCATCGCTTTAATATAGTCACATTAGTGTACAGTACAGCATGTTCACTTATTTATGAGCTGTACTGTACCAATCTGATCGATAAATGCTAGGCCTTATCAATCCACATATAGTATTATAGCTATAGTCACTTTCTAACAGGCTCTGAGTGAAGCAATACATGTCATGAGTTGACGAATATTAATTCTATAAGATTCAAGCTGACCAAAAGCAGCCTCTGCAGTGGACTTGATAAATGTCCAATTGCAGACAAAGTGAAGACTATTTTTAAAAATTTACCACTGAAATGACCGGCTCTGTAACAGAGTTAGTCATTTCTAAAACCTACTGCCTACAGATAAGGGATGGGGTAATAGTAATATGTAATAGTAATAGGCTATTAAAGCGATTTCCATGTAATAGTAATAGAAATAGATTGTTAATTTTACAATGTAATAGTAATAGATTGAAAAGTAATAGGTAATAGTCTATTACTTGTCTATTACAGGGGTATCTTATATGCTCAGCAAACAAGCCACAAAATTCTGCTTCCACATATGTTTAATATATGCAACAGACAGAATGAAACAGCCAAACAGGTTATCTGCTGTTTAATTGTTTAATTCTGAATGTCTCTGTGTATTAAACTGTTGTACTTGTAAGACAACAACAGTGAAGCAAGGCCAGGCATCAACAGCTTCCCGTCAAATTGGTTTCAAATAACATATTTATAGTAAAGAATCCTATACTCCAGAGTTTCAGAATCAACAGGTTAACCTTTCACCAAGGAAACCCTCTTTCTATCAATTTCCAAGCTACCATATAGGAAATTGGTGGAATATTTTGAAACTAATTTGACTAGAAGCTGTTGCTTTCTAAGGCAGCAACTGCTTCATTGCAAATTAATTTCAGAGTACTAAATGGAATATTTCTTACAGGATAAAAATTTAGGTTTGTCTGGTTTGTATAGGTGAAAGGGTTTATTCTTAAATAACATTTTATATTTTAAATAGCAGTTAGATAGATAAATAAACAAATTATACATGGCTGTGAAATGGTAAATAGTCTCCTAGCACCTTTACTTTCAATAGATGCCATTATATCTTAAATAATGGTTAAAGGTTTAATTCCAGTCAAATTGACTGCCAGCATGGTGTCCGGGGTATGCTTGAATGATTTTAACCACTTTAGCTCTGTGGCAAATCTCAACATTCTAGATTCTATGCAATCAGGAAGATCACAGAATATTATGAAATTTGTGTTGCTGAAAGTAGCTGATGTATCTAGAACAACAACATACAGCAATATAAATTTGTAAAGGAATTTGAACGTGGGTTAATAAAGAGACCAAATGGACATTGGCTGAGCAAACATTTCACCTTTCTTGAAAAATCATAACACAGCATTAAATGGTCAAATTTGTTCAAGAAAATTTAAATAGCTGCCTACTGAATGTCCATTTACAGGTGAAAAGAATAAAAATTTTGAAAGTTTATAACTGGAATGACTGGCTCGGTTATGAGGCCAGCCATTCCAGTGGTAAATTAAAAGAAAAAATGTATTACCTTGGCCTGTAAATGGACATTCAACAAGACCATTACAGAGGCCAGTTTTGGCAATTAAATGGTTAATATAAATAGTGTTCTGAGTGCTGTGACACAGGCATGGTTAATAGACAAACATTTATTTGCAGACCTGAGTAACAAGCCCTGAATGTTAATGATTTAACCCTTTAATAGTCATAACAGCCTTTACTCTGGTCTTCAGGCATGTCTATTTTCTTACAACTGAAATGCTAAATAACCATCTGACTGTTGAGTTTTTGCAGATGATATTTTCCAAGAATTATATCTCTGGACCTGCTAAATATTTTGAAAACAATTTGACTGAAAGTTGTTGTTGGCTAAGTCAAATTGTTTTAAAAATATACAGAAAGTCAAGAGTTTTTCTCCTTGAAATTATTTTCTGGTGGCTTACAGCAGCTTGACAGTTAAAGGAATTTAAAATTGAACATTTATCGTGACATATTAACTTTAACCCACGAATTTGGTCAGGAAAATTTTGATTTAACCATAGAAAATGTCTATTTGCAGACAAAGAAGACTACTTTTTAAGATTTACCATTGAATGACTGGTTCATTTCAGTGATAAAATTTTCAAAAATATTCTTCTCTTGGCCTGCAAATGGACATTTCTCAGGACAACTGCAGAAGCCGTTTTTGCCTGATATGAGTGTTAAAAGGTCAAAGACGTGCGTGATAAATTAAAGGCAATTTGAACTTACTTGAATAATATGAATTTAAATTACAATTTGAAATGTGACCACATTTAAACATACACATAACATGATATTATCTTGTATGGCTGTAAAGAAATAGGCTAAAGGCACATAGACTGTTGCAAACCATTACCTGTAACTCTATACCGAGGCGTTTTGGTATATACCCACGATAACACAGATTACTGGGCCGGTGACGGGCCAATATTGACCCAGTAAGTTGCATTATCAGGGATACACACATGACTCAATTTAACAATATTAATTGGTATTTCAATTGCTCATATGAGAGCTACTACATGTATATAGGACATCTAGATACTTATGCATACATATGCAACAATGCCAATGAGGAATCTTGGGATGGGAGAATTGTAATTGAGTTAGGAAGATTGTCATTGTGATTGTTCCTGTCTTAAATGTACACTTACAATATAAAGCTGTACACTTTAATGCCCAAATTTTGTCAAGAAAATTCAAATTTTCTCATAAAGTTGACATCTGCAGACCAACAGAAAACTATTTTCGAAAATTTACCACTGGAATGACTGGCACGATAACCAAGCGAGTCATCCCAGAAGTAAATTTTCAAATGTCGCCTTCTCTTGGCCTGCAAATGGACATTCTCCAAAACCTCTGTAGAGGCCGGTTTGGGCTGGTTTCACTATAAAATGGTTTTAAAAAACTGTTTTTCCTTTAAGACACAAACTTCATAAGCGACCACATGTAACTGTCATGATCACCTGTCTTAAAGACAGGTGATCATGACAGCTACATGTGGTCGCTTATGAAGACTGTCTTAAAGACAGGTGATCATGACAGCTACATGTGGTCGCTTATGAAGACTGTCTTAAAGACAGGTGATCACGACAGCTACATGTGGTCGCTTATGAAGACTGTCTTAAAGACAGGTGATCATGACAGCTACATGTGGTCGCTTATGAAGACTGTCTTAAAGACAGGTGATCATGACAGCTACATGTGGTCGCTTATGAAGACTGTCTTAAAGACAGGTGATCATGACAGTGACATGTGGTCGCTTATGAAGACTGTCTTAAAGACAGGTGATCATGACAGCTACATGTGGTCGCTTATAAAGACTGTCTTAAAGACAGGTGATCATGACAGCTACATGTGGTCGCTTATGAAGACTGTCTTAAAGACAGGTGATCATGACAGCTACATGTGGTCGCTTATGAAGACTGTCTTAAAGACAGGTGATCATGACAGCTACATGTGGTCGCTTATGAAGACTGTCTTAAAGACAGGTGATCATGACAGCTACATGTGGTCGCTTATGAAGACTGTCTTAAAGACAGGTGATCATGACAGCTACATGTGGTCGCTTATGAAGACTGTCTTAAAGACAGGTGATCATGACAGCTACATGTGGTCTCTTATGAAGACTGTCTTAAAGACAGGTGATCATGACAGCTACATGTGGTCGCTTATGAAGACTGTCTTAAAGACAGGTGATCATGACAGCTACATGTGGTCGCTTATGAAGACTGTCTTAAAGACAGGTGATCATGACAGCTACATGTGGTCGCTTATGAAGACTGTCTTAAAGACAGGTGATCATGACAGCTACATGACATGTGGTCGCTTATGAAGACTGTCTTAAAGACAGGTGATCATGACAGCTACATGTGGTCGCTTATGAAGACTGTCGTAAAGACAGGTGATCATGACAGCTACATGTGGTCGCTTATGAAGACTGTCGTAAAAACAGGTGATCATGACAGCTACATGTGGTCGCTTATGAACTGTCTTAAAACTTTAACACGATCATATCAGTCAAAAACGGCTTCAGCAGTGGTCTTGAGAAATGTCCATTTGCAGACCAAGAGAAGACTATTTTTGAAAATTTATCGCTGGAATGACTGGCTCGATAACCGAGCCAGTCATTTCAGTGGTAAATTTTCAAAAAGTCTTCTTTTGGCCTGCAAATGGAGACTGATATTAAAGGACATTTAAATTTCTTTAAACAAATTTAAGTGTTAAATGGTTTATATGTGACTATATACCTGTAAGAAACATTGTCTTATGACAAGGACTGTGTCAGGGCAGGCCCTAGGAGTAGGATTTATGGTGCCCTAGACAAAAGACCACCCTTTAAGCGGGATGGGGGGGGGGGTACGGAGGTTCGTACACCGGAAAATTTTGAAATCCAGATGCTCTGAGAGAGCACCACGTGGCATAGACAACATCTCTCCCTATGGCTACTGGAGTTGAACATAGATCCACAACTGTATTCCGTATAATGAATACATGCAGTTTACATCAGAAATATTAATTTTGATTATATTGTTTCAGTTATCAAACTTGTTACTTACGTGATAAATATTGGATAGATAAGTTGTTCTGCTGTAATTGTTGTATTTCCCGATTGCCAAGCTCGCAAAACTGGGTGATGGTAACCGCTGTGCAACACAACGTGCCTCTGGGACGACATCTTGCTTTTGTAACGGTTATGTATCACTGATTATTGAACTGTGAAAATGATCTAAATATAGAAAAAGCACATGTCATATGTGTCGATTTCAACTTTGACATTTATAAATTAACCAGTCAGATCATTCAGAGCTCAATCATAAAAATGGCCGAAAGTGGTACTTTTGCGACAAATAACACGGAAAAACCATTAGACACGCGGACCAGAGATGCCATAGCATCTGGTTTAATTGACATCCTTAGGCCATGTGTTACCGAGATTGATGATAGGGTTAAAAGTGTTAGGTAATTCCGTTAATAGTTAAGTCTTTTTAAACGATACTAGTTTTCGTACCTACTACCTGTCAAAATCACGTGACGTATTTGTTATCGTTAGTGTGTCGAGTTGGAGCACCTGTCACTCATAATTACCACGAAGCAGTTGCTTAATATCAACATTACACGTGTCAAGTTTAATGACTAAATTGGTCCAGAAAATGACAATATTTGCGTATTGGATATCCATTTGCAAGTCATGAAAATACATAGTATTTTGAGAATTTACCACTGGAATGACTGTCTCGGTCATGTCGGTAAACGAGCCAGTCAGTCCAGTGGTAAATTCTCAAAAATAGTCTTCCCTTGGCCTGCAAATGGACATTCCTCTCGAGACTACTACACAGGCCGGTTGTGGCCGTCTTGGACATGAAATGGTTAAATCCTGGTGGTGGTGACTGGCCAATGTATTATTGCATTGTATTCAGTCACTGGGTCAGTTTGCTTGTTGTCTGCATGTGTCATATGACAGCGTTACGTCATGTTGGTTTCAAATTATTTAACAAAATATCTTGCATTAGGGAATTCCAGATATCCAAGCTAGACTATATTGAGAGTAGAAAGGGTTTAACCCGTTCATGATGAAGCCGGACAAAACCGGTATCTGCAGTGGTCTAGAAGAATGTCCTTTTGCAGGGCAAGGTTATTTTTGAAAAATTAAAACTGCAATGACTGGCTCGGTGACAGAGCCAGCCATTCCAGGGGTAAATTTTCAAAAATATTCACTTGGCCTGCAAATGGACATTTACTAAGCAAATATTTTAATTTTCCTGAAATAATTTAGTTATTACGGGTTAAGTGTGTGAATGTTTGATCAGGCTATGTAATTGTCAATAAAACGTAATGACATATTTAAATCTCCCTCCCACTGTACCATAAAACCCTGCTTGCGTGCTAAAAGCACATGGTGGTATTGTTAGTCCAGCTTTTCAACATTGCTGCCTCATCGATGTGTGCAGACACACACATGACACATAGATGCATGCATGACACAAGCGCATGTAGTCATGTGTACACAGTTCACTTCATTTGCATTTTTGCATTAGATGTTGAACAGCAGTACACAACAATAGATATTTCCAGTTTTAGCTATGCCACATCCCTCTATCTAAGCTCCACCCACACCACGCAAGTTGTTAAATATTTTGAGACTATTTCGACTGGGTGCTGTTGATGCCTATGGCAGCAGCATTGATGCCTATGGCAGCAGCAGTGCCCTATCAAATTAGTTTCAAAATCGGCATGTTTATTAAATTTTATAGTAGAGACATAGAATTCGTACAATGTGTCAGCCTATTAATCTTGAGTTAAAGACAGGCCAAATAGAATTATTTATGACATTATGATTGACGTTATCATGCATGCCGCTTCCCTGATTATGACATCATATCGCGATAGATAATAGATGGATACTCTGGAAAGGTGAATTTACTAAATATCAAAAGTACATGCGTTATTTACTACTTAACTCTTTCTCCTTCGATCAATACTCACCATTCTGTTACTTCTGATATACAGCTGGCCTTGACAGCGGCTCTAGGATTATAGACTTAGAAAGCTTTACCGACTCCTGGGAACCGGGTACTCGGCTCCCCACTGCCGAGTACCCGTTTACCATAGAGCTCATTCTTGTTTGCATAGCAACAAGAGCAATACATGCTTTTTGCATTAAGGATTTTAGTGTTTTAAAATAATTTAAGTCTTTAATCAGTGATAGTTTGTGTGTTCTGAAAGGATAACTAAGGACTATGGAGAATACCGCCCAAGACAACCAGGTTGTATTGTTCTTTATTATCCATAGTTAAAAGACTTAGGTCTCTAAATTTCGTTGTGTCGCATGTTCCAATTTCTGACCCCATAGAATCTGGGACGTGTGCTAACAACGATATATGCCAGACGATCGCCTTCTTTAAACCCCAACAGGCGATCGGCAGATATGAAAATAGGTGTTTGCTACGGTATTTCTAACACGAATATCGGCTGACGTCGTTCTCCGTAGAATCCGAGCGGGTGACGTCACACCCGGTCGCTCGGATGTTTATGTGAAGAAATTTTTTTTCATTAATTCGCGCATCTTGTTCTGGGTGCTGCGTACTAAAAATGGTACCGGAAACTTTAGAATGATCAAGTTTACGTGCGATCACGATCGGTTTGCAATGATCGGTGGTTTCAAAATTCTTGAGTAGATGCGTGGTCTGCGGTTTTACCGTGTGAGAGACAGCAGTTGTTATACATTTTGTTGTTTTCTTCACATATCGTGCTGCTTTCGTTAGGAGTATAATTTATATTGATTAGTAAATGTACCCCGAATGCTATGCGATTTGATTCCTGGAGCCGTTACACATCCTGGAGGATCTATTATGGGTGTGTTTAATGCCCGCCTCGCTCTTGTCGTCATAATCAATGCGATCTTTGTTGTAACGTGGCGGGGTGGGGTGCGGGAGGGTTACAGTTAATTTATGAGTCAAATTATTTGAAAATTAATTGTCTGCCTTCCATCCGGGTCTCGTTCCGCTTGTTTATTGTGGGTTTGTGCTTATTTTATAGGCCAAGCCAGCCCCGCCATCATGTGACGAATGCCATAAGTTTGTCCGTGTCGTGTTCAAGGACCATGTCTGTTTTAGGTGTTCCCTTTGTAATATTGATAATATCTGTAACCTAGACCCTAGGTGTAATGTTTGTGCAGTGTGGTCCGTTGAGATGATGGTTAAGTTCCTTGCCCAGAAGGACTTGGCTGGGTCTGACGCGGGGTCAGGCGGTCCGAGAGTAAATCGTGGGGCGCCCGGTTCGGCCGGTGGGGGTGCTCCACGTCCCCAGCTGGAGGTGGCGGAGATGGCACCGCCGGTGTGGTTTGGTCCGGCTATGCAGGGTTTTCTGCATAGTGTTCTGCCCACGCTGGTGTCGTCCCTGCTACCAAAGGTTGGGGGGGCAGTTTCTCCCCATGCCTGGTACGGATCCTGTCTTCGGACAGGATTCTGGACTGGTTACTGAGGGGGCCGTCTCGTACGGCCCCCCTGGCAGTCCCGTCTGGCTCCGGCCAGACGGGTTCTGTTTCTCTGCGGCCACCTCCGGGTGGTCCAGTAGCGGTGGCCGGTCCGTTAGGTTCCACGGTTGACTCGTCTAGTGACGACTCTTCGGAGTCTGAAGACGAGGAGCCCGAGGAGGAGAGGTTGCTGCGGCCCGTGAAGCCGCAGGTGGAGAATATGGAGGTTGATTCCGTCCTGGACGGAACCGGCCTCCATTTGTCTGGTTTGGCGCAAGCCAGGTCAGCGGCTCCGCCTGTGGCTGAGACCAATCTGCTACCGTGCACCGGTTCCGTGCGGCTTGGTTTGGCACCAGCCGTCACGGGAATGGGTGTGCCGGGCCGGGCGTGGTACTCACCTATCTCGCCTGGTCCGGCAGTCGGACGTGGGGTGCCATTGGCGCCCGTGTCCGGCTATGGTTCCGCGACTGCTACGGGTCCGTACCGTTTTCCGTGCGGACCTACCCCATGGACCGGAGTGTTTCATGGGGTGGCGGCGGAACCGTGTGGTACCGGAGTGCCTGGCGTGTCAGCCGTGGCTCCTTGCCGGGAGGCCGTGGCCGGCAGGCCCGTGAGCACGTCAACGGGTGACGTGTTTGCGGGTGTGTCTTCGTCGGAGGTAGATTGGTCAGATGCTCTGGCGTGGCTAGCCAGGGTTGACCCGTCTGTGGTTTCGGCCACGGCCGATGAAGATGCGCCCCGTCCGTCGGTTGCGTCGATCAGGACGGGGATTTTGCCTGCGGCCCGGATCCAGTCAGTGGGACTGGATCCACGGTTCATAGATTTGTTGGATGCTATTTATAGCAAACAACTTATGGCCAAGGGTCAGCTCCCTCCGGCCTCCAGGGAGGTGCGGGCAAGATGTCGTATTCCGCGGGGGGAATACGACAGGTATGGTGTAGTCCCGTCGGTCACGGAGGATGACCGATGGGTACTGGGCGTCCAGAGTGCCGTGGCGGGTGGCCCCGGTCCGGCACTTGTGGACAAGTCTCAGGTACACCAGGAAGAAGTCCTGTCCCTATGCGATGAGGGTGTGAGGGCAGCTATGAGCGTTGTCAACCACTCTTATCGTCTCCTTCAGTCGGTGTGGGCTGAAGCGGGGGCAGGCCACCCTGTGCCACCTGTGGCGCTTTCATGTGTCAATGACGGCCTGGTGCTGTCTATGGACGCATTGGCAAGGGTGCAAGCGCGAGTGACGAAATCTAGGAGGCAAATGGTCATTGACCATAGGCGTCCGGCTACGGCAGTCAGGGAGCGTCTTCTTGGGACGCCCCTGACAGGGCCTAGCATCTTCGGTGGCCAAGCGCGGGCCATCTTAGAGGATACCGCCAGTATCGCGCAGAATCGGTTAGCGGTAAACCTACAGCTAGAGCTAGTGTGGCAAGCGCATGCACTAGGGGCTGTGGGGAAACTGCTAACAGGACAACCTTCAAAGAAGCAGAAGAAGCATAAGGGCAAGGCGAAAGCTAGGCCTGTTGCGACTTCTGCTTCAGCTGGGTTTTCGGAGCTGCCGCCGGTGAAGAAATCCAGGAAGGTTGTAGAGGCGCCTACCCTCCCCAATGTTGCTCCTGACCGCCCTAGAGGCGGGAAGGGCAAGGGGAAGGGTAAGGCCTCAAAGGGCGGACAGAAGGGGCCGAAGCGTACCTGAGGGTACGAAAGCTCCCTTCATATCTGCCTGGACCGCGCCTGTGCGACAGGAACAGCGGTGCCAGTTATACCCGTCGTGCCTAGAACGAAATGGTTCTCTCTCTCTCTCGTTAAGAAAGAGGGGGGGGGAGCGGACTGCGAGCCGGACAACCCCATTAAACGTCGAGGCGTCTATGGTGGGTGGAAGGCTCATGCGTTTCGTCGAGGCCTGGTGAGGTGTGATGTCAGACAGTCTGGTCCTGGGATGGTTATCCCAGGGTTACATGCCGGAGTGGTGGGACTTTCCACCACAAAATCTGTCTTTGGCACCTGTCTGGACACCCGTACCAAGGGAGCCAGACAAGTTAGAAGCCGTTCAAAAGGAAGTGTCAGGTTTGATTCTGAAGGGAGCAATAAAACCAGCAAACCGAAACACTCCAGGCTTCTATTCAAACATGTTCCTTGTCCCCAAGAGCACAGGGGGATGGAGACCCATACTCAATCTCAGGCCATTAAATTGGTTTATCCATACGCCTCGGTTCCAGATGGAAACGCCGAGGTCGGTAATGGCGGGATTGAGGAAAGGAATGTGGTGTGTATCGATCGATCTGAAAGATGCATATTTCCACATTCCTATGAATCGGAGTTGGCACAGGTTTCTGAGATTTGCGTTTCAGAATCAAGTATGGGAGTTTACAGTTCTCCCGTTTGGCCTGTCGACAGCTCCGAGGGTTTTCCCAAGAGTGGTCCTTGCGGTGACAGCGTTTCTCAGAAAAGAGAACGTGGCGCTACACACCTACATAGACGACTGGCTGCTCAAGGCAGACTTGGCAGCCAGGTTGAACATGGATACTGCTCTGACTCTGAGGTTAGTTTCAGATCTAGGCTGGATAGTCAACGAGGAGAAATGCGAGTTGACGCCCACTCAACATTTCGTTTATTTGGGGATGCGATTTGACCTCGTGGAGGGCAGGGTTTACCCGTCAGAGCCCAGAGTGGTGTCTCTGTTAGCCATCCTCAAGAGTTTTCGAGTGGGAAACCACATTCAGGCGAGGCGGTTTCTTCAGATGCTGGGCATGATGGTCTCCATGGAGCAAGTGATTCCGTTCGCTGCTCTAATGCGAAGACCTATCCAGTTGTATCTGATGTCTCTGTGGAAACAGAGAACAGAACCCCTGTCAAAACTGGTGCCAGTTTTGGAGCCGATAATATCGCATCTTCTATGGTGGAAACAGCGTCAGAATCTCCTATTAGGGGTTTCGCTGCACCTACCCCACCCCCAGCTGTCCGTCTACACGGATGCATCGCTGGAAGGGTGGGGTGCCTGCCTGGGAGAACACCAGGTCTCGGGCACATGGACTCTCCCGGAGAGTCAGCTGCATATCAATCTGTTGGAAATGATGGCAGTGGAACTGGCGTTGGAAGAGTTCCTTCCGATGATCAGGGGCAAGGTGATATTGATACGGTCGGACAATTCGACAGTAGTATCATATATAAATCGCCAAGGCGGGACCAGGTCGCCCACTCTGTGTATCAGAGTGTGGCACTTGATTCAATGGTGCAGGAATTACTCGGTTGTTTTGAAAGCAGCTCATATTCCTGGCCGATTGAACATTCTGGCGGATGCTTTGTCTCGCAGACAGAGAATTCTGCCAACAGAATGGTCCCTCAACCCTCTAGTTCTGCGACGGATCTTCGAGCATTGGGGCAAACCCAACGTGGACTTGTTCGCCACAAAGGAAAATGCTCAAATCATGACATATGTCTCGCCGATTCCAGATCCAAATGCCGTCGATACAGACGCTCTGGCGATAAGCTGGAGAGGGATGCACGCTTACGCGTACCCACCCACCATTCTTCTACCGAAGGTATTGGTGAAGGTCAGGGAGGAACCGTGTCTGGTCCTGCTAATAGCGCCGTATTGGCCGAGCAGGGTGTGGTTCACGGATCTTCTAGATCTGCTGGTGGAAAATCCTGTGCAGTTGCCCGAGATTCCGAACATAATCTCCCAGGCCAAGGGACGCTTCCTACACGAGCGTCCCGAAATGTTCAAATTGACTGCGTGGATGTTATCAAACAACGTACCACGTCGGAAGGCTTTTCTCGACAGGCTGCTGATTTCATCGTGGCTGCGAGAAGGAGGTCAACCTTCAAGTCATATAACAACAAGGTTAACAGATTTGCAGACTGGTGTGAAGAAAAGGGTATTGATACCTTTCAATCCACTATTCAGCAAATAGCAGACTTTCTCTGTGAGCTGTTCTTTTCAGGACTAGCTCCCGTCACAGTTGCTGGATACAAGTCAGCTTTGGCATCAGTTATCCCTTGTCTAGCCAACAGGGATAGTCCAGAGGTGGCCCAGTTAAATGTGATGTTGAAGGGAATGAGTAATCTCCGCCCGAGACAACCGGTAGTCATTCCAGCCTGGAGTCTATCTTTAGTGCTTAATGTACTGGCCAAGCACCCTTTCGAACCGTTGCGGTAGGCTAGTCTAAAGCATTTGACTCTAAAGGCGGTCTTTCTATTGGCAGCTTCCTCAGCTAGAAGGCGCAGTGAGATCCATGCGCTTTCGGCAGAGAGGAACCGATTTATTGTTTCTGGAGAAGGTCTGCGTCTTCTGCCAAGAGCAGAGTTTATGTCAAAGAACCAATCTTTGAGATATCCCGGCAAACCGATCATTATACCGAAGTTAACTAGGTTTGATCGTGATGCCAGTGTCTGGTGCCCGGTCCGTGCTTTGACTAAGTACAAGAAACGGACTGACTCGTTACGGTCGAACGATAGACATCTGTGGATCTGCCATAAAAAGCCTTATGGCGCCGCATCCATGGATACTATCTCTCGTTGGGTGGTCGAATGCATTCAGACTACTCACGAGATGGCGACTGGGCACCAGGTGCAAGGTGTAAGGGCACACAATGTCAGAGGAATAGCCGCCTCGACCGCCCTTTACAATGGTGTTCCGTTAGAGGACATCATGGCCGTTGCACAATGGCACTGTGAGTCCTCATTCACGGATTACTATATGAGGGATGTGTCAGACTCAGGCAATCCACTCGCCTTAGCTGTTTTGAAACGATAGTTAGTGACCACACTGCTCTTCACCCTTTTTTCACTTTGGTAAGAAAAGAACCTAAAGCAGGCATGGTCAGGCGAGAGGATGTCAACCAGATTGTGTCACTGATGGCCGAACCGGTGAATGGTTGGAGGCGGTACGTCTGAAGTTCAATTATCCTGTGATTCGGTTCCGTGAACTTGACGGTCCTTTTAGGTCTCCGTTAGTCAAGTTTGAAGTCTAAAATCTTTCTCCAAGGGGCAAAATTAGCAATTATGGCTTGCCCCTTCCCACCAGGTTACTGATCAAATCTGGTGTATATCAGAAGTAACAGAATGGTGAGTATTGATCGAAGGAGAATGAAGGAAATGTCAATTTCCCTTTCTCCGAGATCTAACAATACTCACCATTCTGTTACGGACTCAGCCTCCCAGCCCCATGGAGGCAAGCCATAGTTTTCTCTTGTTTGGTGGCTATGCAAACAATATGAGCTCTATGGTAAACGGGTACTCGGCAGTTGGGAGCCGAGTACGCGGTTCCCAGGAGTCGGTAAAGCTTTCTAAGTCTATAATCCTAGAGCCGCTGTCAAGGCCAGCTGTATATCAGAAGTAACAGAATGGTGAGTATTGTTAGATCTCGGAGAAAGGGAAATTGACATTTCCTTCAGTCTGTGGAACTTGTCACCTGTAGTTGTATAACATGGTGTGTGGTCTCTCCAGATCTGCAGTATGTAAATTCTCATTACATTTTATATATAGTCAGATATTACTACACATTGATCCATTTTGAAGGGATTCTTACGCGCTATAGCGTATAGTTAACTTACCGCTGATTATTTTGAAAATGTTTGACTAATATATATTTGATAAATTGTTTCTTTTTCAGGGAAAGCCAAGTAGAGCTCCGACAACAGATCGATGCCATTGGAGACGGTACGTGATACAATCTTGTGTCTCTTTGTAATCTCTCAATTTTCAATCACTCAAGCCGGCCAAATTTGCCCTCTACCTGGTCTTGAGGAATGTCCAATTAGAGACCAAAAGACTATTTTTGAAAACGTGTCACTGGAATGGCAGGCTCGATAAACGAGCTAGCTAGTCATTCCGTTAAATTTTCAAAAATAATCTTCATGGCTTACTACGTTTGATCAAGTTATTTTTGAGAATTTACTGCTGTAATTGCGTTGCTAAGTTGATAACCAAGCTGTATTGAACCAGTCATTCTGGTGATAAATTTTCTAAAATATTCTCCTGGCCTGAAAGAAAGTGGCTATTGACTGAGTAAAAATGTTATGTTTCTTGACTAATCCATTGAAGAAAGTATGAAAATACTTTAGCCCTTAAAATTCTAATTTGAATTTCATAACGAAGTTCTATGTATACTAGGCATGTTAGGAAAGCTGTTGAATATAGGGCTGCAACGATACACTAAGCCACTATGCGATACGCATCACGATATTTCTTTCACGATACAATACGTAAACGTTTTAAATAAATAACCATATTTTGATGTTGTGTTTTCTCACTAATAGGATCTGTTCTTGTAACTAGATTGATCAGTCGATGACGCATCATCGCAAATCCCCCACGTTTACCGCTTTGAACCTTTGACACCCCCAACAAGGCAGCAACCCATCCCCGAACGAAATTATAATGTAATTCACATACCAAATTTGGTTGAATATAGTTTTGGGAATTGGTACTATTTTTGTGATCGATGATTGGTTTTATATACTAACCGATGATCAATTAATGATTGATCATAACAGGTTCTCATTTCTTACCCATTTTGAATGCAGTAATTATAGCATGTTCAAGGATAATTACCTCTTTCAAACCAAGACGCAGCTATAACAGATTCTTAATAATTTAAGAAATAATGCTGAATATTTTGAAACTAATTTGACTGGAAGCTGTTGCCTTAGGCAGCAACCGCTTCCAGTAAAATAAGTTTCAAAATATTCAACATGTTATTGGTATGGTTGCTTTGAAATTAGCATACTGTTTCAGTGCTGAAAGAATTAATGTGTTAGACTAAGGAGTAATACTATATAGCTAGTTGTAACAATTAAATTTACATTCTTTTCCAAAACGTATTTGTTTTCTAGCTTGACCGGTTAAAATATATTTAAAAAGTCAATATATAAACAACCAAAACCGATTTCTGAAATCATGATTGATCGGTTGATTGAACAATTAATCATCGATCAAATCGATTAATTGGAACAACACTAGTTGAATATCATCCAATAGTGTCAGAGGAGTTGCATTACAATCAATTTCATTCCTTTTTAACCCCATCCCACACACCCTGGGGGTGGGGCCAAATGTAAATGTGCTCATCCACTCTACATTGATATGGGTAACTGACGTACTAAATTTGGTTGAATTCCGCCCAACAGTGTCAGAGGAGTTGCATTATAATCAATTTCCTGACCTTTTGACCCCATCCCTCACCCTTGGGGGCGGGGGAAAATGTACATGTGCTCATCCACTCCACATTGATATGTGTAATTCCAGCCAATGGTTTTGGAGGAGATGCATTACAATCAATTTCCGCCGGTTAAAATTTGACCCTTTGATCCCTCTCCTGCCCTCTGGGGGCAGAGCCAAATCTAAATGGCCTCTTGCACTCCGCAATCATATGGGTAACTCAGATATTAAATTTGGTTGAGTTCCGTCTAACGATTTCAGAGGATTTGAATTACCATCAATTTCATGACCTTTTGACCCCCATCCCCCACCCCCTGGAGGCGGAGCCAAATGTAAGTGTGCTCATCCACTCCACATTGATGTGGGTAAGTGACATACTAAATTTGGTTGAATTCCATCCAACAGTGTCAGGAGTTGCATTACAATAAATTTTTAGATCACCTGACCAGAATGGCCATCAACCAATCAAAATTTAGCGTTTGTTAGTCATATTGGCTTTTTTGTATTTGATGTGTTTTGATGGCGAAAATTGCTTTGTATATGCTTATCAGTGTGGCGAGTTCAAATATGCCACTTTCGACACTCGGATAAACGGTTTGGCTGCCATCTTGGTTTGTTTTCCCGCCATAGGCTCCCATAGTAAAGCAATTGACCCATAGTAAAGCAATGGGGAATTCTTTAAACGACTTCTTCTCAAGAACCACTGGGCCAATTTCAATTATATTTTGGAGGAAGCATTCATAGGGCATAAAGATCTAATTTGTTCAAACGAAGCGGATCGGTCAGAATCCAAGATGGCCACCGTCCAAAATGCCTGATTTTTAGAAACACTAAAAAATCTTCTCCGAAACCGCTGGAGGAATTGATTCAAAACTCATAACACATCATCTGTGGCAACGGTAGACTCAAGTTTGTTCAAGGCAACCTGATTGGCCGATTTGCTTGGCGGCCGTCTTGGATGACCTAGTTTTCGCGAAAACGACTTCTCCCGGACCGCTGAAGGGATAGAGCTGAAATTTTGTAAATATGCTTAGGGACCAAGGGGCTTTCAAGTTTGTTCAAAACATGGCCGCCATCAACCAATCAAAATTTAGCGTTTCTTGGTCATATTGGCTTTTTTGTATTTGATGTATTTTGATGGCGAAAATTGCTTAAATATATGCTTATCAGTGTGGCCAGTTCAAATATCCCACTTTTGAGACTGTCGGATAAACGGTTTTCCTGCCATCTTGGTTTGTTTTCCCGCCAGAGTCTCCCATAGTAAAGCAATGGGCCCAGAGTAAAGCAATGGGGGAATTCTTTAAACGACTGTTTCTCAAGAACCACTGGGCCGATTTCAATTATATTTGGGAGGAAGCATTCATAGGGCATAGAGATCTAAGTTTGTTCAAACGAAGCGGATCGGTCAAAATCCAAGATGGCCGCTGGCCAGCCAAAATGGCCGATTTTTAGAACCACTTTAAAAAATCTTCTCCGAAACTGCTTGCGGAATTGATTCAAAACTCATAGCATATCATCTATGGCAACGTTAGGCCCAAGTTTATTCAAGGCAACCTGATTGGCCTATTTGCTTGGCGGCCATCTTGGGTGATGTAGTTTTCGCGAAAACGACCTCCCGAACTGCTGAAGGGATAGAGCTGTTCTCCTTCGATCAATACTCACCATTCTGTTACTTCTGATATACAGCTGGCCTTGACAGCGGCTCTAGGATTATAGACTTAGAAAGCTTTACCGACTCCTGGGAACCGGGTACTCGGCTCCCAACTGCCGAGTACCCGTTTACCATAGAGCTCATTCTTGTTTGCATAGCAACAAGAGCAATACATGCTTTCTGCATTGAGGATTTTAGTGTTTTTTTGTGAAAGAAAATCTAAGTCTTTAATCTGTAGTGATAGTTTGTGTGTTCTTGAAAAGGATTAACTAAAGGATACTATGGAGAATACCGCCGAAGATAACCAGGTTGTATCATTCTTTATTATCCATAGTTAAAAGACTTAGGTCTCTAAATTTCGCTGTGTCGCATGTTCCAATTTCTGACCCCATAGAATCTGGGACGTGTGCTAACAACGATATATGCCAGACGATCGCCTTCTTTAACCCCCAACAGGCGATCGGCAGATATGAAAATAGGTGTTATGCTACGGTATTTCTAACACGAATATCGGCTGACGTCGTTCTCCGTAGGATCCGAGCGGGTGACGTCACACCCAGTCGCTCGGATGTTTATGTGAAGAAAAATTTTCATTAATTCGCGCATCTTGTTCTGGGTGCTGCGTACTAAAAATGGTACCGGAAACTTTAGAATGATCAAGTTTACGTGCGATCACGATCGGTTTGCAATGATCGGTGGTTTCAAAATTCTTGAGTAGATGCGTGGTCTGCGGTTTTACCATGTGATACAGCAGTTTGTAATACATTTTGTTGTTTTCTTCACATATCGTGCTGCTTTCGTTAGGAGTATAATTTATATTGATTAGTAAATGTACCCCGAATGCTATGCGATATGATTCCTGGAGCCGTTACACATCCTGGAGGATCTATTATGGGTGTGTTTAATGCCCGCCTCGTTCTTGTCGTCATAATCAATGCGATCTTTGTTGTAACGTGGCGGGGTGGGGTGCGGGAGCGTTACAGTTAATTTATGAGTCAAATTATTTGAAAATTAATTGTCTGCCTTCCATCCGGGTCTCGTTCCGTTTGTTTATTGTGGGTTTGTGCTTATTTTATAGGCCAAGCCAGCCCCGCCATCATGTGACGAATGCCATAAGTTTGTCCGTGTCGTGTTCAAGGACCATGTCTGTTTTAGGTGTTCCCTGTGTAATATTGATCATAGGTGTAATGTTTGTGCAGTGTGGTCCGTTGAGATGATGGTTAAGTTCCTTGCCAGAAGGACTTGGCTGGGTCTGACGCGGGGTCAGGCGGTCCGAGAGTAAATCGTGGAGTGCCCGGTTCGGCCGGTGCGGATGCTCCACGTCCCCAGCTGGAGGTGGCGGAGATGGCACCGCCGGCGTGGTTTGGTCCGGCTGTGCAGGGTTTTTCTGCATAGCGTTCTGCCCACGCTGGTGTCGTCCCTGCTACCAAAGGTTGGGGGGCAGTTTCTCCCCATGCCTGGTACGGATCCTGTCCTCGGACAAGATTCTGGACTGGTTACCGAGGGGTTTCTGTTTCTCTGCGGCCACCTCCGGGTGGTCCAGTAGCGGTGGCCGGTCCGTCAGGTGTGGGAGCCGTCCGCCAGGACTCTTCGGAGTCTGAAGACGAGGAGGAGAGGTTGCTGCGGCCCGTGAAGCCGCAGGTGGAGAATATGGAGGTTGATTCCATCCTAGACGGAACCGGCCTCCATTTGTCTGGTTTGGCGCAAGCCAGGTCAGCGGCTCCGCCTGTGGCTGAGGCAAATCCGTTACCGTGCACCGATTCCGTGCGGCTTGGTTTGGCACCAGCCGTCACAGGAATGGGTGTGCCGGGCCGGGCGTGGTACTCACCTATCTCGCCTGGTCCGGCAGTCGGACGTGGGGTGCCGTTGGCGCCCGTGTCCGGCTATGGTTCCGCGACTGCTACGGGTCCGTACGGTTTTCCGTGCGGACCTACCCCATGGACCGGAGTGTTTCATGGGGTGGCGGCGGAACCGTGTGGTACCGGAGTGCCTGGCGTGTCAGCCGTGGCTCCTTGCTGGGAGGCCGTGGCTGGCAGACCCGTGAGCACATCAACGGGTGACGTGTTTGCGGGGGTGTCTTCATCGGAGGTAGATTGGTCAGATGCTCTGGCGTGGCTAGCCAGGGTTGACCCGTCTGTGGTTTTGGCCACGGCCGATGAAGATGCGCCCCGTCCGTCGGTTGCGTCGATCAGGACGGGGATTTTGCCCGCGGCCCGGATCCAGTCAGTGGGACTGGATCCACGGTTCATAGAATTGTTGGATGCTATTTATAGCAAACAACTGATGACCAAGGGTCAGCTCCCTGCGGCCTCCAGGGAGGTGCGGGCAAGATGTCGTATTCCGCGGGGGGAATACGACAGGTATAGTGTAGTCCCGTCGGTCACGGAGGATGACCGATGGATACTGGGCGTCCAGAGTGCCGTGGCGGGTCACCCCGGTCCGGCACTTGTGGACAAGTCTCAGGTACACCAGGAAGAAGTCCTGTCCCTATGCGATGAGGGTGTGAGGGCAGCGATGAGCGCTGTCAACCACTCTTATCGTCTCCTTCAGTCGGTGTGGGCTGAAGCGGGGCAGGCCACCCTGTGCCACCTGTGGCGCTTTCATGTGTCAATGACGGCCTGGTGCTGTCGATGGACGCATTGGCAAGGGTGCAAGCGCGTGTGACGAAATCCAGGAGGCAAATGGTCATTGACCATATGCGTCCGGCTACGGCAGTCAGGGAGCGTCTTCTTGGGACGCCCCTGACAGGGCCTAGCATCTTCGGTGGCCAGGCGCGGGCCATCTTAGAGGATACCGCCAGTATCGCGCAGAATCGGTTAGCGGTAAACCTACAGCTAGAGCTAGTGCGGCAAGCGCACGCACTAGGGCCTGTGGGGAAACCGCTAACGGGACAACCTTCAAAGGAGCAGAAGAAGCATAAGGGCAAGGCGAAAGCTAGGCCTGTTGCGACTTCTGCTTCAGCTGGGTTTTCAGAGCCGCCGCCGGCGAAGAAGCCCAGGTAGGTTGTAGAGGCGCCTACCCTCCCCAATGTTGCTCCTGACCACCCTAGAGGCGGGAAGGGCAAGGGGAAGGGTAAGGGTAAGGCCTCAAAGGGCGGACAGAAGGGGCCGAAGCGTACCTGAGGGTACGAAAGCTCCCTTCATATCCGCCTGGACCCCGCCTGTGCGACAGGAACAGCGGTGCCAGTTATACCCGTCGTGCCTAGAACGAAATGGTTCTCTCTCTCTATCGTTAAGAAAGAGGGGGGGGGGGGGCGGACTGCGAGCCGGACAACCCCGTTAGACGTCGAGGCATCTATGGTGGGTGGAAGGCTCATGCGTTTCGTCGAGGCCTGGCAAGGTGTGACGTCAGACAGTCTGGTCCTGGGATGGTTATCCCAGGGTTACATGCCGGAGTGGTGGGACTTTCCACCACAAAATCTGTCTTTGGCACCTGTCTGGACACCCGTACCAAGGGAGCCAGACAAGTTAGAAGCCGTTCAAAAGGAAGTGTCGGGTTTGCTTCTGAAGGGAGCAATAAAACCAGCAAACCGAAACACTCCAGGCTTCTATTCAAACATGTTCCTTGTCCCCAAGAGCACAGGGGGATGGAGACCCATACTCAATCTCAGGCCATTAAATTGGTTTATCCATACGCCTCGGTTCCAGATGGAAACGCCGAGGGCGGGATTGAGGAAAGGAATGTGGTGTGTATCGATCGATCTGAAAAATGTATATTTCCACATTCCTATGAATCGGAGTTGGCACAGGTTTCTGAGATTTGCGTTTCAGAATCAAGTATGGGAGTTTACAGTTCTCCCGTTTGGCCTGTCGACAGCTCCGAGGGTTTTCACAAGAGTGGTCCTTGCGGTGACAGCGTTTCTCAGAAAAGAGAACGTGGCGCTACACACCTACATAGACGACTGGCTGTTCAAGGCAGACTCGGCAGCCAGGTTGAACGTGGATACTGCTCTGACTCTGAAGTTACTTTCAGATCTACGCTGCATAGTCAACGAGGAGAAATCCGAGTTGACGCCCACTCAACGTTTCGTTTATTTGGGGATGCGATTTGACCTCGAGGAGGGCAGGGTTTACCCGTCAGAGCCCAGAGTGGTGTCTCTGTTAGCCATCCTCAAGAGTTTTCGAGTGGGAAACCACATTCAGGCGAGGCGGTTCCTTCAGATGCTGGGCATGATGGTCTCCATGGAGTAGGTTATCCCGTACGCTGCTCTAATGCGAAGGCCTATCCAGTTGTATCTGATGTCTCTGTGGAAACAGAGAACAGAACCCCTGTCAAACCTGGTGCCAGTTTTGGAGCCGAGAATATCACATCTTCTATGGTGGAAACAGCGTCAGAATCTCCTATTAGGGGTTTCGCTGCACCTACCCCACCCCCAGCTGTCCGTCTACACGGATGCATCGCTGGAAGGGTGGGGTGCCTGCCTGGGAGAACACCAGGTCTCGGGCACATGGACTCTCCCGGAGAGTCAGCTGCATATCAATCTGTTGGAAATGATGGCAGTGGAACTGGCGTTGGAAGAGTTCCTTCCGATGATCAGGGGCAAGGTGATATTGATACGGTCGGACAATTCGACAGTAGTATCATATATAAATCGCCAAGGCGGGACCAGGTCGCCCACTCTGTGTATCAGGGTCTGGCACTTGATTCAATGGTGCAGGAATTACTCGGTTGTTTTGAAAGCAGCTCGTATTCCTGGCCGATTGAACATTCTGGCGGATGCTTTGTCTCGCAGACAGAGAATCCTGCCAACAGAATGGTCCCTCAACCCTCCAGTTCTGCGACGGATCTTCGAGCATTGGGGCAAACCCAACGTGGACTTGTTCGCCACAAAGGAAAATGCTCAAATCTTGACATATGTCTCGCCGATTCCAGATCCAAATGCCGTCGATACAGACGCTCTGGCGATAAGCTGGAGAGGGATGCACGCTTACGCGTACCCACCCACCATTCTTCTACCGAAGGTATTGGTGAAGGTCAGGGAGGAACCGTGTCTGGTCCTGCTAATAGCGCCGTATTGGCCGAGCAGGGCATGATTCACGGATCTTCTAGATCTGCTGGTGGAAAATCCTGTGCAGTTGCCCGAGATTCCGAACATAATCTCCCAGGCCAAGGGACGCTTCCTACACGAGCGTCCCGAAATGTTCAATTGACTGCGTGGATGTTATCAAACAACGTTCCACGTCGGAAGGCTTTTCTCGACAGGCTGCTGATTTCATCGCGGCTGCGAGAAGGAGGTCAACCTTCAAGTCATATAACAACAAGGTTAACAGATTTGCAGACTGGTGTGAAGAAAAGGGTATTGATACCTTTCAATCCACTATCAGCAAATAGCAGACTTTCTCTGTGAGCTGTTCTTTTGAGGACTAGCTCCCGTCACAGTTGCTGGATACAAGTCAGCTTTGGCATCAGTTGTCCCTTGTCTAGCCAACAGGGATAGTCCAGAGGTGGCCCAGTTAAATGTGATGTTGAAGGGAATGAGCAATCTCCGACCGAGACAACCGGTAGTCATTCCAGCCTGGAGTCTATCTTTAGTGCTTAATGTACTGGCCAAGCACCCTTTCGAACCGTTGCGTTCGGCTAGTCTAAAGCATTTGACTCTAAAGGCGGTCTTTCTATTGGCAGCTTCCTCAGCTAGAAGGCGCAGTGAGATCCATGCGCTTTCGGCAGAGAGGAACCGATTTATTGTTTCTGGAGAAGGTCTGCGTCTTCTGCCAAGAGCAGAGGTTATGTCAAAGAACCAATCTTTGAGATATCCCGGCAAACCGATCATTATACCGAAGTTAACTAGGTTTGATCGTGATGCCAGTGTCTGGTGCCCGGTCCATGCTTTGACTAAGTACAAGAAACGGACTGACTCGTTACGGTCGAAAGATAGACATCTGTGGATCTGCCATAAAAAGTCTTATGGTGCCGCATCCATGGATACTATCTCTCGTTTGGTGGTCGAATGCATTCAGACTACTCACGAGATGGCGACTGGGCACCAGGTGCAAGGCGTAAGGGCACACAATGTCAGAGGAATAGCCGCCTCGACCGCCCTTTACAATGGTGTTCCGTTATAGGACATCATGGCCGTTGCACAATGGCACTGTGAGTCCTCATTCACGGATTACTATATGAGGGATGTGTCAGACTCAGCCAATCCACTCGCTTTAGCTGTTTTGAAACGATAGTTAGTGACCACACTGCTTTTCACCCTTTTCTCACTTTGGTAAGAAAAGAACCTAAAGCAGGCATGGTCAGGGGAGAGGATGTCAACCAGATTGTGTCACCGATGGCCGAACCGGTGAATGGTTGGAGGCGGTACGTCTGAAGTCCAATTATCATAAGGTAATTCAATAAGTGAGAGTTTTTTGTATTATGTATATGTATCATGTTCATTCATCTTATATATTCATGCGCATTCCCAGGCTAATACATGGAATATGCAGGGAGTAGTTAACCCTCTTGGCATATTTGTGTTTTCAGGCGAGATACATGTTCGTTAGTTCTCTCCCTTTTCTTAGGAGGAAAAAGGGGGGGGGGGGGCTGTGACGCGAATGTGATTCGGTTCCGTGAACTTGACGGTCCTTTTAGGTCTCCGTTAGTCAAGTTTGAAGTCTAAAATCTTTCTCCAAGGGGCAAAATTAGCATTTATGGCTTGCCCCTTCCCACCAGGTTACTGATCAAATCTGGTGTATATCAGAAGTAACAGAATGGTGAGTATTTATCGAAGGAGAATGCAGGAAATGTCAATTTCCCTTTCTCCAAGATCTAACAATACTCGCCATTCTGTTACGGACCCAGCCTCCCAGCCCCACGGAGGCAAGCCATAGTTTTCTCTTGTTTGGTGGCTATGCAAACAATATGAGCTCTATGGTAAACGGGTACTCGGCAGTTGGGAGCCGAGTACCCGGTTCCCAGGAGTCGGTAAAGCTTTCTAAGTCTATAATCCTAGAGCCGCTGTCAAGGCCAGCTGTATATCAGAAGTAACAGAATGGTGAGTATTGTTAGATCTCGGAGAAAGGGAAATTGACATTTCCTTCAATTTCTGAAGTTTGTAAAGTAGTTTGCCCTAATCATTGTGGTGCACTATTTCAGATTTGCGGCATATATCTGATAACCAGCCCTCATCTGTGGATTTAGAACCGTATGTGAAGAAGCTGAATAATGCACGTCGCCGCGTGATGCTGGTCAATAATATAGTACAAAATGTACAGGTATGATGCTCTGCATTAACCATTTCACTGATAAATTCACCATATCTCTCATTTTCAATGCTATACCATACAGGAAAACTTTTGAATTATTTTGAAATTAATTTGACTGGAAGCCATTGCTGCCTTAGACAGCAATGGCTTCCAGTCAAATTAATTTCAAAATATTCAACAGAATTAAGTATTATATTGTAAAGAATATACTTTTTCTGGTCCACCTGTCGAATAAAAAATTTGTCATACATATGACAGGATTTGACACTATGACTATCCCACTATCCCAGGGTTTGTACGTAAACTGTATGGAAGTCTGCAAAAGTATGGAATTACAATGTATTATATAAGAATCTGTTATAAAACATTTTCAGGCCTTGAAGAGTATATAAAATTCAACATCCTCTGCTAAAGTTTTGGAAAAATTACGTAAAATTTAAGGTGTGATTCTCACTTGCAATATAATATACATAAATTTGACATGTTTGAAGCAAAGATTGATTGGTGGCATAATATACTGGATCTGGAGCTTGAAAAAATTAGGTCTGCAAAAGGCTTGGAAAAAGTATGGAATTTCATTCTGCAGGTGTATGAAGCCTGTTTTCCCATGGCTAGTACAGAATTGGAATCTCTGGACTGACCAGCAAGTAACAATTTTCATCGTGACCGTTACATCGTCGCTATGGACCTTTCCGGTTTTAGCTATGCCCCGCCCATCTCTAGCTAAGCTCCACCCACACCTCGCTCATGTTGGGATCGATCGATCTCTAAATACCCTGACTATCAATTTCCAAAAAACTACACAGGTAATTCGAAACTAATTTGATTGGGTGCCGTTGCTGCCAGCGCCCAGTCAAATTAGTTACAAAATATTCAGCAGCATGTTTATTAAATAGCAGAGAATTACAAAGACATACAATTTATACGTGTCGGAGATTTGATGACGGTCAATATGGAACCCTTTGTGATGTAATGATTGTGACATCATCATACACGCGCTGAGCTGATTATGACATCATATGAGGTCAGAGAATGGATGGATACTCTGGAAAGGTGAATTGGAACCCCTAACACGTTAATCATCAAAATTGGTCAAGCAAATGGACATTTTTTGCATATTCAACATGTTGAATGTCCATATACAGGCAAAAAGAATACTTTAGAAAATTTTTTAATGAATGTCAATGATACAAATTTTTAAATAGTCATTGCCTTCAAATAGACATTTCTCAAGACGACTTGATCATACATGTATAAGCATTAGAGCAAATAAAAGCCATTTTGTCCATTTCCCGCTATTCTGACAGTTTTGATGATTATTCATTTAGTTGAGGATGGAACTGATAGAATATGCAAGGACAATTCGCTATAATGGTTTTTTTCTGTTGTTATTTGGTTCAACTTCCAGGGTTAGAAATAAATGAAAAAATCTAGTTGCCCATAGGGCAACCTATGATGCCATTTGATATGTTTTCAGGTTGCCCGCCGCAGATTAAGGTATATGTTATGCTAAATGACAAAGAAAATTATAATCACTATTGCTTTGTCAAATAAATTCTGAAGAATAGCCACAATTATTCAGAAATGCCATTAAGCATACTGGTTCCTCTTTCTAATAATTAAATAAATAAATGACTTAAAACGAAAAGTTAGTCTGTAGGTATAAAAAAGACAGTATAATACTATTAGTCTGAGTATTTGTCATGGTTGCCCGGTGTACCATTAACAGCCAAAGTTTAGTTGCCCTTTTGAAAATCAGGTTGCCCCGGGCAACAGAGCAAATGGGCATTTTGATCCCTGGGTTCTATGAACTACATACCTATCTAATTTAAATATATACATAAATTGTGTTAACAAGGTTTCATTTTCTTTGTCAACAGGAGCGGTTAAACAAACTACATTACAGCGTATCCAAGGAAACGGCTCGTAGAAAAGCACTTCTTGATCCCATCTCGCCTGGTCCTCCCAAGTGAAACCATGACAACAGATTATATCATATGTTATTAGAATGTATCCATGGTTACATGTACAGTGATGAGTAATTATTGAGCTCATAAAGACTCGATACATTCGCACTAATAGTCAATCCTACGCAAGATCACTGTGTCCTCTGTAGCAAATAAAGGGCCACTGCTATGACAATGACTGTTAACTTATATTTATACTTTAATGGCCAAATTTGGTAAAGAAAATTTAAATATCTTCCTATTGAATGTCCATTTACAGGCCAAGAAAATACAATTTTTATACGCTCACGTAAGCGGGGTTGTATTATGTGATGGCGCTCGCCACCCGACCATGTGTCCATCCGTCTGATTTCTTGACCGGACCAGATCTCGAAGAGTGTTGAACCTACGCTAAAATTTTTTCAGCAGGTGTGTTAGGGATAGATGAAGTGCAATGATTTCGTTTCAGCAAAATCTGCCCATATTTGCCCGAGTTATCTCCCCTGAAAAACTAAAATTTGTCAAAATGTTCTTGTCCGAGCCATATCTCAAATTTTGAACCTACACTCACAATTTATTGTTCAGCACATGTGTTAGGGATAGACGAAGAGTCATGATTTTGTTTCGACAAAATCCGACCATATTTTTCAGAGTTCTCTCCCTTGGAACGCTAACATTTGTCAAAATTGTCCAAAGTTATCTCCCTTGAAATGCTCAAATTCGTCAAAATTTTCTTGTCCGAAGCACAGCTCGAAGAGTTTTGAACCTACCTGCACAACTTATTGTTCAGCAGATGTGTTAGGGATAGACGAAGTGTCATGATTTCGTTACGACAGAATCCGCCCATATTCGCCAGAGTTATCTCCCTTGAAAAGCTCAAATTTGTCAAAATTTTCTTGTCCGTTCCAGATCTCAGAGTTTTGAACCTACACTCAAAATTTTTTGTTTAGCAGATGTTTTAAGGATAGACAATGTGTCATAATTTTGTTTCGCCAAAATCCACCCATATTCGCCAGGGTTATCTCCCTTGTAAGATTAAAATTCATCAAAATTGTCTTGTAAAAATTGTAATGATCAATGCAGCTGTGAAGACCTTCAAGATTTTGAGTGATGTCTTTGCCATGAATTCCAAATATGTACCTAATAGAAGTGCCCCCCGCCCCACCCTTTGTCAGAGAATTATCAAAGACAAACTGTTCACATTTAGCATTCCTCAAATAAGTATGCCCGCGGGTGTATGGTGAGTTTCACTAAAACTCTTGTTGAAAATTTATCACTGGCTCAGTTATTTAGGTAGTCATTCCAGTGGTAAATTTTCAAAAATTGTTTTCTCTTGGCCTGTAAATGGACATTTCAAAAGATGATGACAGAGGCCAGTTTTGGCCAGCTTGACCATTAAAGCACCTATGAATTCCCCATATTTAATTTCTTGAACAAATTTTATGGTCAAAGGCTTAATGTAATGAAACGATAAGAAATGTCAATATATACTGATTTTCTTCCACATAAATTAACAATTTCTTTAGTAGTGACACACATGTATCCCAAATTCAACTTCACAACTTAAACACGGTCGGACTCCATAGAATCGCAGTAGCTGCGGGTGAAGCGTGAAAAGTAGGTCACACTGAAACACTTGACTAAGGGAAGTCGCGGGTTATTGAGCTGCTATCCACGTGACCAGTCAACCACCTGTCAAAAACGTCTCGTGACTGCTCTATGTATGTAAACAGGCCCACATTTGTGCAATACTTGCATTCACGTTTGGAAGAATTTAATGAAATCACTCTGACCTGGATTTTTTGCCTTTTGACCCCAAATTTGCCATCCTACTTCGGAACCCCACAGGCAATCTTCCACGTAATCCCTATCAAGATATCTCCAATAGAACCAGCGATATCAACAAATTAGTTTTCAAAAAAATATTTTAATTAATCTGGTCTGTGCACTTGACCTTTTGACCCACATTTATCACACTTTGGGACCCAACGGTTAACCTTCCACCCAAGTTTGGTCACAATATCTCCAGTAGAACCAGAGTTATTGACAAATTAGCTTTCAAAATAGTGATATTTTAATTAATCTCTCCATTGCCTTGGCCTTTGACCCAAATTTTTCATACTTCTTGACACCACGGGCAACCTTTCACCCAAGTTTGTTCAGGATATCGCCAGTAGAACCAGTTATTGAAAAATTAGTTTTCAAAATAATATTTGTAATAACATGGTCACATTGGCCCAAAATTATCACACTTCTTCTGGACCCTACGGGCAACCTTCCACCCAAGTATGGACAAGATATCCCCATTAGAAGCATAATTATTGACAAATAAGCTTTTGTGATTGACTAACTGATGGACTAACATGACTAAGAGACATGGCAGCTTCTTCAGTAACAATGCATGAAAATTATACTTTTAGAGGGTTAAACGGTTAACCCTTTAACACTCATATCAGCCAAAAACGGCTTCTGCAGTGGTCTTCAGAAATGTCCATTTGCAGACCAAGAGAAGACTATTTTTGAAAATTTACCACTATAATGACTGGCTCGATAACCGAGCCAGTCATTCGTTCTAAACCTTCAAAGAAAGTCTTCTCTTGGTCTGCAAATGGACATTTTCTTTGATAAAATTTAGTTCATATCTCGTTTGGTTGATCATACTGGATCCCACCTTGGACAAATGCTTCCTTATAATGACAGGACATCACACAATAACAGGACATCACACAATAACATTGGGGATAAAATGTCAAAGGTCAAGGTCGGTGTGACCTTAGTAAAAACTTTGAAACATTTTGCTTTTAGCTCAACTTAGCAGTTCATATCCCATCTGTGGTTAAGCATACTTGACCGAACCGTTGACACATACTTTTCATAGGGCATAACGCAAGCCTCTTTGAGACAAAATGTCAAAGGTCAGTGACATTGATTGAGGTTTTTTTCAGCATTAACATTTTGCTTTTAGTTCAATTTAGTACATGTTCCCATCTCATGTTAATCATACTGGACCCAAACTTGACATGCTTCCTTATAGTGAGAGCGCAGCACACAATGGCCCTCGGGGTCAAAGTCCTTAGTAAATGATCTTGGTAAATAACCGTGTTTCTTTCAATATTAACGTTTTGTTTTTCTCAACTTGGCCTTTTATATCTCGTCTTTGCTTAATCATTCTGAACCTAAACTTGGACACATGCTTCTTTATAATAAATTGAGTCAAAAGGTCAAGGTCATTGCAAATCCACATTTTACAAATAGACATTTTTAATAAGGAATTTGAAATTTTCTTGAACAAATTTGAGTGTTAAAGGGTTAATCAGAGAGTTTATTATATGATATCTGCCTAAGAATTGATTGTGATGAAAATTTAAAATATATTATCAAAACTGTATATATTATTCAATTGCACATATAATTGTAAATATAAATTATAAACAATGTAATGAAACAATGGCTCTTTGTGCAGTGTTTTCTCTCAACCTTATCCATTGACCTTACAATGAGTGTTTTGAGACTCCCCTAAACCTAATCCATTATATGTGAGAGGATCTTGTCAGATCTGGAAATTAAACCTTGCTATAAGAGAAAGGTTATCAAAATTTCCTCAAACTATTTATTTATACCCCATTGCTTAGCATGCCTCGCTTTAATGCTTTCGCTATAAAGACAGTGCTTGTACATTAACCCTTTCATGATGAAGCCAGCCAAAACCGGCCTCTGCAGTGGACCTGAAGAATGACCATGTGTACGCCAACTGAAGACTAATTTTGACAATTTACCGCTGGAATGACTGGCTCGGTAACCGAGCCAGTCATTCCAGTGGTAAATTGTCAAAAATAGTCTTCAAATTTTCCTGCAAATGAACATTTACTAAGCAAATATTTTGATTTTTTGACAAAATTGAGTCCTTAAAGGGTTAAACATGTTAAATGTGCATATTCACAGCAAAAGTATACAATTTTAACAATTTTATTTTCACGCATTCTGGTGTGAATATGTACCTTTAAGTCCACGCACTACTTGCCTCCATCAGAACGATGAGCATACCTGTATGTAAATCCCTTAGATTGTGTATATCGCGGTTTCTTACATTTTGTCTTATAGGACACGTGAGTCTACTAAACAATTTTTAGAAACAAGTTACTGGTAACTAAAAAATTTTCATATTGCCATGGAATGTCCGTATCTGTATTTGCCTTCCCCACCAATCCCACTTTGTGAAAATGTGGATTGTTTTTGCTTCGGTCCGTGTGTGCACATGCAGATTTTGGATTCTATCCATAACTCAGCTTCTACTTAGAGGACATTGACCAAACATTGCGGCTAAAGAGAAATCTTCTATGCATTCATCTGTATATCTTGGCAAGCCGGTGTGTGTGTGTGCATGCAGAATTCCATAGGTCCTGAATTTGGTCTGTAAATCCTAGTTATGGTAACCTTTCTGATGTTAAAGTTTGAGTAAAATTGGATCAGTAGTTTTGGAGATACACCTGTAGACGCACGCACGCACGAATGCAGTACCTTCTTCCCCACAGGTAATAAGGACTTTCAATACTAGACACTTACTGATGATTTTGAGAGCAATGTGACCGTCAGCTACAGCTTTATACACTCCGTAAGACGTGTCGTATTATGTGGTAGCATGTCCATCTGTCCATCAATCCATCTGTTAAAATTTGTATCGGGGTTAGATCTGAGTTCTGAATCTGTATTTCACATTTTTTTCAGTGAACTTATTAGGTGGAGAACATGTCATAATTTTGTTGTGTCAAGATTTGTCCATATTTGCCAGAGTTATCCTCATGAAATGCTTAAAATTCATCAGGCATTTTGTTCAGGTCAGATCTCAGAGTTTTCAAACTACATCTGAGGACATATTTGGTGGAGACGAGTGTCATGATTTCATTTCATCGAGATCTGTCCATATTTGTCCCCCCACCCCCCTGAAATGCCTAACATTTGTCAACAATTTCTTGTCTGGGTCAAATGTGAGGCATTTTGAACATACAATTGAAATTTTTTGTCACTAGACATATATGGTGGAGACAGTGTCATGCTTTTATTTCATTGTCGCCCAGTTGGTCGATTTCTTTTGTGGCCATGTTGGATTTTCAAAAAATTTCTAAACCTTTTAAAATACTATTTAATGAATGGCCGGATTTCAACGAAACAGGTGGACAGAACCTATGGCTATGATGGTGGTATGCTTTAACATATCAAACGAGAATTTTTGATTGGTCAATTGTTTCGCCAATTATCTGTGATTTTCCGAAAAATATCTAGAATTATTAAAAAATTATCTCCTAAATCGTGGGACAGATTTTAAGCCAATTTTGCTGGAAGCATCCTATTTGTGTAGACTCCAAAACTTCTATTCTGAATTTTGATTCATCCATTTTTTCGCCAGCCATTTTGAATTATCCAAAAACTGCAAATCCCTCAATTCCACCTAAATGTGTATGGTTCATTTTTTCGGGGCCATCTTTGAAATCCCTTCCAACATCTAAATCTTGTGGCAGATTTTAAACACATTTAGGTGGATAGACCTTATGCAAGTTATGCTGATAGGATCCAGAACTCAGGATGGTGGCAATAGTTTAGCTGTCACAAAAGACCCCACCCCCTCTGCAGAAACGGGCACTGCGTGAAGCCATGCGGTGCGCCTCACTTAAAAATGGTATCGCAGCACTCGATGTGATGCCACCCCCACAGTGCCAGGGTAGTGTACAAGGGGGCACCACAGAAACCAACAGTGCCCGGCCCAGCGTATAAAAGGCGGAAGCAGAAGCAAACCAGCTTCCAACCATTCACACTAGACTACGCCTAAGGTATTACAGAAAGTCTTATCCAGTGATAATACGTATTTATTACACTTCTTTAATGGAGCCTTTCCAGCAGTTGGAGCCATGTCAGATCTTCATCCAGATAGAGAGGCATCCACCATGTCATCTCTCTCGAAGCTGTCTTTATGATCATTGGATTTCCCAGTTTCCAGGCATTCCAACAAGTCAGTCCACTGCAGGAATCTTCCTCCAGATAGAGAGGCATCACAATGCCATCTCTCTCCAAGCTGTCGTTACGATCAGAGGATTCCCCAGTTTCCAGGCATTCCAACACGTCAGGCCACTGTTAAAATCTCTGGAACCTTTCTATTGTTGTGTATACCCCACCTAGATATGGGTAACTTTCAAACAAATAACTACTTTGTAAAAACGAATCAGTAACTACTGGAAACGGCCTCTGATGAGTATCCATGAAACATTGTAACGAAACGCTATAAGTCTGAATCACGGAGAAAATCTACTGTAGTCATTGGGAGATGCTAAGGGGGGAGGGATGACATCAGTAGTCATCCTTCTACCCCTTCATCCCACTAGCATGGCGATTTCCCTGCCCATGCCTGGCTTTAGCACAGCTGGCATAGGCTGCGGCACAAACATGCGCGACATCCAATCAGGGCCTTTCTCAACTATAGAGTCAACCACAAGGACATACCGCCCCATGGCTGGTTTCCTCTACACTCAAAAGGGACAAATGGACCACCAGTCCGCATTACCATGGGCACACCCATATCCGGATGAGAAATCCCCCATGCGCAAGTCTCAAACCAGAGTACCGAACAGTTCCCAAGAAATTAAGAGGGGGGGGGCACCACACACAAGCATATGCGGTGCCCTCTGGCACCGCACGTATCATGCCCGGGCCAGAGAGTATAAAAGGAGGAAGCAAACCAGCTTCCAACCATTCAGTCCAACTAGACTCGGCTTAAGGTCTTAAGGAAAATATTATCCAGAGATAATACATATTTATTAAACTTCTTCAACGAAGCCTTTCCACCAGTTGAAGCCATGTCCAATATTCATCCAGATAAAGGCATCTCTCTCTAAGCTGTCTTTAAGATCAGTGAAATCAACTACACTGTATGGACCCTGAAGGCATCAACAATGTGGGCTAAGAGCGCATTCGATGGACGCACACCCTGTGAGCAACACCAAACAGTATCTGCACCAGCTGACGCACCGATGATGTAGTTATTATTCAACATTCTATTGAGTATTTTAACAGCTCTGTACAGTTACCTTAAAATTTTGGTTCTGAGAATTCAGGTTTCAGTGTCAAATCAATTCCAACACACGTACCAAGTGGGTGTATGTTAGCTAGAAATAGCCATGGCACAGCTAGATGTATGCCTCTATATGGCATGACTGAATTGGTTTGTGGAACCAAGAACCACCAACCAGAAACTCCAAAACGGCATATATGCACATATATATCCCGATATGCAAATTGGCGAGGCTTACCGATCGCAATTTCGTAGTAAGATTCTGAACCTTAAATATTCTAAATTGCGTTAACTTTAGCAATTAATTTGATTGTATTTCGATTTAGACTAATTTCAGTCTATGTAAATCGCAGACGACCGCATCCAATAAAAATTATTGATGAGATTTCATCATTCAAATAAGTTTTAAAATTTTGCTAGATGCCACCATATTGAAATTTACAATCCAGTAACCATTGACAACAATGAACCGAGATGAAAACTTGGTTACTGGTTCGACGAACCGCGTCAGTAAATCTTTACTTCAATCTTCCACTTCCAGAACGCATGAACTGCGTCAGTCAACCACGAACCAATTCAGTCGTGAAAAAGTGACTCAGTTTCAATACCTTGACAGTGGTTTATGGAAAACACAAAACAGGCTTAAATTAAACATTCATTGCATTAGCGGGTGTAATTACTTTGTCAAACAACAATACAGGCAACCAGTATATAGAGAATCTGTCTCTGAGACGCTTTATCCTATTAATGATCAGCTGACCATATTTGCTTCTGTAGCGACATTGTAAAGTTTTTTTCAGACCTATGTTTGCTGATCAGGAAATGAATACCTTTTGAAAATTTACGTGTAGAATGACTGGCTCAGGAACAAAGCCTGTCATTACAGTAGAAAGTAATCTAAGCTATTCTTCTCTACGCGTAACACTTGAATGGTCAAGCAGGCCAAAATCAGCCTTTGCAGTGGTTTGGGAGAATGTCTATTTGCAAGCCAATAGAAGACGTTGAAAGTTTACGAAATCAATTTTCAAAAATCATCTCTTGACCTGTAAATGGACATTTACCAACAAAAAGTGTACATTTTACTGACTGGTCTTGGCCACGAGGAGGTTAAATGGATGACTGCTTTGAGGGAGTGTTTGTGTTTATACATGCAATATACTTTATTCTTTACTATCATCTATATATATATATATATATATATGTAATTTCATAATAATAACAGGGGCTGTATCGCTCACCTGGAACATAGGCATATAAACTAGAAAGGCCATCACCTTTAAGTAGAACCCTAAAGTTTTTGCCAGAATTGCAACAAAATCAAGAAAATGTCATACCAAATTTTGTTAATATTGGTCCAGTAGCTCTCGAGGACATTTTAAATTTCCCATTGCCTTACAGGGCAGTTTTTGGGGGATAAATTTCAAGATGGCCACCAACTGGAAACCTGTTTATCACTGTTTCGAAAGCGGAAAATTTGAAATCAGCATACTCAAGACTCTAAACAAAACCAATTTCGGCTTCAAAATCCATCAAATAAAGAATTCTAACATGGCCACCAAAATCTGGCCATGTTTCTTAATGTACTACCTTCCCTTGAACAAACTCGAATGGCCCTTAGTCCATAATCACACTTTCTCAATTTTGGCCTACTCCCTTCAGCAGTTCAGTTGTTTTTATGAAAACTAGGTCATCCAAGATGGCTGTTGAAGGATTTTACAACTCAAGTTCCCCTAAAACAAACTTGGTTCAGCAATTGTCTTGGATGAGGTTTTATGAGTTTCGAATCAATCCTCCAAGCGATGTTTAAGACATTTCTAAAAATAAATCGGCCAAAATCCAAAATGCTCGCTGGCCAAATTGGCAGATCATCTTCCTTTGATCAAGCTTGGACATGTTGGATCCCTATGGCCCAATGATATGACACCAAATTTGGTTACGATCGCTCCACTTGCCCTCGAGAAGACGACATAAAAATTTTTATATTGCTTTAGTACATGCGTTTTTGTTGGGAAAAAAATCCAAGATGCGCTTATCCGTCAAATTCGAAAGTAGCAAATTTGAAATCCCCAAAATCTATATAAACCCAATTTCTGCTTCAAGAGCCATAAAATAAAAAAATCCAATATAGCTGCCAAAGATGCTATATATTGATTGGTCCACAGCGGCCATGTACCTTTATGGATCAACTTCCCTTGAACAAACTTCAATGGCCCTTATTCCCTAATCATATCTACCAAATTTTTCCCCAATCCATTCTTCGGTTCTGGAGAAATAGGTCATCAAAGACGGCCACCGAAGTATTTGGCCAATCAAGTTTTCTTGAACAAACTTGGTTTAGCTCTTGCCCTAGATGAGGTGTTCATGAGTTTTGAATTGATTCCCAAGCGGTTTCGGGGAAGATTTTTAGACATTTCTGAAAATGGGCCAAAAACCATGATGGCCTTATTTGAACAAAGCTGTATCTCTATGCCATAAGGATGCGTCCTGTGAAATATAATTGAAATCGGCTCAGTGATTCTTGAGAAGGCGTTTAAAGAAAAAGTTCAAGGATGGATGGACGGCCAGATGGTTGCCATTGCATAAGCTCACTTGGCCTTTCAATTGAGCTAATAATAATAACAATAATAATCATACATTACATAATTTACTAAATATCTTACAATTGCCAATCTGCCATATTGGTGTATATATATATATAGACTTTGTACGATTCAGCATTAGAAATATTCTGTTAGAAAAGTGCAAGAAAATGTAATCAAGAATTTAATTACATATCTGAATACATATTTGACAAAAAAGCGAAAATAACAAAGAAAACCATGTTGCACCATTCCTCACACGCATCACTAGAGTGCTTGACAATCACACAGCAAATTTCCTAGGAAGACACATTCATATACAATGGACGTTTCCAATTTATCCATCCATCATCTGACGTCATAACACGTCATAACCACATGACTACGTGACGTGTAGGATGACGTCACAATTAATTATGGAATGAATGACTCGATATAGTCCGTCTTTAACCCTTTAATGATGACATTTTTTCAAAAAATTTAAATATTTACTTATTGGATGTCCATTTGCAGGCCAAGAGAAGACTGTTTTTGAAAATTTACCACTGAAATGACTGGCTCGGTTATCGAGCCAATCATTCCGGTGGTAAAGCTTAAAAAATAATCTTCTCTTGGCCTGCAAATGAACATTCCTCAAGACCACTACAGTGGCCGGTTTAGGCCGGCTTCGTCGTGAAAGGGTTAAAGCTTAATAGTACGACACATTGTACGAATTGTCTTTTATCATTTAATAAACATTCTGTTGAATATTTTAAAACTAATTTGACTGGTTGTTGTTGCCATAAGAAGCAACAGCGCCCAGTCAAGTTAATTTCAAAATATTTCACAGCTTACCTGTATAGTTTTCTGGAAATTGATAGTCAGGGAGTTCAGGGATCGATCGATCCCAACATGAGCGAGGTATGGGTGGAGCTTAGCAGAGATGGGAGGGGCATGGCTAAAACTGGAAAGGTGCATCAAGCCCACTTTAACCCTTTAACCGTAACTCTTCAAATTTGTTTAGAAAACTTCAATTTTCTCATGGAAAATATCCATTTGCAGACCAAGATAGGATTATTTTTGAAAATTTGCCACTGAAATGACTAGCTAGCTCAGTTATTGAGCCAGTCATTCCAGTGGTAAATCTTCAAAAATAGTCTTCTGTTGGTCTGCAAATGGACATTTCTCATGGTCGCTGTCATTTTTGGCCGGTTTGTGTGTTAACCCTTATCACTTTGCTGTCAAAATTCTATTTTTACTGTGTCAATAGCAAAGAAACTGGTGTACATTTTTCAACAATTTAGTTTGATGATGTCTGCGACAGCAACATCTTTTACCAATGTTGTTGAAAAATGTACACTAGTTCATCTTTTAATTTAATTTAAAATTTTGACATCAGAGTGGTAAAGATTAAGGGATTAAGCTAGCCAAACATGGCTGCTGCTTATCTTGACAAATATCCATTTGCAAAACAAGAGATTATTTTTAAAACTTTGCCACAGGAATGACTGGGTTTTTAAGACGGTAACCAAGCCAGTCCTTCCAATGATACATTTTCAGAAATAATCTGGTTCGCGTGACAAAATTGAAATTTTCTTGAAGAGATTTGGGCATTAACTCTATAACACTTACCACTGGGATGACTTTCACCCTCCAGTTTTCGTCACATTGTAAAGTTTTTTTCAGACCTATGGGTCACAACCAAAGTTGTGTAATGAACCTTTCCTGAGTAATGACATCATATGACATCATAATCAGCAAAGCGGCGTGTAGGATGACGTCATCATCATTACGTCATAAAGGATTCTATATGGCCTGTCTTTAAATCTTAAAAGTCTGACACGTTGTAAGACTTGTATGTCTCTACTATTTAATAAACATGCTGTTGAATATTTTGAAATCATAGGCAGCAACAGCACCCAGTCAAATTAGTTTCAAAATATTCAACAGCTTACCTGTACAGTTTTCTGGAAATTGATAGTCAGGAAGTTTAAAGATCGATCGATCCCAACACAGCTTATTTCCAAATCATGGTCAACATCTGGAAATGCTCTTGAATGGTAAGATCCTCTCTCGTCCTAAAATCGGATCAGCAGATTTTGTGATACAAATCGCTTTCCACACACTTATCAGACCATCTATCAATCAGTGCTTACACTGCTTAAATTCTCAACCAATTCCAATATTGAAATCCCAATATTTCATGAGAACCATAATTGTAAATTGTTGAATATTTTGAAAACAATTCGGCTGGAAGAATGGCTTCCAGGCAAATTGATTTCAAAATGTACATGATTCAGAATAGATGGATCTGATCTGTCACTCAAGTAGCTGATGTCATAATCAATTACGTCTCATGTAGGCTAACGTCACAATCACAACTCTGTCATGAAAATTGAAGTTTGTGCGAATTGTATGTCTTTGGTGGATTTGCAATTTAATAAAAATTCTATTGAATACGTTAAAACTAATTTGACTAGGCGCTGGTATTACCGTAGGCAGTGACAGCACGCAGCCAAATTATTTTCAAAATATTCTGCAGCTTATAGGTATATTTACCTTGAAATTGGGATTCTGGGACTTCAGGATTCAAAGTATATAAATCGATCCCAACATAAGCAAAAATGTGGGCAGAGCATAGCTAATAATGGGCGGGGCATAGCTAGAAATGGGCGGGGCGTAGCTAGAAAGAGATCCCATTTGTTGTATAGTCTTGTATATAGGCTTGCGTGATAAACACTTTGTTGTGCCAGGTGATTAAACGTACCACTGAAATGGCCGCTTCCAGAGGGTACATTTAAAGAATTGTGGGGTTAAAAGCCATTGTCATCAATCTATAACAGCAACATGTGTTAGCAACTTCATTCTCGCAATGTGCAACAGCCTCCCTTCCAAGAGGATCTCATAACAATTTAACGTCAGAGTTCACTGTCACCAAAGATGAGGCTCGTTATGTGGCATCCGCACCACGCCCACACCACCACCGAGGCGACGATAGTTCATACCACCACAAAGCTTCCAGCAGTTTTGTTCCGAGTCGTAAACTTCAATGGTTTTCAGATAAGTAGTGCCGTCAAATCCCCCAATAGCCATCAGCTGTCCATTAACTACAGCTAAGCCGACCTAAAGCACAAATACAAGATAGCATGCAGCCTTGATAACAATACCCCAATAAGAATAATAAAAAACGGGACACTGTAAAGCTAACATGTCGTGTTAAAATAATCAAATACTGATCAACAAGGACCATCGATAATATTTTGGAGTATGTCCCGTTTTGGTAATAGAGAGATCTGTCAGTCAAGTGTCTGATGTCATAATCAAAATATGTCCCTTGTTAGTTGACATTATGATCAAATGATGTAGGTCCAGCATGAATGGGGCAAATGTCCCACAGTAACATCCTGAATTGAATGGCTTAATTTACAATTTAACCCTTTAGTGACGAAATTTTGTCAAAAAATTTAAATATTTGCTTATTGACTGTCTACTTGCAGACCAAGTGAAGATTAATTTTGAAAACTGACCACCGGAATGACTGGCTCGGTTACTGAGCCAGTCATTCCAGTGGTCAATTTTCAAAAATAGCCTTCACTTGGCCTGCCAATGGACATTTCTCAAGACTACTGCAGGGGCCGGTTTGGGCCGGTTTCATTATAAAAGTGTGAAACTTTCTCTTGAAAATTATGAAATTATGCCATAGGCAATAACAGCCCCCCACCCATCACCCACCATCCCCCACCCCCACCCCAGTCAATTCCTTTTACACCTGGTGAGATAAAAACTGCTGCGAAAATACATATGCAGATGAAGAGTAGACGATTTTTGACAATTTACCATAGAATGATTGGCTAGGTCGAGCCAGTGCTTCCAGTAGTAAATCTCCAGATACATGTAGTCCTCTCTTGGCCTGCAGATGGACATTTGTCAAGACCGCTGCAAAGGATGGTCCTGGCTGACTTTCCCCATTCTTGTGTTATGAAAAGAAGTAATCTGTTCGCAAATGTATGCAGCTTGCCTTTCTAGTCAAGCTCTATGGTTTGAAATCAAATGCAGTACACTACTAATTAGAAATAACTGAAAATGGTCTGATGAATGGATTGAAAGCCCTTGCTGACTAAGGAAGCAATGTCTTTCAATCCAATTATGTTCAAAATATTAAACAGAACATTTCTTATATCGTGTTCAAAATTTTACTAACATGTTTCTGTTTTTCTTTGGAAAACGTGTTAATTATTTATCAGCTGTATTAATCAAATTACACACTCGGACAACTTTACATACCCCACTCCTGCGTGATGTCATGGCAACAACAGGTAGCCAGGAATTTGTTTGTGGATTGTATCGTTCAGCACTACTCAACTCTGTAGCATCATCTCGACCACCGACAGCATAGATCATGTTGTTAAACACAGCGACACCGAGGTGCTTCCTGCGTGTGCCCATTGGTGACACCGGAGACCAGCGATTCGTCCGCGGATCATAACGTTCAACTGTAGATAGATTGATAAATAGATAGCACATTTATGTTGCAATGACCTCCATGCGACTACATGTTCTAAATGCTATACATCCCATCCTAGATTAAATGAAGGGATTGAAACATGTGTATAATCGCACTGCTAAATATGGGAAATAAATCTGTACAAAATAATCATATAGTAAATTACTACGAGGCGATATTGGTATCTAAATTAGTGCCTTTTTTTTTTTTCGTGATTAATCAGGATTAAGACATACATGTATTAAATAATCACAATTTTTTAATTAATCATGTAATCATGCTAGCCTACTGTTGTGGTACACATAGGCAAGTAGGGAAAAAATATTTTAATTTCTACTTTATATACCGATTTTCATGTTTCTTTTTGTTTTTTCGCATATGCAGGGAGACCCCAAATGAACAATACTTTTAGGCAAGGCTATAACGAACATTTGACCATTCAATTAATCGCGAACCAAGGGAAGGTGAACCATGTTCTAACCACCTAGCTTGGGATTCAGGGTTCATGAACTCTATATTAAACATTTTTTTGCATATGTCTCCCATCTCTATTTGACAAATATGTTAAAACTAAAAGGATTTCACGACAATGGGTTGCTAAACATGTACCATGGTCTGAGATAAATTTTGAAACACAAAAGTAAACAAATATCTGAGGCATGTAAACATTCAGAATTGACCATACTATTAATGTCTGTAGTACTTATCCTTTCACGCATATAGACAAAATATAGTAAATTTTTGCAAACCAATTATTTCGAAAATAAGTTAAACACCAACAAGATCCAGTCCGATCATTTTCAAAGTATTCAACAGCCTATCTGTATAATTGCTTTTGGATTGAGGTATTAGGATTTCCCGGTTGAAAGTTTCAATTTGTGGGTAGCTAGTGAAATATTTGAGAAACTTTGACAAAGCCAGTTGCTGTCAATGACAATGAGCAACAGCTTTCTCCAGGACCATCCTCAAATGTGTAACCAGCAGATTCATTTCTAAAATTAGATCTGGCTGTATTAACTGTATTAATGTAGGTACATTATTTACGATGAATAGCATATTCTGTTGAATATTTTGAAATTAATATGACTGGAAGCCATTGGTGACTAAGTCACCAATGGCTTCCAATCATATTAATTCCAAAATATTCAACAGCATTCCTGGTTGTTTGCCTAAAATTGAGATGCAGTGAATTTATCGGTGAAAGAGTCAAGCCAGCCAAACCTGGCCATGCAGTGGTCTTGAGGTATGTACATTAGCAGGCCACGAGAAGATTTTAAGATAAGAGTACCATTATTTCAGAGAATATTGCTTATATCACCACTTATTCACAAAAGCAGAGAAGATCCAATTTCATTCCAAGAGAAAATTATTTTCAAAATATTCATCAACTTCCATATTTATCACCCAGAACACCACAGTTTTTTGAGAATTTAGCAATAAGTTGTCTTATTTAGCATGAAAGTAATTTCTCCACACAAAAGCTAATCATTTTGGTAATTACGGACAGTGGTTTTGCATTTCAACATTTGCCATTTTCCATTTCAAAAAAATTGCAGATTCCGTTTCGCGAACTTACATTATATATATATATATATATATATATATATATATATATATATATATATATATATATATATATATATATATATATATATATATATATATATATATATATATATGTTTCCTTTTCTATTTACAAATGTTTTGCAGAAAAGTATGATTTTCCGTTGATTTCTGTTTGAAAATCACTTTTCCGTTTCAAACTACCAATTCCGTGAACTGTTTATTTTCCATTATCATGGAAAACCACTGGCCCCCTGTAATGTATAGCAATCTACTGAGAACTAATGATGCACACTTCAGAACTAATCCAGTTAAGGATTTAAAGGTCAAATTTTATCTGCAAAATTTAACTTATAAAAATGTCAATGTGCAGACAATGACATTAGTATTTGGAAATTTACCATTGGAATGACTGGCTTACCTATCCAGCCAGTCAATTCAGTGGTAAATGGTCTCATACTGCAAATAGATTCTTTAACCCTTTAATGGCCATGCCGGCCAAAACCGTCTCCGTTATGGTCTCGTGGAATGTCCATTTACAGGCCAACAGAATATACTTTTGAAAAATTTACCAATGGAATGACTGGCTAGATAACCGAAGTGCAGAGGGTGGTTTTGGTCGGCTTGATCATTAAATGGTTAATGAATAAACACAGTCTATATTAGAATTCTTACCAGTATTTAAAGGTGATGTCCCATCACTGCCACCAACAGCGTAGAGAAATCCCGCCAGTACCGCCACACCGACCCCAAGCCGCTTAGTTGCCATGGAGGCCACCTTGGTCCATTTGTTTAAGTGTGGGCCATATCTTAAATGAAGCAATAACATAATATCTATCATGTCTATTAAGTGATGGCTTTAGGCATGTTAAGACCTGAAATTCTAATGTCTCAATTTCAAGACAACTACACAGGAAAGCTATTTAATATTTTGAAACTAATTTGAATGTGAGTTGTTGCTACTACAGCTCACAGTCAAATTAGTATCAAAATATTCAACAGAATATTCAGTACATCATAAAGAATTGTTACTTCAAATCTATGAGAGTAAATGTTCAAAATCTAAATTTTAGTTTTGCCCAGTAAACCGCCAGCAGGCCAAAACATATTTTTTTAGAATTTACCACTGGAATGACTGCTTCGGTTATCATGCCAGTCATTTCAGTGGTAAATCATCCAAAATAGTCTTCCCCCTGGCCTGTCACACCTGTAAATGAACCTTTCTCAGGACCAAAACAGTTTGGCTGACTTGACCACTAAGGTTGAAAAAACAAATGAGGTTAAATCTGGTGAATATGGACAGATTTCTTTAAATCAGTGATTCTTATTATAACGGTCCTTTTGAGGGTACAAGAAATACCTCCAAAATGCAGCTTGGAACCCATACATAGTAGTAGTGGGTCCCCGTGATACGCCCGAAAATTCTTGTATGATTGCTAAATATTAATTCATTTCTGTCTTTTGCACAAAAACACCAACAAAATCTAGCATGGGATCCTAAAATTCTTATTGTGTGTCAATGGTACCGTATAATTTAGCATGGATGAGAAACACAGCATGGGACACTAACATTTCAGATTGGGACACTAACATTTCAGCTTGGGACACTAACATTTCAGCATGGGACACTAACATTTCAGCTTGGGACACTAACATTTCAGCTTGGGACACTAACATTTCAGCTTGGGACATTAACATTTCAGCTTGGGACACTAACATTTCAGCTTGGGACACTAACATTTCAGCATGGGACACTAACATTTCAGCTTGGGACACTAACATTTCAGCTTGGGACACTAACATTTCAGCTTGGGACACTAACATTTCAGCATGGGACACTAACATTTCAGCATGGGACACTAACATTTCAGCATGGGACACTAACATTTCAGCTTGGGACGCACAGATTTCATGGTGAGGGGTAACAGAGGTTAAGTTCCTATGTAACAATGGAATCGGGACTCAGAAATTGGCTCAGTTTAACCCATCTTGTGTAAATAGCGTCTCAAAAGTGCTCAGAATTCTACTTTTATCAATTAACCCTTTCATTTGACAACATTATTCAAGAAAATTCAATTATTTGCTCAGTGAATGCCCATTTTCTGGCCAAGATAACTATTTGGGGTTGTTTTTTTAATTTACCAGTGGATGACTGGAATTTTGACTGGCAATTATAGGATTAATCATCTAGAAAATCTTAATTTTTGCTTAATCAGTTTTCATTTGCAGGCCAAGAAAAGACCATTTTTGAAAATTTACCACTAGAATGACTGGTTCAAAAATAGTCTTTTCTTACCCCACATACAGACCGATGTCAAGACTACTGCAGTGGCGGTGCTATAACGACAAGTTGACACGAGAGGGGTTAAAGAGAGTTTGGCTCAGTGAGGTTTAATGGGTACAGTACAGCTCATAAATAAGTCAACATGTGTCCAAGACAAAAACTGAAACATGTTAGTACAATTTTGAATACGATGTAAGAAATGTTGTTGAATATTTTGATCATTTTTATAAATTGGAAATAATAATCCGATTATGTTCAGAATACTAAACAGTATGTTTTATTTTGTTCTGGAAACATATTTCGTTATTTCTAAGATGTACTGTACACGCATGGCGTATAACCCACCTTTCTACAAAATTGAGACATGATACTCCGTCCTGACCACCTACTGCATACATATAAGAGTCTAGTACTGCCACCCCGACGCTTGTGCGACATGAGCTTGTAGGTGCAACATCACTGCTCCATTGATTTGTCTGAGGGTCGAACCTGAACATAGACAAGATACAATAATACCATACATACTAGTGTTGATGGTTATTGGACAATACAAGGGATTCATTCTTAGACATATGTGAATTTTTATCAATTTTAAGAATTTAAACAATAAAGTTCCAGAATTTCAAATCCAAAGGTAACTACAGGCAACAGGCAAGCTGTTGAATATTTTGAAAGTAATTATTTGCTTTCACTGGTAACACAGAAATGAATTGGAATATTGAAGGTTTACTCTTAGGTATGTGTGCATGCCTATGTCCATCCTCTCATTTTTCTAATGTACCTAATGTTTGCATAGAGCCGCTGTGATCCGCTTTTCTAGCGCCTACATATAGAATGAACACTGCATAGCAATACTATGCCGCTACGTAAGCTTCATTACCATTGACAATACTATATAAAGCTGCTCACCTTTCAATACTATTGAGATATGACTGTCCATCGTGGCCACCTACAGCATACAGGAGACCATTTAGAACAGTGACTCCTACGCCACAGCGACGTTTACTCATCGGTGCAACCATGCGCCATTCGTTGGCTTGTGGATCGTACCTCTCAACACTGGAAATTGCATCACCGCTACACCAACCACCAACTGAAAATTAAAAGTCTCTTTATGACACAAAGCTGCTGACACAACAGTAGAAACAAGCAAGTTCAAATTTGGTAACAAATGTGCAATAGACTATAGAGGGATCCAATCTGTCACTCAAGTATCTGATGCCATGCCGTTAAAATTTGATTAAAGGACACATTTTTTGGTCATATTACATGTTCTAGGAAGGGGGTGCACGTCCTATAATCGAGCACATTCTTTGAGAACATATTTTGTCCTTTCGTAAAAAATAAATGACACCACGAAAATTGAACTCATTTTCGCACGGTACAAATTCTCGCTACATGTACCTTATGACTATGTTTAATGTATACCTCAAGACATTATCACGGAAGTGAAATTATTAAATTGGAGCGGCTAATTATTGCGTATCCATTAATAAAGATCATTTATTACAATAAAATTAATCCTGAATTTGACATAAAATGGCATCGAGAAAAGATATAAATCACATGATTCACTTCCAACCGCAAAAGATTGTTTTTAGTTAGAGCCAGTACGCGAATAAAATATTCTGGTCTCAGAACTCTGGATACTATATAATAGTATAACTTTTGTAATAAAGCCCACATGGGGCCACTGCATAATAAATTTAAATATATAGAGATACTCATCTCAGTCATACAGTCAGTGCGCCAGTCGCTATGTGCTGGCATGGGTTTATATATTATCATTGCGTGATAGGAACTAAGTATTGTACTTTAGGTCTGATCCGTACTTATTTGATAATAAACTCCCATTAGCATAAGATCTCGCGAGAACATGGCGCCTCAAATCGCAAAAGAGCAAGCAGATCGCCAACATAAGAAGCGCTTTCTCATTTTAATTCTCGGACTTTCAATGGATCATTTAATGTTGGTCGGCATTACAAAGTTTAATGCGCAATACGAGAGAAAACACCGCTCCATTATTAATTTTTGTCTGAGAATATTTCTTTGTTCTGATTGGATAAATTCTCCTGTACAAGCCAATGAAAATAGAGAACGGCAGATATTAGAAGAAATCTTACTGCATTCATAATGTCACGTGATTTCCATATTTTCTAGGCGACATTTCATGTCAAAAGTAGCATTGATTTTGATGTAATAAATGATCTTTAAGGAAGATATGCAATATTTAGGTGGTCCCATTAATAATTTCACTTCCTCGATGATATTTTTGAGGCATACATTAAACATAGCATGTGTATGGAAATTGCGTTCAATTTTTGTGGTAGGTTCTACATAAGTTTTAACCATTTTAGAGTATGGATTTCAATTTCTCTATCCGTCCTTTCTATGAGTATAAGGATTTTTGGGGAGGATTTGGGCCAAAATTTAGCCTGCGACCAATACAAGCTAGCTTCCTTTCCTCGAATAAAAACGGTAATCAGATACATTACAATCAAAATGACATAGTTCCTTCACGTGAATCAAAAAGTATGTCACAAAATTGTACAAATTGTATGTCATTGCTGAATTTACAATTTAATAAACATTCTGTTGAATATTTTGAAATTAATTTGACTGGGAGCTGTTGCTGCCATAGCCAGTTGCTGCCATACCCAGCAACAATGTCAAAATATATAACAGCTTACCTGTATAGTTAGTTAATTCAGGTTTCAGTTTTAAATCGATTCCAAACTGTGTAAAGTCAGCAGAGCTAAGCTAGAAATCGCACACTAGGTAGAAATATATCCCTCTAGACATGTATTCACATGTTCAGGCTGCACTGACCTCATGGCCTCACCAAATGATCGTAATCAAAACCTGGGAAAATTTGCCTAAAAATGTCCAGGAACTGATCCATAGTCGTGATAGATCTATTTTGCTTAAATGTTATACCGTCTTTGAAAGAACTAGTCTGACACCACAATATAATAATAAGTACATGTACAAGACCTGTCAATGGAGGAGTCCAGTTTAGCTATGGCTCGTCCATCTCTAACATGTCTAACTAAGCTCCACCCACACAGGCTACACTTCACCCATGTTGTGACCGCTCGATACCTGAACTCCATGAATATCACTTTCCAGAAAACTATACAGGTAAGCCGTCTAATATTTTTGAAACTAATTTGACTGGGTGCTGTTGCTGCATGTTTATTAAATAGTAAAGACGCACCCTAGACTGAGTCCATCATCAAATGAGCATTTGTGATGAACTTAGCTATGTCATTCATGACCTAGTTGATTATGACGTAGCCTACACATCACGTAGTTGATTATCATTTATGCCATCACATGATTGATGGATAAACTGGAATCCTCCATTGTATTACACGTAGATTTACCACATGTTATCAATATCTCTTTGCAAAGCCGTCAAAAAACCCGTGAATGTCTCATTGCAGGCAAAAAGAAGACCATTTCTGAAATTTTACCACTGGAAAAACTGGCTATTGTTATCAAGCCAGGCATTCTAGTAGTAAATTTTCAGAAAAGAATCTCAAGACCACTGTATAGGCAGGTATTTCAGACGGTGATCCTTAAAGGGGTAAATGAAAATCACTTATACATTTCATGCGTATCTCAGTGTAAAGACAGGTAATTGCAGTCTTGAGGTAATTAGTCCGGGGAGACACCTTGAGAAACATACTACTAGGAAAGATAACTGTTTGCCACTATGTTATTTGAGACAGTGAGTGGGTTAACAAACAAACACATATCAAACAAGAGTAATCACAGATTATAGCTCCTCAGGATCCCGTTTTTGTTTTCCGGATTATTTTATTTTCAGATTTGACTTGTGCAATCCTGGTGTACATGGTCACACGGTTTCGAAATATCCATAAATCGAGAATGTGATCTAATCCAGATCAATATTTTTTAAATCTAGAGCACTTTCAATTATATCCATGTGTTGTGTCAAAATCTGAGTCAAATCGCATCAGTAATTTTGCTTGAGCTAAAAGATGTTTGCGAAATAACTTTTCATTTTTTGGAGAGATGAAATTTAACAGCATGAATTGCAAATTTTAGCATGCGATACCATTCTCAGATCTCAAACGGGTTTTACATTAAAATTCGACTAAAGGACGCAGTTTTTTTGTCATATTACATGTTCTAGGAAAGGGGTGCGTCCTTATAATCGAGTAGTCTTTGAGCACATTTTTTTTTCAACTTTCGTAATAAAAATTAATGATACCACGGAAATTCAATGGTACAAATCTCGCCGCCTTACGACTATATTTAATGTATAGCTCAAAACATCATCGCGGAAGTGAAATTATTAAATTGGAGCGCCTAAATATTGCGTATCCATTAATAAATATCATTTATTACATCAAAATTAATCCTGAATTTGACATAAAATGGCGTCCAGAAAAGATATAAATCATGTGATTCGCTTCCAAATGCAAAAGATTGTTTTTAGTTAGAGCGAGTACTCGGATAAAATATTTTGGACTCGCTCTGAATACTATATATTTAGGTCAGATCCGTACCCGTTTGATAACAAACTCCCGTTAATGTATAAGTTCTCGCGAGAACACGGCACCTGCAATCGCAAAAGTCAGCGGCTCGCCAAGATAAGAAGCGCTTTATCTCATTTTAATTCTGATTCCGTTTTGGATCATTTAATGTTGGTCGGCATTACAAAATTAATGCGCAATACATGAGTAAACATTGTTCTACTATTAATTTTTACTGAAGAGAAATACTATTTCTCTGTTCTGATTGGATAAATTTTCCCGTACAAGCCAATGAAAATAGAGAATGGCAGATATTAGAAGAATTCTAGTAAACACTCCTAATATTACATGATTTCCATATTTTCACGGCGACCTTTTTTGTCAAAGGTAACATTGATTTTAATGTAATAAACAATCTTTATTGAAGATATGCGATATTTAGGCGTCCCATTAATAATTTCACTTCCACGATGATATTTTTGAGGCGTACATTAAACATAGCGGTACGGCGGTAACCATGCGTATGGAAATTGCGTTCAATTTTCGTGGTACATGTAGGTTCTATGAGTTTTAACCATTTTAGAGAATGGATTTCAATTTCTCTATGCATCCTTTCTATGAGTATAAGGATATTTGGGGAGGATTTGGGCCAAAATTTAGCCTGCGTCCAATACATGTACATACTAGCATCCTTCCCTCGAATAAAAATGGTACTTGTATTCTTTTTATGCTTCCTTGCTGACACAGTATCACATTAAAAGCCTTACCACTTTCACTGATACATTCCCTGTATCTCAATCTCAAGGCAAACAAACAGAAAAACTATTGAATATTTTGAAATTAATATGACTTGAGGTCATTGCTGCCTTAGGCAACAATCGCTTCCAGTCATATTACTTTCAAAATATTTAACAGTATATATGCTATAAATCGTAAAGAATTTTCTCTATAAGGGATTTATTATTAAGGGTGTGCAGTTTAATAGAACTGGTCTGGACGAAATTATGTACCCAAGGCAATATAATCGCTATCCAAGAACACTGGTTACACCAATATGACCTGCACAATCTGACCAACTTCCAACCAGGCTTTCATGCTCATGTAGACACCTGTGATGAGGCCTACCCACAACCATAGTATGCATAGCAGAGGGCAAGCTGGAGTCGCATTGCTGTGGCACAAGAGCCTGAACGACTTAACTACTCCACTCACTGATGGAGGCGATAGAGTAGTATGTGCAACTATGATTGGCAATGGTATAGTGCAACTATGGTTGGCAATGGTACAACGTATCTACTAATCAACATATATATGCCATCAAATGATAGGACCCGATCCAGTGAAGTCCGTCATAAGTATCAGAATATCCTAGCTGAGGTCAGTGAGATTATGGTGAAACATGCCAGTTATGATACTATTCTATGTGGTGATCTGAATGCTTCCCTCCACCGTAATCCTCCAAATGCTCAAGACATCCTCCTACATGACTTTTGCAAGGATGTAGGATTACAGCTTAGCATAAACTACATGTATCCAAATAAACCAACATTCTATTGGAACAGAAAGCGGTATGATATTGGCACTGACCATGAACATCATACACCACAGATTGATTATGCGCTATCTAGCTGTAGCACAGTTATCACAAATGTAGAGATCCTTGACTACGGTACAACTTTCTCACAAAGTAATGGTTCAGATCATGACCCTGTTCTTGCAAAGCTGTCATTGAGTGATTCAGCCAAATCTAACCCAAGTCACACGCGGGAAAGAGAACGGTGTGGATCTGGCACAAGGCAGATGTTCAAAGACTTAACCAAGTGGTGAGAAACGATGTAGCCCACTTTGTCGAGACACAGTTGGATTCATTGGACGAGGTTGAGTCAGCCATTAATCGCTTCAGAGATATATTTAAGAATGCTACAGAAATGTCTGTCCCCTGCAAGACCACCTTCACCAACAGGAAACTCAAATCAATTCCTGAAAGCGTTCTACTTATACACAAAGAGTCGAAAGCAGCATTTTGGAGATGGAAAGAAGCTGGTAGACCAAGAAACTCACCACTTTTAGATGATGTTAGACATCTCGAGAAGGAAGCCCGCAAAGGTCAACGACAAGTAAATAGGATGGGACAGAAAGTGTTGTACACTCAGATACAAGATGTTAATTCCGAAGACCAGCAACTTTTCTTCACGCTAGTAAATCACCAGAGAAATAGACAAGTGGGAGTCACCGGGGAGCTGATCATTGATGGACAGAGCTTCATGTCTACTGAACATATTAGGTAAGCGTTGGCAGGCTATTTTGAGAAACTAGCTACACCAAATAATAAATAAGTCCAGGTCCAGAATCACGTTACCAACATAAGAAACAGCTCAAACCAATCAGGTCACCATGAAGCATAGATCCCCAGAGGAGATACACGGTGCTTCTAAGAAATTGCATACAGGAAAAGCAGCAGACAAATATGGGATTGCGTCAGAACATTTGATTCATGCTATTCAAGCAGTGTCACTGATCCTAAGCGATATATTCAATGCCATAGTCGATCTTCGGAGAATCCCTCAAGCCTTCAAGGAGGGCATTCTCACTCCAATTTCGAAGAAAGCTGGCAAATGTAAGAAGCTGTCAGATAACTATAGACGCATAATGGTTTGCTCAACTATCAGTAAACTCCTTTAGATTATCCTTGTCAACACCCTTTCTAGATCGTGCTCAAAGTCAACTACAGCAGGGATTTACAGAGAAGGCTAGTTATCTAGACGATCGCACAATTTGAAGATGCTGGGCGATGATCTGCTCTTCATAACCTTGGATGTCCAAAAGGCCTTTGATGAGGTCTGGCATGATAATCTCCTCGTGGAGTTATATAAGCTAGAGATCCCACTCCAGATGTGGTGCATTTTCGATGATTGGTACAGAGCTTTGAGCGGTCAAGTCAGGTGGGAAAGCGCACTATCCAGGCCCTTTAATATTCTTCAAAGCACAGGCCAGGGAAGATCATTCTCTCCAAGCAACTACAAGACATTCAATAACAATCTTCTCCTTGCAATTGAGAATGCCGGAATTGGGGTTCAAATAGGCGACATATGCGTATCAACACCAACATGTGCAGACCATGTGGAAATAGGAATGAACAAGACTAATGCCAACATATATCCGGCTAATAGCACCTTCACACAGACACCTGGCGTCTGCTATAAGACATAAGGAATTGACCCTTTCAGAAGAGGCCGCCCACCTTGGATTCCTGATGAGTGCGTCTGGTAAACTTAATCAACGTAGAGTTGAAAACAACATTGCCTTGGCCCAAGGAGCTGCCTATAGTCTCTTTGGAGCTGGCTTCTATGGAAAAATTGGACTGAACCCTGTCGTGAATCGAAAGATCTACTCTATATTCATCCTTCCACACCTGACTCATGGTGCAGAACTATGGAAGTTAACTGATAAAGAAATAGAACCCATGGAAATGTTTGCAAGATCCCTTTTGCGCCAACTACAGAGCCTTGCTCCCAGTACAGCTAATCCAGCAGTGTATGGTTTACTCGGTACTCTTCCAGTAGTGGCCGAGATTCACAAGAAAACTTTCATCCTGCTAAGAAACTTGGCCGCTGACCCATCACGTAATGAATATACCATCGTGTTAAGACAACTTGCTATGAAATCAATGACCAGCAATACATGGCCCTCCTATGTTCAGATGCTATTCCTGCAATACCAGCTGCCTTCAGCCCACAGCTTATTGGTGCAAATACCTACCAAAACAGCATAGAAGCATAGAATGCATGAGGCAGTCTGCAAGTTCTGGAAGAGCAAGATCTGGCATGCTTCACCATCCATGTCTTCACTGCGATTCATGTCAGCTGAAATGTTTGAACTGCAAGGCATTCCTGCTCCTTTATGGTGTGAATCTACGGAGACCCTGCATGAAACTGAGAAGGCAGCCATTAAGGCAAAACTTCTAACTGGCACATATCAGCTCCAGACTGTACTCGCGAGACGTGATAGACGAGACCAAGTCACAGCTTTGCAACTCAAGTCAAGAAGATATGGCTCATTTCCTTACATCATGCACAGCTCTATCCGCAACTCGCCAGCCCCATATGCTTGCACTATTTGACATATAACCGGTATCAGGCCAGATAACCCGACTACAGTTCTTCTTCTTCTCCTGAATCCTCTCAATCCAGGTCTGCCTTCTTCAATACATGTGAACACACGCACTATCTCATGCATAGAACAGATTAGCAGAGATTGGACATTTGCCTGTCACAAAGAGAGGGCACGTATATTGCTTACATTGGCATGATACCACATTACTTCCTGTTTGTACTCACTGTATACATTTATTCATTCTCGCTGTTTTTTAAATATTGATGAACTTTGATTAATATTATTCCGTACTGCGTGTTTTTGACAATATATTCACTGTATACATCTATTCGTTCTCGCTGATTTACATATTGGTGAACTTTCAATAACGGTTACAATATTATGGACCTCGGCGGTCACGTATTATGTGCTTTTGACAATATATTGGTTATCTTCGCATATGCTGTGTCCAGGGACAATTACTCCAGAAGGAGGTGCCTCATGAATTCGGGGAACGTGCGTGCAAAAGAAGAAAGGATTAAAGAAATAGCAATACAGACCTGCAAATAACACCTCTCCACAGCGAATAGGTTTCCGCGGTCGTGTGCGTGGTCCCTGCATGAGTGGTCGTTCTTGAGGCAAAAGCAGGTAATTCTTGGCTTCATCCACGAGATCGCGACAAGATTCGTCACTTTTAATCAGCAGATCTGAACCGACTGTACCAACCAGGAACTTTGGACTCATCAAAGGCAGTCTAACATGCTGTAATACCTAAATCCATGCCACATAGGTATACAGTATAGCTCATAAATTAGTTAAGCCTTTAACACTCATATCAGTAAAAAATGGCCTCTGTAGTGGTCTTGAGAAGTGTCCATTTGCAGACGAAGAAGAGAATTTTTGAAAATTTACCACTGAAATGACTGGCTCGGTTATCGAGACAGTCATTTCAGTGGTAAATTTTCAAAAATAGTCTTCTCTTGGTTTGCAAATGGACATCTTTTAATGATAAAATTGAAAGGTTAAAGGGTTAAAATGTTTCCAATACAAAAACAGAAACATGTTAGTGAATGTTCTGTTAAATATATTGGAATTACATTTCTCATAACTTGATAAAGAAAAATGTGCATCCTAAATATTTAAGACTGTTTGTTACTTTAGGGACACTTTAAAGGTGCCGTATTTAAAGCAAAAATTACTGAAAATAAAATTATTTATTTTGCATACTTGCAGAAACTTAAACTGTGAGCCTATATTAATGAAATAAATCTTAACATATGATGATTTCATTACGTATAAATTAATAAAAAATTTTAAGTTACGAAACTGAAATATCTAGACACGAGCCTAATACTAATTTATACGTAATGAAATTATCATATGTTAAAATTTATTTCGTTTCATTACATATAGGCTCACAGATTAAGCCTCTAAAAGTAAACAATTTAAACAATTTTATTTTCAGTAATTTTGCTGTGAATATGCACCTTTAACTAACTAGGAGTGTAGCTGTAACCGTCGATATAAAACCATTCTCGTAATGCTATTAATACTAGTCATTGTTCTGTTGGCTTCCAAGGTAAGTGCGTAGTAAATGCATAGCATATGTCAATACTAGTTGCATACTTCTTATGGCGCAGGTGAAAACAAATGTATTTATAAATAACAAGTTACCTGAAAACTGTTGCTGCCTTTAGTAACAACAGCTTTCCATCAAACATTGTCAAACTGGTGTCAAAATAATTAGCTGATAATACAATTTTCACTAGGTAAAGATTTGAAAATGATTTGGCTCAAAATCGTTGATGTAATAACTTTCAATCAAATCGCTCTCAAAATAATCAGCAGGGCAGTCAACGTTGACCAACTTTGGCTGAATTCTGTCCAACTGTGTCTGAGGTGTTGCATTACAATTCACCTTTCCAGTTTATCCATCCATCACATGATGCCATAATCAACTATACGTGACATGTAGGCTGACGTCATAATCATGGCGTCATGAATGATTCGATATAGACCGTCTTTAACGCGTAATAGTCCGACACGTATGAATTAAATGTTTTTGCTATTTAATAGACATGCTGTTGAATATTTTGAAACTAATTTGACTGGGCGCTGTTGCTGCCATAGGCAGCAACAACACCCAGTCGAATTAGTTTCAAAATATTCAACAGCTTACCTGCATAGCTTTTTGGAAATTGATAGTCCAGGAGTTCACAGATCAATCGATCCCAACACAAGTGAGGTGTGGGTGGAGTTTAGCTAGAGATGGACGGGGCATGGCTAAAACGGGAAAGGTCCATTAATTTTCGTACGAGAGATGAGGGGGGGGGGGGGGCATGAAATAATTCCCACTTTTACTCCAAAAATGTGGGGATAAGAATCATTCAAACATGCAATCATATAGGGCTGGGCGGTATATCGGTTTCACACCGTCTCACGTTTTTTTGTGGCAACAGTTTAAAAATTATTATGAAAATTTAAAAAAACGAAAAACCATCCGTAAAATCGCCATTCCGCGAAATCTGGTGACTGTCCTAAACTAGTTTGTTTTTGACATGAGTTTAATATTAACATCTAGTGGGTAAATATTTGCTAATAGGGCCATAAAATACACTCATCTATAACTATAAGCCATGGGAAAGCAAGGGTGTTGGTGAAATTCCAACAAATCGGCCGAGGACAACACTCGGCATATATTTGATTTGCGATCAGTGCATTTTCCATGACATAAGCTCTGCTTTGATTGAAATTTGAAAATCTAAATTTCTTCTTTGTAACAAATAATCCTTTTCTCAATACGAGTTTGTACTCTGTTTAATTAGGATTCCAAATGTGACACGATACAAAAAAATTCAAGAAACTCACTATGAAAGCAATGACGCTATACAATGAACGCCCAATCCAAAGATGTCATTAATTCCTTTAGATTTCGACAAACATAAAATGATCCAGCACAGAATAAGACATACAAGACAAATTGCTTAAACGGCAGAGAAATTAAAACGATTAAGTCACTTCTTACGTTGGCGGAGCAGTTACAAGTAAAATAAATCTCTTAGCCTCTCAAATACGAGCAGGCATAATGTGATTGGTTGTCAACGAATTCTTCTGGCGGGATACTCACTATTATTGATTTTATGAATGAAATTCCTGTAAATCGTAGTATTTTTTATCATGTGCCTTTTTTGGTCGATAGAGTTAGAATCACATCGTTTTGTTTTACGCACTGGCCTGGTCTTTTTAGCTTTAGAGTGTTATTTTCACGACATCACATGAACCAGACTTCATTTAATTTATTTATTTTAACTACAATTTTGAGATAAATAGCGTCGAAGTGAACAGTGGTACGTAGTTACCGTTCTAATTTCGTGGCACTTATCGTAAGTTGTCAAATCTCAAAATACATGTACTGTAGCTAATGAAAACGGCATATTTTTATATTTCAAATTATTTTCAATCATTCTAGCCCCGTAAACCGGTATTTCAGTTAAACCGGTTTAATAAGTGATACCGTCACCGGTTTTCTTCTAGGCCAAACCACCCAGCCCTACAATCATAGAGCATATGCTATAAGTTAACACACTGCATATCTCCCCTTTTTATCCATTTATTATACTTACGGTGGGTAAGTGTTGTCGTCTCTCCTGTATGCTATATTTAACCCAGGCTGTGATCGCATTGTACACTTGTTCTTCTGAGCGGACATTGAGCTCATCACTAGAGATTATATCAACAAGCTGAGAGATAGGTAATAATAAGAACTCTTCACTTTCCATTACCTACAATAGATGGAAAACAGAGTTTAACCCTTCATTTGCGGACAAAGAGATTTGCATCACCGCTGCAACAGCCACCAACTGAAAAGTTAAAAGTCTCTTTTATGACACAAAGCCAATACTGCTAGGAAAACATTATGCAATAGAGGGATCTGATCTGCCACTCAAGTAGGGCTGTAACAAAGATTCGTTGGCTCAGAAAATCGCAAACCAAGGGAAGACGAACCATGGTTCAGTTCGCTTGCACGGGATTTGTGTGGTTCGTGACCCATACACAACCTAATCCTTTCACCGATGAATTCCCAGATCTAATTTTATGAAAAGCATACAGGAAAACTGTTGAATATTTTAGAAATAATTTGACTAGAAGCTGTTGCTGCCTTAGGCAGCAACAGCTTCCAGTGAACTTAATTCCAAAATATTCAACCGAGTAAGTTTTATATCAAAAAGAAATTACTTTTTCAGGGATTTGGCGGTGAAAGGGCTAATAGACAAGCAATCGCTGAATGGTGATTCACGAAATGACCATGAATGGAACTTAGATGGCTATGAATATTATATTATTTAACACTTCAACACACAAGCCAGCCAAAAATGGCTTCTGCACTGGTATTGAGAAATGTCCATTTGCGGACAAAGAGAAGACTTTTTTCGAATATTTTTGACTCATGTCATGCATGTGCGGCAGGGTTGGACTGTCAAAAACTACTTTTGAGCAGACTTTGCGCAAAACCTTTCTAAAAGGGTTTAAACCAGTCCTAAACTGTTCATACATGTCCAAAACCTATTTCATTAATAACACGATTCTTGGATGAGAGAGTTACATGTAAATACAAATACCATTCTCTCTATAAACCCTCTCAATGACACAGACAAAGTACACCAATTACTTTACAAGGAAGAAATATTCCATAGCATATTTTGAAAATAATTTGACCGGAATGTAAAAGTCAGCTGCCAAAGTCTGCAAAAGCTTAGTCAAATTATTTCAAAAATTTTAAAAGATTTTATGGTTCAGGCCATTTAGTATAGGAATTCACAGGGGAAGGGATCGAAATGCCCATTTGCCCTGTTGTCCGGGGCAACATGATTTTCAAAAGGACAACTAAACTTTGGCTGTTAATGGTACACAGGGCAACCATGATACTGACTAACTCTTCGTTTTAAAGCATTTTTAAATTTTAATTATTAGAAAGAGTAACCAGTATGCTTAATGCCATTTCTCAATAATTGTGTTCATTCTTCAGAATTTAACTGACATAGCAACAGCGATTCAAATTTTCTTTGTTATTTAGCTTCACATACAGGCAATCGTGTTAAAATTTAAAATTTTTAAATTAAAGTAAAAGATGAACTGGTCTTTATTTTTCAACAAATGTGGGGGAAGATGGTGCTGTCGTAGACAGCAACATCTTCCACCAAAATTGTTGACAAATGTACACCAGTCTCTTTGCTATTGACGCTGTAAAAGATAGAATATTGACATCAGTGTGCTAATGGTTAAATCATTCAGCAATCCATAAGACATACATATAGTTAAATTAGGTAGAGTTTTATTCTATTGGTCACATAACTGCTTAACCCTTACCACACAGATGGCAAGATTTTAAATTTTCAAAATAAATTAAAAGTTGAACTGGTGTTAATTTTTCAACAAATTTGATGTTGAACTCGTAGATAGCAATCAACAAATTTGGTGGAAGATGTTGTTATCATAGATATCAACATCATCCACAAAAATTGTTGAAAAATGTACACCAGTTTCTTTGCTAATGACACAGTAAAAGATAGAAAATTGACATGAGTGTTAAAGTTAACAGAATTATCATACACATGTACCTGTATATGTCATTTGGTTAATATAATCAGCCATGGATAATTCTGTTAACCTTACCACTCTCATGTGAGGTTTACAGTTAACTACAGGTAGCTACATTTGTACAGCTCCCAGTAGGTTTGTGCGATTATTGCGTCGAGTGATCGCGATCGATTATTAAAAAACAATCGTGATTACTCGATTAATCAGCTTGTATACAAATTACCAAGACATAACAACAAAAGAATATCAATGACAAAAACTACAATGGTGTTTAGAAAAGTCCATTTGCAGGGCAAGAGAAGACTATTTTTGAAAATGTATCACTGGAATGCCTGGCTCGATTTTCGAGCCTGATTCTCAAGCCAGGCATTCCAGTAATACATTTTCAAAAATAGTCTTCAATTGCCCTGCAAATGGGCATACATTCACTAAGTTATTTTTGTAAAATGTTATTTTTCATGACCGATCGCATTCAAAAGTAATTGAAAGTTAAGTTTTGAAATATTTTATGGAATAGAAAGTATTCACGATTATTTGATTACTTAATTTTTAATCAAATAAATTCACGATTTAAAACATAATCGCGATTTTCGATTTAATCACCTAATCACGCAAGCCAATATCCAATAACTTACTGTATAGTTAACCTGGAATTGAGATTCTGGGAATTCGGGGTTCAAAGCGTACAAATTTGATAAAATGTGCTTACAAAGTAGACAGAGCTAATAGCTCAAAACTGGTGGAGCATGCATGTAGCTAGACATGAATACTTCTATTGGCATGATTGTGTAGGTCTAAATTCTTCACCATGTTCATGTACTCTTCACATTACCACTTCACAGCTTAACGCTATTCAGAGTCGATTATACTAACCAAACTGAGCAACGGCTTTCAGTCAAATTAATTTCAAAATATTCAACAGAATGTTTTATATCGTAATTATATTCAGGGATTTGTCAGTAAACGGGTTAATAGCCAATATCAGCATTAAATTAGTGACTGGGCCAATGCGTAATAACATTTTTGCTGTAGTTCCATTTGTAGCCAGGTTTCTTTTGCAACTGATGGTCTTGACTTGTATTCAACATATTCAATAATATTTTACGTCTTTGGGCTACAGACCAACTCATAAATAAGTTAAAATGTTTTCTCAATAAAAACAGAAACATGTTAGTTCGTACAATTTTTAACACAATAATGACAATGTAAGAAATGCTCTGTTGAATATTTTGAACATAATTGGATTGGAAGTCAATGGAAGATATAGCTGCCTTAGGCAGGATTATCTTCCAATCCAATTATATTCAAAAATGTGTTTTATTTCGCTTTGGAAACATGTTAAGTTATTTTTTTTGTTTTCTGCTAGGTACCAAGCTACAATGTATGGGAGACAACCATGTCACTTGAGAAATGTTTTCCATTGGCTACATTATCTCCCTTATCACAATCATTGGGATGTTTGTTTCAGGCACCTATTTGCTTACAGGAATGTCAGTCTTTTTGGTTCTACCAGCTAGTGAAGATGGTGGTTACTTCAATTAGGCTTGCATGATTACCTGATTAAATCGAAAATCGCAATTATGTTTTAAATTGTGAATTTATAGGATTAAAGACTAAATAATTGAATAATCGTGAATATTTTCTATTGAACAACATATTTCAAAACCTAACTTTCAATTAACTTTTAACACGATCGGTCAGGAAAAACGACATTTTGCTTAGTGAATGTATGTCCATTTGCAGCGAAAGAGAAGACTATTTTTGAAAATGTATTACTGGAATGTCTGGCTCGAGAATCGAGCCACACATTCCAGTGATACATTTTCAAAAATAGTCTTCTCTTGCCCTGCAAATGGACTTTTCTAAACACCATTGCAATTTTCGTCATTCATATTCTTTTGTTGTTATGTCTTGGTAATTTGTATCCAAGCTGATTAATCGAGTAATCACAATTTTTTAAACAATCGATAGTGACCACTCAACGCAATAATCGCACAAGTCTAACTTAAATCGTTCTCAATCTATCTTTTCTGTAATCATTGATTACGAGTCCAGGGTTTTCCGATGTTCTCATCTTAGTTTGCAATGTTGGGACCCATCGTTAGCTATTTCCACCAATATCTAGATAAGCTCCGCCCACTTTTACATGCGTGTTGGAATCGATTTATATATCTTGAATCCTGAATTCCAATTTCAGGGTAATTATACAGGTACGTTGTTGAGTATGTTGAAAATAATTTGACTGGTGGGTGCTGCTGTCAAACCAGTTTCAAAATATTACACACAATACCTAAACTTCCATGACAAATCTTTAGACCTGTGTGACGGAGCTAAGTCATTTTAATTGTGACGTCATCTAACATGTGATGTATTTGATTATGACATCAGATACTTGAGTGACAGAGCGGGTCCATCTATTTCCATTGTCTTGAATGCATTGACTTACATTTACAGAAACATTGTTCTAACCAGAATGAAAGCCAGCTGTTATAGAAACGGTCATGGGACTAATTATTCAGCTCTGTAAGTTAACCCTTCCACCAATGAATTTCCTATATGTCATTTTCAAAGTAACTATACGAGAAAATTGTTTACTAATTTGTAATTTATTTGACAAGCGGTTGCTGCCTTGGTCAAATTAATTTCAGAATATTCCAGAAAAAAGTTTTATATCATAGGGAATTGACTTTTTCAGAGATTTGTCTGTGAAAGTGTTGAAAGAATAATACAGCAAAGTGATCAACTACCACTAGATAGATATTCATGAAAACTATATACCTCTTGAAAGTTGTGCTGCGTAAACTTATCCGCTATCCGCAGCAGGTCACGACACGCGTGAGTGTCTGCGAATGCACGGATACCCAAACAATTTGATGGGTCTAGTTGTCGCTTTAAAAATTCACAACAAACGTCTTGAATCTCAGCTAGTTGTAAAAGACATGCGGCAGGTAATAAAGTCTGTACATTGCTTTCTTCAACCGTTATATTAGATGTGTAACAAAAGTCGACTAACAGTTCCATAGCGCCTTCATCTATATCACGAATCGTTACCTCAGTCTGGCGACTCTCAGCGAGTTCACCTGTAAACATTGCATGGAAATATGGACTACATGCTGATAGTATAACGCGATGGGCAAAGATCTTTCGCTGCCCGACAATAAGAACAACATCACACAGTTCCCTATGTTTTCGCAGGACATTAATAGCCTCTAGCGTGTGTCTCGGGTGTTTGTCTGAAGTGTACGCGAGACGAGCTGGACATAGCGGGTCTTCTATGTTTGATGCACTATGTGTCTCAAAAGGTTTCAGCAATTCTGAAAAATAAAGCAATATGCACTATTACGTGGTTTTCATAAGTTATGTACATCTGCAAGTCAAGATGACTATTTTGGAAAATTTATCACTGGAGTCCCTGGCTCCATAACTGAGCCTGTCATTCAAGTCGCAATGTTTAATAAATATACTTGTCATGCATGTAATTCTTTTGTATGTATGTATGTAGGTATTTCTATAGCGCCGATTCCGAAATTAATCGCTCAAGGGCGCTTTACAAAATTAAAATTTTAAGAAAAAAGATGCGTTTTTAGAAGAGACTTAAAAGGTTCAAGTTTATCACAGTTCCGAATGTGTGCCGGGAGGTTGTTCCAGAGTTTTGGGCCAGCTTTTGAAAAGGCTCATTGTCCAGCCATTAAATTACCGGGTGGAACTACACACAACAGTTGCTCGCTTGATCGCAGGGATCTTGGTGCTATTCTCTTCGTTATCAACGAACAGAGGTATAGTGGTGCAAGTCCATGCAGGCATTTAAAGACTAGAAGTGCAATTTTGTAGTTGATTCGCTCTTTAACGGGTAGCCAGTGAAGCTGTTTAAGTACAGGGGTTATGTGGTCATGACGGTGAGAATGTGTTACTAGTCTGGCTGCTACGTTTTGTGCTCTCTGAAGTCTGTGTAGTTGTTCGTTGGTGATGCCAGCTAGCAGTGAGTTGCCGTAATCTAGTTTAGATGTGATGGTGGTATGGACAAGTGACCGCTAAGTAATTTCCGTATTCTTTTGGTCTGGATATGGATACTCATTGAAGGATAATTTAGATTTTCTTGACCAGTCGCAACATTAACCCTTGACACTCGAGTGTCTCAGCTTTACTACACAGACAGAGGTTGAATGTGGTGAAAATATTCTGACTGGCCCCTGTGACTGCCTAACCTTTTAATGGTCATACCGGCCAAAATTGGCCTCTGTTATGGTCTTGTGAAATGTCCATTTACACGCCAAGTAAATACAATTTTTGAAAATCTAACACTGGAATGACTGGCCTGATAAACGAACCAGTCATTCCAGTGATAAATTTTCAAAAAAATGTATTCGCTTGACTTGTAAATGGACGTTCAATAAGAAAGTGAAATTTGACAATTAACCATTTAACACTCATATCAAACAATGTCAGACAAAAAGGCTTCTACAGTGGTCTTGAGAAATGTCCATTTGCAGACCAAGATAATAAAATTTTTGAAAATTTAATACTGGAATGACTGCTCTGGCTCATTTATTGGCTCGATAAACGAGCCAGTCATTCCAGTGACAAATTTTTTTAAATTGTATTCTCTTGGCCTGTAAGTAGGGCTTCAATAAGAAAATATTTAAATTTTGTGGATGAAATTTGCCCATTAAAGGTTTAAATTTTCACAATTGCGTCGATTTTCTAATTGAGGAATCCAGTTTCTCAGTCAATCATATGACATCATAATCAACTATGTCACATACAGACTGACGTTATAATCAATTACGACATTAATGAAGCGATCTAGTCTGTTATAAATGCTTAATAGTCTGTCAAGTTGTACGATATGTCTTTACTATTTAACAAACATTCTTTTGAATATTTTGAAACTAATTTGACTGGGAGCGGTTTTGAATATTTTGAAACTAGTTTGCCTATGGCAGCAGCCACTCCCAGTCAAATTAGTTTCAAAATACTGAACAACTTACCTGTAGTTTTCTGAAAATTGAGATTCAGTGCCTGGGTCAATTGATGACAAAACGAGTAAAGCATGCGTGGCGCTTAGCTAGAGATGGGCAGGGCATAGCTAAAACTGGATAACTTCATTGGGTTATACACATTTGTATTTCGAAATGCAGTAATTTCACACGTCATAGGCCTGTATACCTTGGCAATATCAGCAAACTTTACCGATCATTAGCAAATTCCAATCTATTTCCATAATACACACACCAACATGTAATGCAATAGACTTAAATGTTAATTTGTTAACCAAGATTAGACAATTTAAAAAACTTATTTACTCGAATTACTGGCTTGAATATTGGTCCTAAATATTCTTCGATTAATTAGTCTACATGTATCTTTGGCCATTTCTCAATAGCACTGCGGAGAGCAGTTTCAGCCAAATTGCCATTTGCCAGTTTATCCATCAATCATATGACATCATAATCAACTACATGACTTGTAGGATGATGTCGTAATCAATTACGTAATGAATGACGTTGCTAAGTTCGTCACAAATGATTAATTGATGACAGACTAAGAATTGTTGTATAAATTGTATGGCTTTACTATTTAATAAACATGCATATTTGAAACTAATTTGATTGGGCGGCAGGCGCTGTAGGCAGTAACAGCAACCAGTCAAATTAGTTTCAAAAATATTCAACAGCTGGATTCCTCCATTCAAACTTTAAATGGTAAAGATTAGTAAAAGATATAAATTTCTGCAAATCCAATGGTCATTTATGGGCCAAGGCTTTTTGAAAATTTACCACAACAATGGCTCGCTGGATTGATCATCGGTCAAAATCATAAGCATCCAAAACACACTTCTAACTCGGGTCTATTCCTTATGGAAGCAACAGCTCCCGCTGAAGTTAGTTTCAAAATATTCACGAGGATGTTTATTAAATTGTACAATCACCATAATCATCAAAGGTATATTCGAGCATTTTAGAGACAACTATTTGGATTTCTGTGCCAGATCTACGTTGTTTTGATTGTGACATCGGCTAACGAGTGACATATTTTAATTATGATGTCAGATACTTGAGTGACAGGTCCTATCCCTCTATTAGTGCTCAGAACAGGTTAATCACTCACCCACAGCCACGAGTCCCGGTGACGATGACATGACGGTGACCTAGGTGCTGATCAAAAATTCACACGAAATAGACACATATATCAGCCGCTCGTCATGCTGAAAAATAACAATTATATAATACATAATAGACAGGTAACAAGAGCAATCAGAGATTGCACAAACTCGTTTTCCCAGTTTTCAGAATTTTTCAGATTTTCTTCGGATCAGACCTGAAGTGGAATCCTACTGTACAGTCACACCGTTTCTTGTGCTAACATTGGAGTCAAATCAGATTAGTATTTCAAAGACATCCATGTATATATACAGAATTTGATCTGATCCGGATTCGTTTATCTTTGCCTGAAAATCCTCTTGCACACAAGATCTTGTTAGTTGTGTCTAACTTTGAGCCAAATCTGATCAGACATCAAGATACAGCTCCAGACACATAGACTGTCAGACAAACAGACCCAATAGAGGAATCCAGTTTTAGCTATGCCTCGCCCATCTCTAGATAACCTCTACCCATGCTTTGCCCGTGTTGGGATCAATCTATTATTTCAGCAACTTGATTGTCTGGATTTACTAATAGTAAGCTACCCTTGACTGAATCAGAGAATTTGGAACCAGAAGCAACACCAATTGATCTATCTTTTGAGATACAATTAGGCTTGCGCGATTAATCCTTTCAATAATCAAGATCGGTTATTTAATAATAATCGCGATTACTCAATTAATCAGCTTGAGTACAAATTACCCATTTATAACAGCAAAAAAGTATATATCAATGACGAAAGCTGCGATGGTGTTGAGAAAAGTACATTTGCAGGCCAAGACTATTTTTGAAAATGTATCACTGGAATACCGGGCTTGGCCTGCAAATGGACATGCATTCGGTGAGCAAAATGTAAATTTCCGTGACCGATCACATTAAAGAGTAATTAAAAGGCAGGTTTTGAAATATTTTATGCTGTAGAAGACTAAAGGTGTTGTAGATGTGATTCGTAAAATGACGAAATCCTTAGTTAGACAGAAATCAGTGAGTCAAAAATCTGACGTTGTTCAAAATCTAGCTGAGTTCACTAAAGTTGCACATTCACCAATGACCACTATTACAATCATACATATGTCCGAAGGTGGATCAACAAATTCGTATTTGATGTTACCCCATCATGGGATGATACACCTGCACTCAGGCATGTCAAGCGTATTTTAACTATGCATGTTGTAACTGTCTCATAGAAAAATACAAGCACAGGCATGACAGGAGAAAACAAAAGGGGGGGGGGGAAGACTATGTTTGAAAATTTACCACTGGAATGACTGGCTCGATAACCGAGCCAGTCATTCCAGTGGTAAATTTTCAAAAATATTCTTCTCTTAGTCTACAATTGGACATTTCTCAAGACCACTGCTGAAGCCATTTTTGGCTGATATGAGTGTTAAAGGGTTAAGATTGAACAAAATGATCTGACAAATTAATCCCCCCGTCCTCACCATCATTAGGGGGCACTTCTCATTTGATTTTTACCTGTTACATCAATATTATTGTCACAATCGTACAATCAAAACATACAAAATGATGATGTAGCAATTTCTACAGGTATGTACTGCACATTCAATGTTTTCAAAGTAATAGTTTATTATTTTATTTAAGTCTTTAGCCCTTGAATTTGTTCGAGAAAACTTTCATAGAAAATGCCCATTTGCAGACCAAGAGAAGACTATTTTTGAAAATTTATCACTGGAATGACTGGCTCGATAACCGAGCCAGTCATTCCAGTGATAAATTTTCAAAAGTAGTCTTCTCCTGGTCTGCAAATGGACGTTTCCGAAGACCACTGCAGAAGCCGTTTTTGGCTGATATGAGGGTTAAAGGGTTAATAAATATATCTTCTATATAACATAACTGACAAACTTTACTATTTTGAAATTTTAACTGCGTTGGATTACGGTTAGCATAGCTTTTCACACGGTCACGCATATAACAGGTTTTTTTACGTCACACACATAACGCAGCCTTAATTGATCCTGGCAGCAAGGTTTTACACTTATTACCATGTTTTGTATCTTAGTACCAAGACAAATATCTACAGAATGGAGGCATAGAAAGAAAAAGTCCATAATGTACAACAACTGTTTGCATTATCTTCAGTAGGGGTACTTTTTTATTTCTCCGAGTCACACACGTAACGCCACCTTTGACACACAAGATATAACAAAAATCATGAGGAAGACTTGAAGAATTCAGCCCTCATTCAGAATGCGATATCTTATTTAAAACATAGAAGTTTCTAGTTTTTATTTATTTAATTGGTAACAATTTTTTTAGTGGTCTTAAAACCTGTGATGAACTGCTTTAAATGTGACACATGTAATGGAATAATCTACCTGTTCAATTTGTACATATATAGACATATATTACCATTTAAAGGCACATACAGTTAGTCCTATGCGCTCTGGTGTACGCCGAGCAAATAAATAATATCCCCTACAGCTGGTCATATAATCTCAGTTATATTGGCCGTAAGCTGATTAGCCACTACTTTCTACAGGTAAAGTACATGTACTGTCTAATTTTAAAACAATTTGCCCGCAAGCCGTTGTTTCCAGCGACAGGATATACCTTCAGTCAAGCAAACTTGAAAATATTCAGTAGGTATCATGTTGCATCCCTGGAAACAAGCAGTGTTTTTCAAATCATTTTGACTGAAACTTGATGCTTCCACCAGAAAGTGGCATTCAAATATGTTTCCAAAAGGATCAATAGTGAATTAACAGTAGCGAGTTAATCGGTCTACATAGGTGCCTATAGAGAATACGATTCATACTGCTTACGAAACTATATTCAGGTTTGCTTTTGTTATATTAGAGTATGTGGACCGTTGACACACGGCACAGTGCGAAGCACTAGCGACATCACTAATTGGTTCCAAATTAAGCGCTCCTAGATTCAGCAAATACGTTTTCTCAAATAATCCCGATTCATTTTCATTTTTTTAAAGTGGTAGTTTATATAATATTGTATGAAATTACCAATAAACATCATTTGTTACTTCCCTTTTCCCTTCCGTTCATGTCACCGAGCAAATTGTTAACATAGTTGTTGTGGGCGTCCAGATCCTCTTTCTTAACTTGCTTTTGCAGCTTTCCAGCTTTCTTTTAGTAGGTTGCAAATCATTTAACAAGAGCTCCGCAAACGGCGCATAATACCCCGCCATGATGACATACCAATCACTCAGGGCTATCAGAAGAGGTTTCAAAGCGATCCACTACACGGTAATGGAGTTATCATCTGGAAACCAATTTTCAAGATGGCGGCCAGTGACTGGCATCCATATTTCATTTCAGATCATCTATAAATTTGATATGTTTATTTCTCTTGTCCAGGAATCATGACGTTTCTAAGTGATCCAGTAAACAAAATTGGAGTTATCATTTGGAAACCAATTTGATCCTGACGGCATGGTTTTCACTTATTACCAAGTTTTGTATCTTAGTACCAAGATAATTATGTCCAGAATGGAGACATAGAAAGAAAAAGTCCATAATGTACCACAATTTACAGACTGTTTGAATTACCTTCAGTAGGGGTACTTTATTAAATTCTCTGAGTCACACACTGGCGGCCATCATCAAATTCAATAGGTTTCTTCTCCAAGCCTAGTCAAATGACCCTATCTATAACGTTTCAAAGCAATCTGATAAACGGAGTTATTGTTCGGAAACCAATTTTCAAGATGGCTGCCACTGGTTGGCGGCCATCTAGGATTTCAGATCATCGTTGATTTCAATAGGTTTCTTCTTCAGGCCTAGTCCAATCATCCTATGAAGTTTCCAAGCGATCCGATAACGATACCAGAGTTATCGTGCGGAAACCAATTCTCATCTTGGATTTCGGATCAGCATCAACTTCGATAGGTTCCTTCCTCAGACCTACCGGTAGTCCAATCATCTTATGAAGTTTCAAAGCAATCCGATAAACGGCAGTGAAGTTATCATGTGGAAATCAATTTTGAAGATGGCCACGAGTGGCTGGTAACCATCGTAGATTTCATTAGGTTTCTTGCGCAGACATAGTCCAATCATCCTATGAAGTTTCAAAGCGATCTGATAAACGATAGTGAAGTTATCGTGCGGAAACCAATCTTCAAGATGGCCACCAGTGGCTGGCGACCATCTTGGATTTCAGATTAGCGTTGATTTTGATAAGTTACTTTCTCAGACCTAGTCCAATCATCCTATGAAGTTTCAAAGTGATCCGATAAACGATAGCTGAGTTATCATGTGGAATGAAGAAAATTTCATTTCCCTTTCTCCGAGATCTAACAATACTTACCATTACATTACTTATTGAATAACAGCTCATCTGAAGCTGTGCCCTAAGAAGCTTCAGATTTAGAAAGCTCTACCGGCTCCTGAAACCGGGAACCTGCCCCCAAACAAACAGGTACCCGCCACCATAAGTCGACATATTGTTTGCATAGCTACCAAACAAGCGACAACTCATGGCTTGCCTCCATGGGGCTGGGAGGCAGGGTCCGTAATGTAATGGTAAGTAATGGTAACGGGTTGAACTCCTCTCGCCTGACCATGTCTATTCTTACTACTTTTGCTTTTTCAAAGTTACAAAAAGGAGACGAACAGTGTGGCCACTAGACTATCGTTTCAAAACAGGTAAAGTGAGTGGATTGGCGGAGTCTGACATCTCCCTCATATAGTAATCCGTGAAAGAGGACTCACAGTGCTGTTGTGCAACGGCCATGAGGTCCTCCAACGGGACACCATTGAATAGGGCGGTCGAGGAGACTATTCCTCTAACATCATGAGCCCTAGCACATTGCACCTGGTGACCAGTCGCAATCTCGTGGGTAGACTACCCAACGAGAAATAGAATCCATGGATACGGCGCCATATGGCTTCTTATGGCAGATCCACAGATGTCTATGATTTGACCGTAGAGTCCGTCCATTTTTTGTACTTGGTCAAAGCACAGACTGGACACCAGGCACTGGCGTCACGATGAAACCTAGTTAGCTTTGCTATAATGATCAGTTTGCCAGGATATTTCAAAGATTGATTCTTTGACATAAATTCTGCTTTTGGCAGCAGTCGGAGACCCTCTCCAGAGACAACAAATCGATCCCTCTCTGCTGAAAGTGCCTGGATCTCACTGCGCCTTCTTGCCGAGGAAGCTACCAACAGAAAGACCACCTTAAGAGTCAGATGCTTTAGAATAGCCGAACACAAACGTTCGAAAGGATGCTTGGCCAGCACATTAAGCACCAAAAATAGACTCCAGCCTGGAATGACTACCGGTTGTATCGGCCGGAGATTGCTCATTCCCTCCACCATCACGTTAAACTGGGCCACCTCTGGACTATCCCTGTTGGCTAGACAATGGATACATGTAACTGATGCCTAAGCTGACTTGTATCCAGAAATCGTGACAGGGGCTAGTCCTGTAAAGAACAGCTCACAGAGAGATCAATATCCTTTCCTTCACACCATTCTGCAAATTTGTTAGCCTTGTGGTTATATGACTTGAAGGTTGACCTCTTTCTCACGGCTGTGATGAAACCCGCAGCCTGTTGAGAAAAGCCTTCCGATGTGAAACGTTGTTTGATAACATCCACGCAGTCAATTTGAACATCTTGAGCCGCTCGTGTAGGAAGCGGCCCTTGGCCTGGGAGATTATGTTCGGAATCTCGGGAAGCTGAACTAGACTGTCCACCAGCAGATCCAGAAGATCCGTGAACCACGCCCCGCTGGGCCAAAATGGTGCTATTAGCAGAACGAGGCACGGCTCCTCCATGACCAAGATCTTCGGTAGAAGGTTGGTGGGTGGATACGTATACATTCCTCTCCAGCTTATCACCACAGCATCTATATCGACGGTATTTGGATCTGGAATCGGCGAGACATAAGTCATGATTTGAGAATTTTCCTTTGTGGCGAACAACTCCACGTTGGGTTTGCCCCAATGCTCGAAGATCCTTCGTAGAACTGGAGGGTTGAGGGACCATTCTGTTGGCAGAATTCTCTGTCTGCGAGACAAAGCATCCGCCAGAATGTTCAATCGCCCAGGAATGTGAGCTGCTTTCAAAACAACCGAGTAATTCCTGCACCATTGAATCAAGTGCCACACTTTGATACAGTGTGGGTGACGTGGTCCCGCCTTGGCGATTTATGTATGATACTACCGTCGAACTGTCCGACCGTATCAATATCACCTTGCCCCTGATTATCAGAAGAAACTTTTCCAATGCCAGTTCCACTGCCATCATTTCCAACAGATTGATATGCAGCTGGCTCTCCTGGAGGGTCCATGTGCCCGAGACCTGGTGTTCTCCCAGGCAGGGCCCCCCCCACCCCCAGCGATGCATCCGTGTACACGGACAGCTGGGGGTGGGGTAGGTGCAGCAAAACCCCTACTAGGAGATTCTGACGCTTTTCCCACCATACAAGATGCGACATTATCGGCTCCAAAACTGGTACCAGTTTTGACAGGGGTTCTGTTCTCTGTTTCCACAGAGACATCAGATACAACTGGATAGGTCTTCGCATTAGAGCAGCGTACGGGATCACCTGCTCCATGGAGACCATCATGCCCAGCATCTGAAGAAACCGCCTCGCCTGAATGGGGTTTCCCACTCGAAAACTCTTGAGGATGGCTAACAGAGACACCACTCTGGGCTCTGACGGGTAAACCCTGCCCTCCTCGAGATCGAATCGCATCCCCAAATAAACGAAATGTTGAGTGGGCGTCAACTCGGATTTCTCCGTGTTGACTATCCAGCCTAGATCTGAAAGTAACTTCAGAGCAGCATCCACGTTCAACCTGGCTGCCGAGTCTGCCTTGATCAGCCAGTCGTCTATGTAGGTGTGTAGCGCCACGTTCTCTTTTCTGAGAAACGCTGTCACCGCAAGGACCACTCTTGTGAAAATCCTTGGAGCTGTCGACAGGCCAAACGGGAGAACAGTAAACTCCCATACTTGATTCTGAAACGCAAATCTCAGAAACCTGTGCCAACTCCGGTTCATGGGAATGTGGAAATATGCATCTTTCAGATCGATCGACACACACCACATTCCCTTCCTCAATCCCGCCATTACCGATCTCGGCGTTTCCATCTGGAACCGAGGCGTATGGATAAACCAATTTAATGGCCTGAGATTGAGTACGGGTCTCCATCCCCCCGTGCTCTTGGGGACAAGGAACATGTTTGAATAGAAGCCTGGAGTGTTCCGGTTCGCTGGTTTTATTGCTCCCTTCAGAAGCAAACCCGACACTTCCTTTTGCACGGCTTCTAACTTGTCTGGCTCCCTTGGTACGGGTGTCCAGACAGGTGCCAAAGACAGATTTTATGGCGGAAAGTCCCACCACTCCGGCATGTAACCCTGGGATAACCATCCCAGGACCAGACTGTCTGACGTCACACCTCGCCAGGCCTCGACGAAACGCATGAGCCTTCCACCCACCATAGACGCCTCGACGTCTAACGGGGTTGTCCGGCTCGCGGTCTGCTCCCCCACCCTTTCTTAACGAGAGAGAGAGAACCATTTCGGTCTTGGCACGGCGGGTATAACTGGCACCGCTGTTCCTGTCGCACAGGTGCGGTCCAGGCGGATATGAAGGGAGCTCTCATACCCTCAGGTACGATCCGCCCCCTTCTGTCCGCCCTTGGAGGACTTACCCTTACCCTTCCCGCCTCTAGGGTGGTCAGGAGCAACTTTGGGGAGGGTAGGAGCCTCCACAACCTTCCTGGCTTTCTTAGCCGGCGGCGGCTGAGAAAAACCAGCTGAAGCAGAAGTCGCAGCAGGCTTAGCTTTCGCCTTTCCCTTCTGCTTCTTTGGAAGCTGTCCAGCTAGCGGTTTCCCTACAGCCCCTAGTGTGTGCGCTTGCCGCACTAGCTCCAGCTGTAGGTTGACCGCCAACCGATTCTGCACGATACTGGCCGTATCCTCTAGGATGGCCCGCGCTTGGCCACCGAAGATGCTAGGCCCTGTCAGGGGCGTCCTAAGAAGACGCTCCCTGACTGCCGTAGCCGGACGCATATGGTCAATAACCATTTGCCTCCTGGATTTGGTCACACGCGCCTGCACCCTTGCCAATGCGTCCATAGACAGCACCAAGCCATCATTCATGCACGAAACTGCCACAGGTGGCACAGGGCGGCCTGCCCCCGCTTCAGCCCACACCGACTGAAGGAGACGATAAGAGTGGTTGACAGCACTCATAGCTGCCCTCACACCCTCGTCGCATAGGGACAGGACTTCCTCTTGGTGTACCTGGGACCTGTCCACAAGTGCCGGACCGGGGCCACCCGCTCCAGCACTCTGAACCCCCAGGACCCATCGGTCATCCTCCGTGACCGACGGCACTACACCATATCTGTCATATTCCCCCCGCGGAACACGACACCTTGCCCGCACCTCCCTGGAGGCCGCAGGGAGCTGGCCCTTGGTCGCAAGTTGCTTGCTATAAATAGCATCGAACAACTCTATGAACCGTGGATCCAGTCCCACTGACTGGATCCGGGCTGCGGGCAAGATCCCCGTCCGAATCGATGCAACCGACGGACAGGGCGCATCCTCCTCGGCAGTGGCTGAAACCACAGACGGGTCCACCCTGGCTAGCCAAGCCAGAGCCTCGGACCAGTCTACTTCCGGGGAGGAAACACCCGCAAACACGTCACCCGTTGACGCGCTCACGGGTCTGCCAGCCACGGCCTCCCGGCAAGGAGCCGCGGCTGACACACCAGGCACTCCGGTACCACCCGGTTCCGCCGCCACCCCATGAACCATACCAGTCCATGAGATAGGTCCGTACGGAAAACCGCATGGACCCGTAGCGGACGCAGAACCGTGGCCAAACACGGGCGCCAACGGCACCCCATGTCCGACCGCCGGACCGGGCGAGATAGGTGAGTACCACGCCCGGCCCTGCACACCGGTCACCGCGCCAGCCGGTGCCAAACCAACTGTCACGGGACCGGTGCCCGGTACCAGATTGGCCTCAACCACGGGCGGAGCCGCTGCCCTGGCTTGCGCCAAGCCAGACAGATGGAGGGCGGTTCCGTCCAGGATGGAATCGACCTCCATATGCTCCACCCGTGGCATCACAGGCCGCAGCAATAACTCCTCTTCGGCCTCCTCGTCTTCAGACTCCGAAGAGTCGTCACCAGACGAGGAAACCACACCTGACGGACCGGCCACCGCTACTGGACCACCCGGAGGTGGCCGCAGAGAGACAGAACCCACCAGGCCGGAGCCAGACGGGACTGCCAGGGGGCCGTACGGGACGGCTCCCTCGGTAACCAGTCCAGAAACCTGTCCAAGGACAGGGTCCGTACCAGGCATGGAGAGCAACTGCCCCCCAACCTTCGGAAGCAGTGACGACACCAGCGTGGGCAGAACGCTATGCAGAAAACCCTGCATAGCCGGACCGAACCACGACGGCGGTGCCATCTCCGCCACCTCCAGCTGGGGATGTGGAGCTCCCCCACCGGCCGAACCGGACGCTCCAAGATTTAACCTCGGACCGCCTGACCCCGCGTCAGACCCAGCCACATCCTTCTGGCCAAGGAACTTTACCATCATATCGATGGACCACACTGCGCACACATTACAACGATGATCAAGGTTACAGGGCGTACACCTAAAACAGACATGGTCCTTAAACACGACGCGTACAAACTTATGGCACTCGTCACATGATGGCGGGGCTGGCCTGGCCTATAAAATAAGCACAAACCTACAATAAGCAAGCGGAACGAGACACGGATGGAAGGCAGACAATTAATTTTCAAATAAATTGACCATAAATTAAATGTAACCCTCCCGCACCCCACCCCGCAACGTTACAGCAAAGATCGCATTGATTATGACGACAAGAATGAAGCGGGCATAAATACACCCATAATTGATCTTCCAGGATGTATCACGGCTCCAGGAATCATATCGCATAGCATTCGGGGTATATTTACCAATCAATATAAATTATACTCCTAACGAAAGCCGACACGATATGTGAAGAAACAACAAAATGTAAACAAACTGCTGTAGCACACGGTAAAACCGCAGACCACGCATCTCACAAGAATTTTGAAACCACCGATCATTGCAAACCGATCGTGATCACACGTAAACTTGACCATTCCAAAGTTTTCTGGTACCATTTTTAGTAAGCAGCACCCAGAACAGATGCGCGAATTAATGAAAACATTTTCTTCACATAAACATCCGAGCATCACGGGTGTGACGTCACCCGCTCGGATCCTACGGAGAACGACGTCAGCCGATATTCGTGTTAGAAATACTGTAGCAAACACCTATTTTCATATCTGCCGATCGCCTATTGGGGTTTAAAGAAGGCGATCATCCTGCATATCTCGTTGTTAACACATGTCCCAGATTCTTTGGGGTCAGAAATTGGAACATGCGACACAATGAAATTTAGAGACCTAAGTCTTAACTATGGATAATAAGGAATTATACAACCTGGTTATCATCGGCATTATCCAATTATCCTTGCAAGAGAATCACTAGCTATCGCTATCACAGACAAAAGACTTAGAAATTAATCCTGAATCTCTCCACTGCAAAAAGCATGTATGCTCTTGTTGCTATGCAAACAAGAATGAGCTCTATGGTAGACGGGTACTCGGCAGTTGGGAGCCGAGTACCCGGTTCCAAGGAGTCGGTAAAGCTTTCTAAGTCTATAGTCCTAGAGCCAGCTGTCAGGGCCAGCTGCATATCAGAAGTAACAGAATGGTGAGTATTGATCGAAGGAGAATTTCAAATTCCATGACTTTCCAGGATTTCCATGACCCGTGCGAACCCTGGAGTTGCATATTTTCTGGTTGTTTCAGTGAGAAAATCCTGAACTACTTGCGAATTTGTCTCGATAACATGGCTAGCTATTCTTGTGATTTGTGACCATTGAAGTACTTCGTTCTTGTAAGCTCCAATATGTATTTACACACAGGGTTGGCAGCAATTTTTCAGTGCGGGAAATACCGGTAAATACCGCCCCAGGAAATACAAAAAAAAAAGCGGGAAATACTGGGAAATACCCCAATACTCATCAGAAGTGCTAAATTTTAAACTAAATATCTTAGAAATATTAATCAGAGGGGCTAATATAACAGGCCATATCTAATACAGGTTGGCATATAGGATCAAATAGGCAAATCATAGCATACCATAACCTTTTCAACTCTACATACACATGTAGCAGATACAACACCTACTAGTTTTTGCACAAACAATGTTGGTGAAATTTTTAGAAAGCATTTTCAGTACAGGCTGCAACAACAACTTCCAGTAAGAGTTTCATAATATTAAGAAACTTTTATGTCATGAATGGTTTACTTAAACTGATATACAATGCATTAGCATGCTGTACATATTGTGACATACAATACAAATCCATTATACTGTCTTGAATCCTCAGCCTATCAGAATATTGATTTAAAATAGAGATCTAAGCTTAGATTACCAAACTGCTGGTATATGTACATTTATACACAAGTATTGATTATTTAGTTAGCCTTCAGTAGATTTCTATGTAAATCAATGCTCTGAGCTAAGCTGTCTGCCACACTCAGCTCATATACATGTGTGATATTGTCTCACAATGGAAAGACAGCAATTGGGGATTAACTGATTGAGATGACAACACATTTTATTCTGTTATATACTAGTAATATTATGAACTATTTAGTATTTATACTATTACATGCTACAATATGACTGATTGTAAACAGACTTTCACATTATTTTCAACATATTCTGTAGATTGCAGCTTTAAATAGCAATTACAATTTTTACATTTCTGCAACTTCAGAATGAAATGTATTCAGTCAGCATAGCACTAATTTAGACATGATCCCAGAGAGTGAATTTTTAATACTCAAATTTGTTCAAGCAAATTTCAATTATCTCATAGAAAATATCTGTTTGCAGATCAAGAGGCTATTTTTGAAAATGTATTAATGGAATGACTGGCTCAGTTATCAAGCCAGTCATCCCAGTGTTAAATTTTCCAAAATAGTCTTCTCAATCTGCAAATGGAGATTTATCAAAGACTAGTACTGCAGAAGCCATTTTTCACTGACTTGACAAGTACACAGCAATAGGTAAAGACCTCAGACGTTAGTTTACATTGCATGTTCTGAACAGTAGTCAAAGCCTTTTATTATTGGGTAGGTAAGGCAGATCTATAGTGGGTGATTTCAAGATTCAAAATTATTCATTTTCATATAACACATAGATTTTACATTTACACAACAGGCAGTCCACCAAAGGCTGAGCCTATACAGCGGTGGACCTCTTACATTTAACATATAATAAACATATAATTCAGTGATAGTTGGATCATGAGTGAAGATAATAATATTTACATGTATACATTTAAGACAATAGACAATTAACACGCATGCACGCACACACACTCACACGGGAATGGGGAAAACACTGTGAATTTACAGATTTACTGTGAACTTCATGACTCATAAAATTATAATGGTATTTCTTGGATGGTCGGTTTTGTCTAATGTAGTGTTGCTTTAGCAGTTAGAAGACTAAGCATAGGTTTGCAATTTATGCATATGTCACTAGATGATATTTACTAATGCTTGTCAGTGTTTTCTTAAGCATGATAAACATCTATGAGGTTAAATATATATTTGCCACCTGATATCTGCGTATTTCCCAGTATTTTCCACTGCCCTGGGAAATACTAATATTTCCTGGTAAATTCACCTTTCCAGAGTATCCATCCATCATCTGACCTCGTATGATGTCATAATCATCTCAGTGCGTGTATGATGACGTCACAATCATTACGTCACAAAGGGTTCCATACAGACTGTCACCAAATCTCAAATACTCCGACACATTGTATGAATTGTGTCTTTGTAATTCTTTATTATTTAAGAAACATGCTGTTGAATATTTTGAAACTAATTTGACTGGGTGCTGTTGCTGCCTTAGGCAGCAACAGCACCCAGTCAAATTAGTTTCAAAATGTTCAACAGCTTACCTGTATAGTTCTCTTGAGATCGATAGTCTGGGAGTTCAGAGATCGATCGATCCGAACACGAACGAGGTGTGGGTGGAGCTTAGCTAGAGATGGGCGGGGCATAGCTAAAAATGGAAAGGTTCATTGCCAACCCTGTTTACACATGGTGCCATAGTCTCCTTTAGAATATTACTCACGATGCTGGTTTCATACTGGCCATAGACTTGAGGTACATGTAGCCTCTGAAGCCAGATCATCATCAGTTTCAGTGGTATATGTGTGCAGCATATCTCTGAGGTAGGCTTGCACGATTATGTGATTAAATCAAAAATCGCGATTATTTTTTTAGATCGTGAATTTATAAGATTAAAAATTAAATAATCGAATAATCATGAATAATTCTACAGCATAAAATATTTCAAAACCTACCTTTTAATTACTCTTTAAAGACATCGATCACAGAAATTTACATTTTGCTCAGCGAATGCATGAGAATCGAGCCAGGTATTCCAGTGACACATTTTCAAAAATAGTCTTCTCTTGGCCTGCAAATCATTCTTTATCAACAACATCATTGCAGCTTCCGTCATTGACATGCTTTTTTGCTGTTATAACTGGGTAATTTGTACTCAAGCTGATAAATCGAGTAATCGTGATTATTATTAAATAATTGATCATGATTACTAAAAGCAACAATCGTGCAAGCCTACTCGGAGGTCGAAAGGCACATATTGAAAGAACTCTCTACATGGTTTCTTTTTGTCAGAGGTGGAGTATATTAGAGTTACCATAACCGCAACATGATCACTGAATTTATCTGGTGAGTGAATATTACTTAATTGGCCAGGTAATGTTGCTATTACGTCTAAAGTGTCTCCTTCCCGGGTTGTGAAAGATACTAGCTACGCCATAGTAACTTCATTAAAGATATCAACTATGACTTGCCCATCTGAATCTGATAAAGAGGCACCAAGTTCTGTGCTCAGTTTTGTTTTCCAATAAATTTTCCTACATCTTTAGCCTTTGAATTAGCGATTCTACATTTATTTCTCCATTCATTAAGCCTGAAATTAATGGACGAAGTTAGGCTTTTACTAAAAGCCTAACTGGAGTAAAAAGCCTAACTTCGTCCATTAATTTAACTCTTAACTCTGAATGGAGAAAAAATGTACCTATTTATGTGTCCATGGGTATATTACCGAGAATAGAGGAGTTAGTTAGTTTCCAATGGCTGTCTACAGCATTCTTAAATGTGTTTACAGTTTTCGCATTGATAACACTTTTGGGTAAGCTGTTCCACGTGTTGACTACCATACAGATGAAATTTGTTGTTTAGCTAGTGTTCTGTTCTGGATCTTGAATAGTTTAAGCTTGTGACCTTGTCGCCCAGAATGGTTTGCTCTACTAGGGTAAAGAATTGGTCTGCTTTGGTGTTCCCCTTTTTAGTTAAAATTTTGTATGTTTCGATGGTCTCCTCTTAATCTGCGTTGTACGATAGTAGATACCAAAAAAATAAAGACTACAGATGACTGCCAAGATCCGCATGACGACCTTGATAAACCATCAGAATGGTCCAAAAATTGGCTTCTGTTTTTTAATATCAGTAAATGTTCAGTAATGCGAATTAGAGGAACTATTGACTTCACACACATACTAAATGGAGAATCCCTTCTGGAGTATGACAATCAGAAGGACTTGGGAATAATAATGTCAAATGATCTCAAGCCGTTCAAACTTATAGAGCATATACATGTTGTATCATCCAGAGAAAATCAGACTTGGTATAATTAAACTAAATATTTTAGTCCCATAGATCTGGAACCCGTGTTTCCAGAAAGACATCACAAGGCTAGATAAAGTACAGCGTCATTGCACAAAATTGTGTGGAGCAGTTTGAAAGCCTAACCGAAAGAAGAGATAAGACAGACCTCAGAGATATCTACAAGATCCTGAACAACTCGTACAAACTCAATGGAGATGACTTTTTTCAGGCATAAATACATGTAACATCAGAGTTGCCCTTATGCGTCCTTCTGCGCGTATATATGCATAAAAATTGCAGAGGGACGCATAAAAATTAACCCTCTGCGTCCCCGAGGACGCACGAGGGGGACGCACGAGGGACGTAGTCAAAAAGTGTAACGGAAACTGGTAACTTTGCGTGTGCTTAATTATTGATAAATCATGTGTGTATATTTATTTGTGCATGTTTTTACTTTAAAAAATATACCCAATGTGTGTGTTCAATAAAAATGAACATACTGCGTTGTTTAAGACTATAATTTGTTGTGTTTTCTTACACAACTCAAAGTTGTTAATGCCCATAAATCACATTCAATCACCACATTTAATTGTAAACACAATCCCCAAATCATCTTTAGTATTCCATTTCATCTAATTTTTTATAAATAATGAGTTTACAAGCCCGATGTTAGTCGCCTTGTTTGGCCTACAAATTGCAAAAATACCTGCCATGTTTCTGTCAGTTGTGCTAAACGTCAGTGTGACATGTCAGTATTTAATTGGATAACAGCGGAATCTCCCTATAGAGGAACTCACGCTTGAGAAATCCAATACAACTGATCAAGCGTATACAAACGTGTCTGGGCGTCTTAACCCTTTCACAGCTCAGAACATTGGACACATCACAAAGTTGTTATCACTAATATGCTAAATATTTTGAAATAAATTTGCGCATGCAGCAACAACTTACAGGAAAAATATGTTTCTATTTACTTATCAAAATATCTAAATGGATGAAGGAATATGGAAGATTATTGTGATATCTTTTACATTTGAATGGTCATTTGACAGATTAGCGGCGGTGTCTTTGTATTGCTGTTTGAATAACGGTATCAATACGCGCTAAAGCCATCTTTTATTTAGCAATAGCGGCTGATTGATTGACTGACGGATTAGTGTTTATAATGTTTAATAATACTCAATCGTTGGGTGTTCCCATTTTCTCAACTAAAAAGCTCATCCCAGCAGCGATGTTCAACATTATCGTGGATATGTTAAAATATTGATTTTTTTCCAAACAGCGTATAGCTCAAAGCTCCCCGATACAAGCGTCCTTATTGGATACACGCTCATGTGTTATCTATGCTTCAACCAATCAGCGATCGCGTTACATAGATAGGCTACTCCTATGAATTAGACTTATCCGGTTATTGGCTATTATATTTTCACTAATTACGCATTTTAATCTGATTTTTACAGATTATTTTTGATAAATTATTGTTTTGTCTGATCTTAGCCTGTGTATTCCACTATATTTAGTCTTTCAAGTTACATTACAAAAAATATGCGCGTATTATATCGAAGTAGGTCAAGTCGTCCTTGAGCAAACTCGCCCCAGATACTCGTAATTTTTCAATTCGTCCAAAGTCAAGTTAGGGTTTTATAGAAAAACTAATGCAGTGCTCTTTGCTAATTACTAATGTAGTGGTCTTTGGACATGTTAATCATACAAGGATGTCAATGTAGGTTGGTTGGTTTATCAGACAACAAATAAGTACAGTGCTTTAAGTTATTGTTTATTGACACACAGTTCAAATGTTATTAGTTAAATATATACAATGGCCATTTCAATAGATCAATTATAGCCACCATTGTAGATCACAGAATACATATTTTTGAAAATTTACCACTGGAATGACTGGCACTGTTTAGAGCCAGTCATTCCAGTGTTAAACTTTCAAAAATAGGTATTTTGGTGATCTACAATAGTGGCCAAAAGTGTTACGTGCTAAAGGTTAATAAACTATGCATAGTTAATATTCTCTATATATACATTAACAGTATTTACACAATGTCATAACTAGTGCTTTCAACATGTTTAATAAAGTGCTATATAATTAGATCAATGTGTTGTGTTTATATTAAGAAAAAACCATGGGACCCTCATATTTCAGATGAGGATCCCATGGGCTCGTATTTTACAGTGGGACCCCCAAATCTGAGTGTGGGGTCCTTGGGACCCCCAAAAATCAGATGTTGTGGGCAACACTGTGTAACATGCAAGGTTATGACGCAAAGCTTTTTAAAACTATATTCCCATACAGATATTAGGAAAAATTTCTCATATCGTGTCATTGAGAGTCGATACTGCATGCGCACCAGATATTGATCAATTCACCAACATGTTGAGCTGACGCATCATTAGATGCTCAGGATTCAAGTAAGATGGAATTCTTTTTAGGCGTTCCTCATAAGTTTTGTTTCATAGGCCAGTTACTAATTTAGTACATCATTTTTGCACTTGCTCTGGATGGTTTAAGTCTTTAATTCACCTTTCCAGAGTACCCACTCATCATATGACATCATAATGAACTACGCGATGTGTACAATGACATATTAATGAATGACATCATGAATGAATCGGAAAACAAAGACTGAAATCCACTGAGCACAAAATCTCATACCGCGATCATGGAAATATATATTACCAGGAAATTCATGTTACAATATTTCGGTAAAGACTTATTATATTAAAATATAAAAAGATTATTTTCATTTTCTCGCGCTTTGAACGGATGATTTCCGATTTACATCGGCATATTTATATAGTTGAATTGCATATCTGTAGCCATCATAAACAAACAAACTTCCGGGATTCTTGCATAGTGCTAACATTCGCATTCTATTAATCCAACGATGTAATAAGGCGAAAAATGCCGATTAACGAGATTAGAGAATCTTGGCAGGCTGTTTCATAAATATAGAATAGCCGTAGAGCATGTATGCTAATTCTATTACATAGTTGTGATTAATATAGCCAATACGTAGTGTCAGATTAATATAGCTAATACCATTTCATTTCTCATAAAAATATATAAATTTGCCTCTATTCAAATGCTCTTCCAATTATTAAAAGAGAATTGAGTCCATTTTGGAGGCTACATATATATAATATGCCGAAATAAAGGTATGAGCATAAGCACTCTACTGCCATTTTAACTCTATGGGCTGTTCTCAAATGTTGGCTAGATTGAGCAATTAAAACATCTTGACATAATGGAAGCCGATGTGTTTTGATAAGCGGTTGCCATTTTTATAGCCCCACAAACAGAAATTCGTAATTTTGCCACCTTGTCCGTATTACCGTAATTGCACAATTTTTTATTTCCGTATTTTCACTCGCAACCCGTACATGCGTAGTTTGGATGCTATTTCCGTACAAACTACGGACAATCCGTAGGGGTTGGCAGGTCTGGAATGCCCTTTTGATTGACCTCATAATAAACATGGCTTTGTTTGCGGCTTTTATACATTGATCTGATGGTTTTAGGTTACTTTTTAATTGCTTTGCATTTGCCTGCATCGAATTTTAACAGCAACTGCTCTGCCCATGTATCAACAGTATCCGCAGTGGAATGGTGTGTGAGTGATCAGTAGAGCTCGTCCAGATTTTTTAGTCATCCTAAGGATAAGAGGAAATTTGTTTTTGTGAACTGGTGAATGGGTAGGGTTTGCAATGATTATTATTATCCTAGTCAGATAGTGGGGAGAGGACATAGAAATTGGATCTACATGCATGAGTGCATCTGTAATCAACACCGTGTCCGGAGGCGCTTTCTGTGGGTGATTGTGGTTGCTGGGACATCGTCAATAAATTTTCACGACCAGCAGACAAAAATGAGAACCCAAGTTGTTAATTACTAGCCATTTCTGATATGCCGGGCGAGAATCAGAGTTCCTACAATAGTAAAAACCTGCAGTTGGTTGCGGCTCGCCTGTGAGTCACAACATTTGCTCCAACTGTGGAAAATACAGCCTCATCACATTCATATAACCTACAAGCTTCGATAGAGAATTCTCTAATCATGCGTGGTAATTAGATAGAAGTTTGTACGCTTAGTAGCTACGGAGATGTAGACCAAAATATAACAGAACCCCCTGATTTTAAAGCGCTAACGGTGTCAGTCTATATTCTAGCCGAAATATACCGATCGGTAAAGAGGGTATGTATGAAAAACAGATTTAAACAAATCAATGAGAACCACGCATGCTCGGAGCTATTGTAATCGTCTCAGTTTTATGAATTTAGCGGTTTCACAGCATTGCTAACAAATTAAAGAATAAATAAATTAACTAATTAATAATTTATTAAATTAATAAATGAATTAATTAAAAAAATACATAAATACAAATAAATTAAAGTAAATTAACGTGAATCAAAATAAATAAATTAATTAAGTAACTAAATAAATAAATAAATAAAGATAGATAGATATTGATTGATTGATTAATAATTTATTAAATAAATAAATGAATTAATTAATTTAAACAAATCACTGACAGACCGACTATTTAAATTAATTAATAGATCCATAAATTAATAAATTCAAATAAATAAATTAATAAATAAAGTATGTAATCCTTTCAACCCTAGTGTGGCTGCCATTCTGCGCCTGTCCCTATATGATGGGACCGGGTGGCCGGTCGTTGTGCAAGCTGTCCTCTCCTTCGGGTCCCTTGAGCCCTGGGGCAGGGGCACCAGTCGGGCATGGCTGGTACGTGGAGGCGGAGGCTATCCAAGCTTGTGAGTCCTTCAGAGCAACTCGGCTACCTGTCTAGGTCTCTGGGGTTGCGGCGCCATCCCTGGATGTGAGGTTGGGGCTCCCCACAAACATTTGCTGACTGGAGTGGTCAGCCATCTCCTTGGAGATGCGCAGGTTTGGCCAGACATTTCCGACACGGTAGTGTACGTGAGCTCGGCGCAACCGGAAGGGTGGTCATTCCCCAGCAGATGGGTGCTGGTCTCTGCTATGCGCGGGTGGAAGGTCAGAACATGGAGCGGCCACCCTTGCTATTATCCTTCATTTGCCGACGTGCAATCAGCCTCTGGTCTACTCGTATGGGGACAGGCGCAGGATGGCAGCTGCCTGGCCACACTACAGTTGAAATGATTACTTACTTTATTTATTAATTAATTTATTTTAATTTATGGATGTATTAATTAATTTAATTAATCGGTCAGTTGGTGAGTGTTTTTCTTTGTTGAAATTAATTAATTCATTTATTTAATAATTTAATTAATTATTATTCAATCAATATCTATCTATCTATTTATTTTGCTTGATGTTAATTTACTTTAATTTATTTGTATTTAATCACTATTTATTTTTTTTAAATCAATTAAATAAATTATTAATTAATTAATTTATTTAATCTTTAATTTGTTGAGCTTATTTATTTAATTAATTAACGCTTTTGACCGGATATAAGAATTTTATTTGGATATTGTTAAAGCCCTTAGATCAATGTGACTGAAAGCTGTTACTGCCATAGTCATTAATAGCTATTAATCACATTGTTTTCAAACTATTTACCAGCTTTCCAACAGGACCAGCTCGAGTTGAAGGTTATATGAACGTGACGAGGCTGTATTTTCCACAGTAGGAGCAAATGTTGAGACTCATAGGCGAGTTGCAACCAACTGCATTTTTTGTTCTATCGTAGGAACTCTGAATCTTGCCCGGCATAACAGAAACGGCATAGGGTGGAGTCAGAGAACTTAGACTAGGAGTGAAAGTGTAATTTGCGAAAATGCACCCATTCAGTTTCGCACATCCTGGCATTTTGTGATCGGCCGCCATTAAAGTTGGGGCAACTTTACTACATGCTAAAGAGCATTGCCGATAATAATTCATTGTTTACATTTCCATTAAGCTCAAACCATAAAATCATGTATCTGAAAATCTGTAAAAAATTCACCCAGTATCAGAAAACATAAAATCACAAATGAATTTTGCAAGATAATAAAGAAAATGTAATTACGGTTTCGCGGCTCATTGCTCGTAATGTTAAATTAGCCCCTCCAGAAATGGCGTCGCTCCCAGGGTATTATGCGAAAATTTATTGTGATGATGTCATCGCGATTCTATGAATACATGCAGGGTCAAGTTCGACTCCTAACCATAGTTAGCTATAGCTAACTAGAATACCAGTCAAACTTCAAATAGTTAACTAGCTAGTCAACTATAGTCAACCGAGCACCCGACCTCGGTTCAGATGGTTAGTGAGATATTTCCGTAAATTTCAAAATGCCAGACACTGATCGCTTGCCACGAATAAATGCATATAAAAGTGTAAATATTTCACCAAATACCTTAGGTTTGATGAAATTATGTGTTCCCATTGTATGTCAATGTTCCCAAGCCCCTATTCCATTCCACTTTATGCCATATGGACACTTTTTGATGTCTTAGCAGACAAAAATAACCCGTTTTTGTAGGTCATCAAAACAGACGACAGAAATGGTTAATTTGCAACTGGTACACAGCTCCAAATTTTCTGCAAAAGTAATTCAATAGGGAACTGGGTACCAACGAACTATAGTCGACTATGATCAAGTTCGACTGGGCATAGCAACTGCACATGATCAGTAAACCAGCAAACTGACTATAGTTAGCGAGTCAAACTTACTAGCCATTAATGACAGACCGTTACCCAAACGATGATTGGTCCAAAGTGATGCGCATGCATAATTATCCAACTTTGAACAAATTCATCTCGACTCTGTCTGTGGTAGCTGGGAGATCACGGAAACTGATGCATTTACCTCTGATGACTCACAGGCCTGTGAGGACTCTATTAAAATTTCTTTAATTTTTTCTAAGTCGGATAGTTGCGCTATTACCCATGCGCGTCAGAGTATTTGACCAATCAGCGTTTGGGTGACGGGCTGTCATTAATGGCTAGTGTCGAACTTGAACCTAGTGTCAACATTAACGAAAACTGGTGCTTTTGGTTACACAGGAAAAATACCAATTACAACATAATAAAATGAATATGTACACCTACAAGGTAAATACATTTAAATTTTCATCAATGTGTGCATACACATGAAAACAATTGCCTTCTTCCTAGAAATAATTTTCTTCCTTCTTTTGGCTAACACAGTTTTGTTATCAGCAATCTGATTGGTTAGTATTGACCTTCTTCTTCTTGTGTTAGAGGTTCCTCCCCATGGTGGGAGAACCTTGAAATCCAAGGTAGCTAACAGTTGAAATATCCATATCCTTCCGGAACTGATGACTGGATGTAAATTATATATATTGCTAGACCAAGGCGACGGGCCAACATCCAGTCGACTACTTTAACTCTCTTGTTGGTTAAGCCTTCTCAGCCGGAGCCATATATCAAGTCCCTGCATATCTTCTTCTTCACCATGCCTTGGAGCGGTTCTGTATGTAAACGATCGGGTAGATTCTCGTGTGTAACATCCAACAGTAGTTGCATACGGGAAGATGGATCATCCAATAAATGAGTGACGCCATGTTCAAACAACATGTCCTCTAATCTTCCCAGGTGATTGTCTCTCACTTCATTAAGGAAATTACACCTCAGCAGAAGGTGTTCACGATTTTCAGCCTCTTGATGTCACAGTTTACACACTGGTAACGACATGCCCAATTTGACCTCACGAGCTTGCAGATGACCAGAGATATAGAATCTGTAGAATATATCTTGCGGGTAATACGAAAGACGGAGTTTATAGAATGGCGGATAAGATTAGTCCAGACCTTTTACTATAATGACTATATATGAATACGGTACAAAAAAATTAATAAATTATGTTGCCTGATACATGACAGTATATGTGAATAAGATATGTATGTGCACACACATGCACACGCATATCCGCTCACATGCACATGTGTGCATACACTGAAGCAGGCATGTATGCAGGTACGGACTACGGACACACACTCATACATGCACATACATGTATACATGTATGGAATCTCACAAGCATGCATGCACACACGCACGCATGCTTTTACAAGTTTTCACATGTTTTTTTAGGGTGGGCACCCATCATGCTTTCCTTTGCCTCTTTATTTGCAATAAACAGAACCGAATACAATAATAATAGCAGCACATCCCCATTAGCTTCGAAGTACTTCTTTCCTCCGAGAGCCAAGGATGAGTGGCCCTGAACAATGAGAGCACAGTGAAGAAATATAATAATATATGTGTATTCATAGAAAGTTTTATCAATATTACACAGTTCCGATCAGTGAATAATTAGCTACTATGACTCGTTGGATGAATCAGAGCTCTTCGATCTGGATGGTGAAGTTGGTGGTTCCAGCCACTTCAAGGGGTATTCCAGCAACACCACAAAGGTGGATGCATGGTTCCATCAGGGGTTGTCATAAATGTTCAGGCATAGTGTCATAGAGATGAGAGCTAAGGATGATAACAGTGGCTCCAGTATCAATGGTGGCGATAACTTTAGTACCTTGAATGGCACAGTAACAACGAAGTGCGAGGGAGGCAAATCGTTTCTATGACCAGTGGCAGCTGTAATGAACAAGTCTGTGTCCTTAACATGAACGTGACTATGTTTGCAAGTTCCAGTGCTTCGGTGGCATAAGTGGTCGAAGTAGGTGGTGTGTCCAGTCAAATTTTAACGGGATGCAGAGTCGCAGTTAGCAGGGGGAATTTTCATCAATGGAGTTATTTCTTCCATCATATTTTTCTTGCTGTTTTTCTTCGATAATCGGAGGGGTCGGATGTTGTGTGACAAGATTCTTAACACAATTTTGGCGTTTGTGTGCGAATTTGTGGCATTTGGGGCAGAGGCAGTGCAGATGATGTGTAATTGTTTTCCATGCATCAGTAGTTTTTTATGCTGAGCTTACTGGAAGTGACAGGGCCTATTGGGGGGGGGGGGGGGCTCTATACTAGAGATCCGAATGGGTTTAAATCCTTCAGCAGGTATTCATGGGCAGGTTCGGTGTTGGCATATTCTATTGGCTCAGTACCTTCTATCGCATGAATAGAGTGTGGAGTGTCTATGTGCGGAGGAGCGTTTGAACACTTCGCAGCCTATGTCCAGTTCTCTCACAGCTGAAATAGTGATCAGATCGATGCTGAGGCGCTGTGGGTCCAGAAGGAGGGCAGACAGGCTTGCGAGTGCATGAATAAGTTGGACAAATCCCAACAAGAGCTATTTTAGCTGCGCTAGCTGGATTCTTGGTGGCTTGCTGTGTCCAAGCGGCAAAATTCATCATCATGTTTTGTATAGAAGTGACACAGGAGTTCAGGTCGTGATTATTTGATGGAGGCAATCGACCAGAGTCAGTGCTCTTAGGTGGGCAGTGATATTTTGTGCAGCGTTCAATAAAAGCGGGGCAGTACTTGTTGAGGCAGCCGATGCAGCAGAATCAGCGACGTGAGACACAGATGCATTAGTGACACGTGGATGATTATTCTTCTTCTTACCGGCCCTGTGTGGTCTGGCAACTTTATTTACTGTGCCTGCAGTGTCTTATCCTTCTTCTATATTTTCTAATGGGTGGGTTATCCTTCTTTGGGTGGATTCTTGGTTCAAGACAGTATTAATGCATATCGCAGCATTAGTCAATTCCGTAATGTTCCCTATATCAGCTTGATATAGGCAGTCATTCAGATCAGGGTGCCCGCACAAGGCCTCGATAAAACTATCAATCAGAATCGAGTTCTGGGCTTCTCCATGTAGGGAGCCGTAGGCTCAGGTAACTAAATGTCTGACACATCCAGCAAGTTCTGAGAGCGTTTCTTTGGCCTCCCAGCACATAGTCCGGGGGAGAATATGGCTGGTTTCTGCTTCGGCACTATCACGAAAGCATTCCTGTAGAGCGGCACTAAGCTGAGTAAAAGATGGCGGGCCATTTATTTTTAGGTCCGTTAATAACTTAAGGACCTTATCATTCAGGTGGGTGGCTAAATACATACCCATAGCAGCATCATTCCACCTGTTTAGTTCCGCTATTAAGCGAAATTGGCAAAGGTATTTTTTCCACAGGGATTTTCTACCATATTCAGGCAATGTTACTGTCTTCAGTCAGTTACGATGATAGGATGGTTCCATTTGTGGGCGATAAGGCGGAGGTGGAAGTGATCCCTCTGGTGACATATCCCAGAGAAGAAACCTCTGTTCTTCATCATAATCAGGAGCCATTGCCTGAGCTAGACAATCCTACATAGAACCAGCATACTCAACAGCAAGCCCAGAAGCATTTTTAGACCAGGCCATTCAGGAAACCGACAAACATAGCAAATATAGATATCAATATTAAGAAACTTCTCAATATAGTTTCTTTTAATTGTAACTATGTCAAAACTTCTGCTCATTCCATCTCTATTTGTTGCAAGATAATCAGATGGTGTTGTTACAAGAGCACTGGCTGTTTCATGCCCAAATCAACTCACTGGCAGATGTGTCCAAAGAGATATGTTATGTTGGTAAAGCTGTGTATGTAAACAATCCAATGCTTCCTGTAAAATGCCTAGAAGGTACGGTGGCATGGCTATCATGTGGAACAGAAACATAGGTCATCTAGTGAAAATAATAAATGATGGCTCAGAGAGATTTCAATGTGTGGAAGTAATAGAATCTGGAAGCCATAGTATACTTGTTATCTCAGCGTACTTTCTATCGAGATTGGGTAGCGGTTGCACAGATGAATTCTGTGATTGTGTTGACAAGTTGCGTGAGATAATGCTGAAGTATGGTGGCATGCATGATATCATCGTTGGTTGCAACCTGAATGAAGATCTATCCAAGGTCAACGAGTCTAGTGTCAGGAAGAGATATCTTCATGATTTCCTGCAAGAATTTAACATAGTATATTATGTAGCATGGAAGACGTTTATGAGCCAAAAGCGAGAAAACTGTATGGAGATTGATTACTTCCTATATTGTTCCAATATGGAAAGATCCAGTACCAGCAAAGTTGCCTTGTATGACCTTTTCAACAATGTTTCTGACCACCACCCAATACAGATTTCTCTGAACCTAAGTGACATGATCGAGAACTGTGTCCTCAAGCATGTTGGCGAAGTCTGGGGTAGGAGAATAAAGTGGTCAAAGGTAGACACAGTGCGCTGTGCATCAGTGTTATCTAAAGAGCTGGCAGTCCTGCAGAAGAAGTAATGATTTTTCAGATACAACAGCCCTAGATGATGCACTGCTAGATATATGTAAAGCGTCTATCACTGATATGGACGTAGTCTCAAAACCACCTCGTAAGTACACATCTAGGCCCATAGTAAAAGTGTGATAAACTGAAATAGCGGCATCTCTGAGCTATGTCAGGCAAACCAGGTTTGGGTAAAGAATGACAGGCCCAATGAGAGTGACAATACCTCCGTTGAGCCGTACAGTATACTGCGGAAAAGGAGACAATCATGAATGCGAGGCAATTCGATTCCAAACTCTTCCATGCCATAGTCAGGAACTAGAGGAAGAAGGGCAGCCTTTTCTTGAAGGATATTCATCTTGGTGCCCAAACCAGTTCTGATGACTGTGTCATAGAAGGGTTCGGTGAGCACTTTGCAAATCTTACTGCCTCTCCAATGGAAGGTGACTTTGATTATGAATACCACCAGATCGTTAAAGATGAGGTGTGTGTCATTAGACACCACGATGAAGATCTAGATATACCTCCTGTCTCCATGAACCAGCTGCATAAGGCTATCTCCACTATTAACAGAGGAAAAGCAGGTGACATGTATCATATGTCAATCGAGCATATTATCTATGCCAGTGAAGACTTCCTGCTACTTCTCCTGGAGCTTGTAAACAAAATCTTCAAACGTGGTAATATTCCTAGTGTCTTGCCACTCAGCCTGCTCTCACCAGTTTTTTTAAGAATAAAGGGTCTCCTCAGGATGTGAGTAATTATAGAGGTATAATTAATGGGTGTCCCAACTTTCATTAAGATTGTTGAAGCAGTACTGCGAAGTAGGATTAGAGGTAACACTGAGGCTATATAAGAGAGGTTTTTCTGCAGGGACCTCTCCGATGAATTCTGCTCTTAATGTCGAAGAGTTTTACAGGGAATCCAGGGATACAAAGACTGATGCCTACCTTGTCTTGTTGGATGCAAAATCTGCTTTTGATGTGGTTGATCATGATTACCTGATGCAAAGATTATTTCAGGCCAAACCAGATGATAAGCACTGGTCTCTAGTTGATAGTCTCCATCACTCAGCTTCTAGGATGGTTAAATGAGCTGGCTTCAAATCAAGCGTGTTTCCAATTACACTGGGCGTGTGTCAAAGAGGTATCATCAGCAACGACATGTATAAACTATATCCATCTGCTACTGAACTTAACAACATCTGCTGATCTGAGAGCAAGAACTGGCAATGTTCGAGCAAATACCAACGCGTGCACAGATGATGTGTGCTTCATGGGTAGATGCATCCATGATGCTCAAATTATAATTGATCAAGCTAGCAATTTCGCTAATATGGAGAGATATAAACTGCAACCGTCTAGCAGTGTTTCAGTACGGATAGCCCCAAGTAACAAATCTTTGGTATCAAACTTGAAATTCTATATATATGAACGACTCGCCAATGCCATAAAAATGTCAGCCTTGCATCTGGGTATGGTGAGAAGCACATCTATGCGTGAAAATGTAGTCCAGAATGTCAATGAAAACATTAAAAAGCCAAGACGCACATCATACAGCCTATTCCCTCAAGGCTTCCATGGTTACAATAGGCTTGATCGCTTACAACTATTCATCTATTCATGCCACACAGTGCCCCTGTCTTGGCATACAGGCTAGAGCTGGTTATTCCGAATGTAACGCTGCTATTGCAATTAGAAAACCAAAAAAACAACAACATATTAAAGCGTCTCCTTTCACTTCCAACTTCCATACCTGATCCTGCAGTATATATCCTAACAGGAGTCCTACCTGTCAAGGCGCAAATCAATAAAACACATTGAGCCTTTTTAAACAATGTTTGCAACTAGCCCGAGAACAATATTGAAAAACAACTAGTGAGAAAACAGACGTCCATCAAGTTGCCCAGTAGTCATGGCTGGTTTATGGACAAAAACAAGATATTGTGCAAATATGACCTTGAAGACGCCTCTGTGTCCAAGTGGAAAGCATTAATCAAGTCAGCTGTAGACATGTATTGGAAGGAGTCAATAAAAACTCTGGTACAAATCCTTTAGATACCTTACTCCAGAAGGATTTAACCCAGGAAAAGCACATCCGATTGTTCAAGTAAGCTCAGAATCATGCAGGGATGCCAATCGAATATCAGCTAAACTTAGTGTTTACAGGTACATACATCCTCCAATCTACCAGGCAGCAATCTCGTCAGAATCAATCTGATGATATGTCTTCTGTGCCAGGCTGCCCCTGAAACAGTAGAGCACTTTGTAGTTAAATGTCCAGCCTAACATGCTGCCAGACAACCAATCCTGGCAGACCTAGAAAATACTCTTCTTCACCAACAGCATTTGGGTCTGTGCAATCTGGACACTGGAGATATTACTCAGATCATCCTTGACTGTACAAGGCTCAGTCCAAAACCATCCAAATGGGCAATCCAGAAAATGGAATTTCATTCACTCACTGCTCACACTTAGATATAAGCTTCTGGAGTAGAAAAATCTGCAAAAGTCCACCTAGTCCTAAAAGTGCTGTCTGGACCTAGTCTCTCTCACCTTGTACATAAAGTAGTTTCATACCCAGTGAATCTGTAGACTACCTCCTAAATTTGGAGGTTCCTTAAATATCTGATATTACTGGTTTTTCCCAACATGTATGGTGAGGAGGTAACCCTCATCCCAATGGGTATGGTTACAACTCCTCCATTGCTAGCTAACTTGTTGTTCTTCCTAGTTTCAACGGTTATTTGTTGTCCATGGGTAATGTAATTTTCTCATTCTAACCATGTCTAGTATGCTTTGCAATAGGCAGCTGTTTATATGGTTGTTACGACCAAAATTATAACATTTCTGATAATTAACTTGTACAGCTAAAGGTAGTCACCATATGCTTCACACTGTCTTTTGTTCGACTAACCTTGATTAGGCCCTGAAAGGTATATTGTGCAATTAATTAGTTAGATATCTTGTACAGTTAGATATATGCCATATCTTTTATAAATAGCTAGATACTGCAATTAAATCGATCAGGCTGGCATTGACAGTTAGACTGCATATAGGTTCTCGAGTATCGATCCTGGTCTCAGGGCTTGCAATGCCATCCCTGGACACGAAGTTGGGGATTTCAGCACAATCTTTGCTGACTGGAGCAGTGTGATGTCTCCTTTGAGATGCACAGGTCTGGGAGGATATTTCCGACACGGAAGCGTGCCTGAGTTCGATGTAACAAGAAGGCTGGATCCTCCCCTGCAGTGGGTATGCTGGTCTCCAATATCCATCACGATCTAGTTCAGATGTCTCCTTTCAGTTCACTTTTCCTTTCAATGCGAGTCACATTGATGTGTGCGTTCATTCCAGCAGAAGTGGTCAGTGGCATGGCGGCGACAGTTGCGGAGTCAGTAGTGGTTTCTGTGGTAGTGGTTTTGGTGACTGATGATTCTACGGAGAGGTGCGTGCTCGAAGAGGCGTCCCATGCCGATGAGTGATTCCTTCCGAGAAGAGGGATCTGGTTGTGTTAATCCTGTGGGGAACAGGAGGTGTGTGCAGATGTGGTGTGTGCGAAACGGCAGGAAACCACAGGTGCTTTTCGATCTTTCCTGCCTGCGTTCAAGCCAAGTTCTTTCTAGTGTGTCATGCAGGGGAATGGGAGCGAGAGAGGTGCAAGGGCGGTCTTGCTTAACAATTTAGGTTTCCTACACTCCATGTGCAATATTTTTTATGTCGGTCGAAAGTTGTGCATGGGGCGGTGATAGGAGCAATTCACATTCTAATTGTCTGACTAGCGTCACCCTATCCAAAATAACGTCGCTCAGGAGGTGGATAGGCCTGTGAGGTGGCAGGTGAATGGCTGTCTCTCAGGAGGGTCCTAGGAGGGAGGAACATGTATTCCTTCGGAGCATGGGAAGAGAGAGAGAGAGAGAGAGAGAGAGAGAGCGAGAGAGAGAGAGAGAGAGAGAGAGAGAGAGAGAGAGAGAGAGCAGGCTTTCCTATCTATTCCGGGCGGTCATTACTTTGCTATATGTCACTATTCATTTCATCGGTCTAAATATTTAAGGTTAGTTTGTTATGAAAGTCGCTTAGCGCTGAAAGCTAAGGTGGAGCAGAAGAAGAATCTTACTTTAGTGTTTTATGGGGTAGGAACATGCGGGGAGAAGATTTAATCATTGCCGCCTGGTTGATCCGATGTTCTCAGCAGATTTCCAGAGGTGGGCCTTCTGTGTTTGCCTAATTCTAGCGTTAAAAGGGATCCCATGTAAGGCAGTTGTTGAGTTACATAAGATGTTTTGTGGTTTAAGGCCCCCTGTGGCCACAGAAGGATGTGATCAGTTAGATGAAACAAGAACCTCTACACTCGCACGGTTGGCAAATCTTTGGCTCAGAGCCTAGACAGATTTGAGAGACGTCAAAAAGATCTTGATGCGGTCAAAGGGTGGCAGATGTGCAAACCTGCCCGTGTAATTAAAAAAGGGAAGAGTTTAGTGGAACCTCTGCTGAGTCTGGGCGCTGCTGCAGTCTAAAGCGATGACATGCTGAGAAAGCGCGGTAAACTTGGAAAAGACTCCAGTGATGCAGCGGTTATCTGGTTCAGTTGCAGGGAACCAGTGTTAACCATAATATCGCTTAACTATCATTACATTTATCCTGATCGCCGGCCAAGCGGTCTAAAAGAAAAGGTTTGCTAATCGATGGAGAAATTTAATATTTTCTATAGTATATAGATAAAACGGTTCTCATGTGGTAATACTCACACTTGAACAGCGTTTCTTATAAATACAACCACATAATATGCAATATTAATATTAATAATTTCACAACTATTAAAATTACAAACATAGACAGTACTTACAAATTTCACAGCAGCCCAGAGTATTTAGTAGGCCCTGGCGCTTTTGCGTTGTGTAATCATAGCAATGTCGGCAACTGATTAATTCGTTTGATATCATCTCTATAAATTATTGTTGTTCAGTGCTCGGTGCTGTTAAGCTTTGTTCCTTGAGACTCCACAGGTGTTTGCGGTACACTGGTACCACTATTTTCGGTGACTGTCTACACATATTTACGATTTTCTAAGTTCCCTCTAATCTGCGTGATCTGTGCACAAATGTGAGGAACCCATGTGCGTGTATCTATTAATCCAGAACAACAATAACATAATAAATATGGGTGACATAGTCCGAATTGTGTAAAACAATTAGTATGCATTAATAGTTCATTACATTGCAATAAAAAAAATTTTAATTTCCAAAATCTATGTTAGCTTGTAGATAATGCCTCTTTACGCCGCTGTGCTTGTTCTCGTCTAGGGGATATGCCTAGTGCATCCTAGTGGGTGGTGCGGAATTTATGCGGCTGGACATAAATGTTCTCTCCTAAAGAGACCTACAACATCAGCTAAAAGCTGATAAAATGGGCAGTCTTCGGGACGAGAGGGACGGTCAAGAGAATAGTGCAGATGCTTATTACCATAACCAAGATATGCAATCTCGAAGTTATAAATTATTCTGTTCTCTTAAAGCTGCAGTTGAAGAGAGACAGAAAGGATGAACACACTTGTTCCCTTAGGAGAAACTTGAAGAATTAAGGATACGAAGTTCTGCAGAGATCTTAGGATTCACTGTAGAAGTTCTACAGAACATAACCGCATGCCACGGGTTGAGAAGATTCCAATTACTGTGGTTGACTGATTGGCAGTAGGAAATTTAAACAGACACACGAGTTTTAAGTGGTTATACTTGGACGAATAAAGGTTTCATTATTTCTGGACGACGCTCTGGGAAAATATTAGTTTCCCAAGGAAATCAGCTGGAATGGCTGGATGCTGGTATTTTGGCATTTCCAAATGGGAAAAACAGCTAAAAGAACGTGCACGAGAGGAGAGCAGGCGAAGTTCTAACCATGTGCAGGATTGAAAAAGTTACTGACCCATAAATAATGCAAATGGTTTATCTCAGGTCCTCCATCGTCGAAAGTCCATCCTAACATGTTTTAAGTAGGCGCCGTTTGTTCAGCACAGTACCTGTAGATCAGAAAACATCTTTTATGGACGCTAAACACTATAGCGGAAGGGCGCACCTTTAAAATAAAAAAGCCAATCAGCATGCTAGTGATGCAGCTGGAAGTTGACCATGTGACCTAAACTCCATGTGGTGAAAACTCGCTGGAAGCTGATAAAGTTGTATCGCATCCTTGTTTAAGTAAGCTTTAATCTTTAATAACACAGCTAATTTTGAGCCGATTCGAAAAGTTTTCAGAGTCATGAAACCTGGACAATTATGTTCCGGAAAGATATAAATACAGCTCCAGTCGGTTGATTATTAAAGAAACGTAACATATATGATTACAATGTAATTAGAGAAGTCAGCCATGAGTGACGACGCTTCTGCCACAGAGGTAAGCAGCTTGCAGATGTACACTCTAATGGTACTTAAAATTACACACTTTGCTCTCCTAGCTCTCCTACCCACCAGACAGGTAGGAAGTCCAGACTCCGGAGTCCGGCTTCCGCCCATAGGATATCACAGGGAGGACACGACTGACCACGAATTTTATCACAATCCCTCTAATGTAATGCACAGCTATATGCAAACTGATGACTATTTTTAAAGTAGTTTGACTGAAGGTTGCACCTGCAATTTATCTGCAGAATATTCAACAACGTCTTGCATAGTGTCAATACTGACTACATAATTTAGATGAAAGGATGAATAATTACAAAGATGCCCATGACTTGTGATGGACATTTAAATCTTAATGTAACTAGTATTGCAATAACCTCTTGGTGTTTTGCCGTTTTTATTCTGCAAACCCAAAATATCAATATCCCAATTTAATAAAGAATTATATATATAGACAGTTGATTCTTCTAGGATAGGTTTGAATGGAAGGTGTTATAGCTGCCTACGGCAACAATGGCTTCCATACAGTTTAGTCTTAAAATAACTGTATCCTATATCCGGGCTGTGGTGTTGAGTTCAATCAATAAATGGTGATGAATGATTGCAAACATGTGTTGACCAAACTGTCAGTCATGAAAATCTATCCATCTGATTCAATAACAATATCAAACATAGAGAAACTTATATCGCACCCTGTGATACCTAAAATTGTGTGGCCATAAAAAATGGATGAGATATGTAAAAACTGGGAAACATGTTTTGAGTTTCTTAATGCTTACAAATATGGGTCCTTTGAATCGCAATTTGACTTACCATTTGACTATATTGGGAGATTACTAATAGGTCTACATACAATCACTCACCACCCTACTATGATGATGATGATGATGATGATGTCGGTAGAGATACAAAGGAAGAAAACCAGGATTCGACTCTTCCTCCACTTCTGGGGGGGGGGGGGGTTGTTACCGTCATCATTCGTGTATGTGGTATCTCATAGATATAAGTGAGTGAATTTTGTTTTGTCTTCATCCGCGAAGAGTTTTGCAGCCTTCAACTGTTCTGCATCTATTGGAAGTAGTGTATCAAGAGGACATTTTTCCTCGTCTATAAAGTCAACATCAGCTGCACACCACATCTCTAGCAGCATAACTGTCGTTGCCATTGGAGGGTTTGGTCTTGTAGAGGTGTTCCAGAACAAACCCTGCAGCGAGGTAACAAGTGAAAAGCACTGGTGATAAATCGTCACCTTGTGGTGATCCTATTTATGTTTAAAACTGCAGAAAACGTTTTAATTTGAACATTTAGTTTTGTGTTTGCCAATAAGTTTCACCAAGCATAGTTCGTCATCATGGCAGCCATCATGATGGAGAAATTGAAGGCCCTGTGGTCTCTTGGTGATACCAAATGCACGTGGCATGTCGATTCCAATCTTGTCAAAGTCCCAGTACTTTAATAGCACTAGTGTTGACAACATGCATTATTCCCAGACTATGTCAGCGCAGCTACGCACCCTTTTAAAAGCACTCTGTCAGTTTCCAGTAAATTTGTTAATCGTATTCCTAATACGAAATAATGTCATGATTGATATATTTCTTTGGATGATGTTCAAAAATACTATTGATCTCAGTGGAAATAGGTACATGTGGTTTCTTAGTGCGATTTGTATTGAGATTGTAAGGGAGTTAGCTATCGTTTGGCGTGGATTAGATTACTGTACGATGTGAAACATCGATATGTTTTATCCAAAAGACAAAACATCAGTAATGATTATGACGTCATTAATCAGATGATTACCTGATATTTTTTTGCCAAAACGCTTAACCCAAAATGGAAATGATAGCATAGATGTCTGGGGGTAGCTATTTCCATTATGAATGGTTAACCCTTTTATTCGAAGGAAAGCTGATAGGATCGATTTGATGTAGATTCCAACACTTCCTTATCTTGGCTCGATGTTTGGAAGAGTGATTTGCATTACCATTTGAACTTTAACCTATTGTGAAATTCACTGACCGCGTCAGTTGCCAAAACGTGGCCTTGACCTAAACGTTTTTTGACAATCATCGCTGAATGTGATCTCCTTTACCAGGTCAGCTGCACAATTTATGGCGAGTTCTCTCAACTGTACACTGATTTAGCACATGATCTTATTGCGATTCTGTCTTAGTTCAGTTTGGTGTTCATTCCGACTAATTTGATGTATGCGTTCTGTTGTTCAGACAGCATTGTAAAAAGTGGATCATCAACATTAATTATGGGATTTCATTTGGATGATATTTGTAGCTGTTTTAAGCATGTTTCCACACATTTTAGGACATTACTTGGGGTCTCCTTGGGGTTAATTGGTTTACAGTTGAGCTCAACTTCTTGTAAATATTGTGGAAAATAAATGGCTTTGCAAATCATCATGTTTTCCAATATTTTATTGCAACCTTGTTCACTTCAATAGTAATTATCAATTGCAGAATGCGCCATGCATGAATATTCGTACACACTGATATAGAAATTATTTATGGCTTCTCTCGAATCAGGTCAAACGTGGTTTACACGCCATTTCGTTCTGTATGTCTGCGTATGAATGTACTGAAAGACCACCACATATGATTTGGAACTATTTTGAAGTCAAATGAATGAGTCATGGCTGCCTTTGAGTTGACGATACGACCAACATCATAACATAATTGAAGTAGAGGAATTCAATCTGACGTCACAATCAATTGCGTCATGAATGACGTATCTATGGCTATCATAAAAGCATAATAGTCCGTCAAGTTGTATGAATTATATGTCTTTACTATTTAAAAACCGTTATGGTGAATATTTTGAAACTAATTTGACTGGGTGCTGTTGCTTCCTATTAGCTGCATAATTTTCTGGAAATTTAGATTCAGGGAATACAGTGTTCGATCGATCCCAACACAGGAAAAGTGAGTGCCGGGCTTAGCTAGAGATGGTGGGGCATAGCTGAAACTGGATTCATTCATTGCGTGCTGCACATCATCAGATCACATATTGTAGCTACGATTGTGTACTTGTCTTACCATCTGGTCTCTAGCTGCACGCCGGCAATGAAATGTTCTAGTATTTCTGGACGAATTTAGAATATGCCTGCCAAATAGTCATAACAGCATCCCGTATTTGCGCTGTGAAAATTAATTTTCTCAATTATGACGCCTAGTGACCAAATCATTACTTTGGCCGTGTCCATTGTCATATGTAAAATTATGGACTTCTAATTTGGCGAATGGGTATCATTGGACAGATTGAATTAGTGATATATATGTCAAACATCTTACGATATCATTAATGTCCTACTGTTTACCAGTTATTACACTTCATTCCTGAGCTATACTCTCAGTAAAACAACTGCTGCAGCAAAACCAGGCGCAATTTATTTAGCAATAGCCTAAATGTCCGAGATGGATGGGTGGATGGATGGATGGAATGCATGGGTGGGTGGGTGGGTGGGTGGATGGATGGATGGATGGATGGATGGATGGATGGATGGATGGATGGATGGATGGATGGATGGATAGATGGATGGGTGGATGGATGGATGGATGATGGGTGGGTGGGTGGGTGGGTGGATGGATGGATGGATGGATGGATGGATGGATGGATGGATGGATGGATAGATAGATAGATAGATAGATAGATAGATAGATAGATAGATAGATAGATAGATAGATAGATAGGTAGGTAGGTAGGTAGATAGATAGATTATTCCAAATCACTCTTGTTTGTGAGAAGTTTCCTGAGACCACACACCACAAAGAATTGACAGTCTATTCACTATAATTGATTGTATAAGTGAATAGAAAATACATATTTTAAAACGTTTATAGTATAGTCTTCACTCAGCAAACTATCTGCTGCGCTAATTCATACATCCCTACCACAGTCTGAAACAGAAGCAAAAATGAATAGCAAGTGATTGTATGAATAAAAATGAATAGAGGTCAATGGTGTCAGATAAACAGATATTATAGTTAGCTCAATTTCAAGTGTACTAATATCGGTAATCTATGGAGGGCTCGGAACTGCCACGCAAGTATCTGAGGTCATAATCAATTACGTCTCTTGTTAGCTGACGCCACAATCATAATGACGTATTCCGAATTGTATGTCTTTTACATATTTAATAAACACTCTGTTGAATATGTTGACACTAATTTGACTGGGCGCTGTTGCTACCACAACAACCTACAGACAAATCGTTTTCAAATATCCCACAACTTACCTCTATAGTTACATTGAATTTTAGATTCTTGGAAGTCAGGCTTCAAAGTTTCAAATCGATTCCAACACACGCAAAATATGGGCGGATCATAACTGGAAACCGATCACTGAATTGAGAAGAGAACCAATTGTGAATTAATTACTTCACGTGCCGAACAGGATTAAGCATATTCAGGGCCGGCCTAATTAGTTGTGAGGGTGGGTGGGGTGGTGGTGGGGTGGTGCTGTTGCTGTTGCTGCTGCTGTTGCTACTACTACTACTACTACTACTACTACTACTACTACTACTACTACTACTACTACTACTACTACTACTACTACTACTACTACTACTACTACTTCTACTACTACTACTACTACTACTACTACTACTACTACTACTACTACTACTACTACTACTCCACCCGCAAAATATAATAAATTTGTTACATGTGTGTCGAAATTCTGTTGAATATTTTGAAACCAATTCACCTTTCCAGAGTATCCACCCATCATCTGACCTCGTATGACGTCATAATCATCTCATTGCGTGTATGATGACATCACAATCATTACGCCACAAAGGGTACTAAATTTCAAATACGTTGTATGAATTGTATGTCTTTGTAATTCTTTGCTATTTAATAAACATGCCGTTGAATATTTTGAAATTAATTTGACTTGGTGCTGTTGCTGCCTTAGGCAGCAACAGCACCCAGTCAAATTAGTTTTAAAATATTCAACAGCTTACCTGTATAGTTTTCTTGAGATCGATAGTCGGGGAGTTCAGATATCGATCGATCCGAACACGAGCGAGGTGTGGGTGGAGCTTAGCTAGAGATGGGCGGGGCATAGCTAAAAATGGAAAGGCCCATTTCATTGGAAGCTGGTGTTGCCTAAGGCATCACCAGCTTCCAGTCACACTGGTTTCAATATATTCAACAACTTATGTATAGGCCTATAATCACTGTAAAAGTGAGATACTGACATTAGTTTCAAATGGTTAAATGCGATAATTGTTTTTGATTTGGGGTGGGGGGTCTCATCTTTTGGGCCTCAGGGGCTTCGTTAGCACTTGCCTTAAGCTGGTTCTGTCTACATGTTTCTTATGTGAAGGCTTCATTCCCGAATGGGTGACAAAATAATTCCTTCAGATTATGGCTGATGAGTTAATGTCACATGCCGATGCAATGGACATTTCCACTTTATCCATCCATAACATGACGTCATAATCAACTACGTGACGTGTAGAATAACATCATAATGAATGGCGTCATGAATGACGTAGATAAGTACATCACGAACTCATATTTGAAGACGGACTATGCGTTATTGTAGGAATTGTATGTCTTTACTATTTAATAAATATTCTGTTGAATATATTGCAACTAATTTGACTGGGCGCTGTTCCTGTATAGTTTTGAGGAAATTGATAGCTATGGCATTCGGGGATCGATCAATCCCAACACGGTGAGGTGTGTGTGGAGATTAGCCAGAGGTGGGCGGGTCATAGCTAAAACTGGAAAGGTCAATTGCATTGTGTACATTACCATTGTTGTGATCCGGAAGTGATAAGGGTTATTTTGCTATATATGCTAGTAAAATAGTAAGAAGATGTGTTCCGTGATTAGTAATCCTATTATATGCTGTTCGATTTTAATTTTATATATTATATTATATTTTGATAAGTATTTTAAAATTCAATTTAAAATTTAATTACCTCCTCTTGCAACAGGGCTTCCATATATTCATCCTTACATGGTTGCCATTTCTTCGGCCGTATCTTGCGCTCACAACTGTATAGTCTTTCCTGAACAATAATAATAATAATAATAATAATAATAATAATAATAATAATAATAATAATAATAATAATAATAATAATAATAATAATAATAATAATAACACAAATTACACTAGATTAAGCCTACAGTAAATTTGTAAAAGGCAATAGCGGATTATAAGAGGGGCAGCGGGAGCATTTGTCCCCGGCCCCAGATCTTGACCAGCCACCAATTTTTTCTATCAGAAATTTTTTTTGAGTGAATAATGTGTTTTATGGAGTTTCTCTCTGCAAACGAGAATAGCTGTCTGGACATGATGCCCAGAGAGCTATTTTCGTTTGTAAAGACAGAAACTAAGGGATATGGTACAAACTTGACGATTTGTTATGACTGCAGCATAAAATAACTATAGTCATGATTACTGTTATTTTTATTATATAATCTTTCAGTATTATTCTTATGAAACTGGGTTTTTTTTGTCTTGAGACTTTTCTGATGTTTTAGGAGTCAGATCGTTCATGATTATATTACAGTTTAATATTATTGTTATCTTCTAGATGCCCCCAGATGGCAGCACCTGCACTTCCAGAGGTAAATATGACCCTTCAGTTGGCTGTTAAATTATTCTATTTCTACCAGATAAGTTAGATTTGTATAAAATTTCTACCTAAAGAAATCCATGAATCCATTTCCTCACTCAGTCATATGACGTCATAATCAACTACGCGGCGTGTATGCTGATGTCATAATCATGACATCTTAAATGATTCGACTAATCCCAGCATTAACGCTTAATAGTTCGACACGTTGTAGGAATTGTATGTTTTTGTTATTTAAGAAACATGCTGTTGACTATTTTGAAACTAATATGACTGGGTGCTGTAGGCAGCAACAGCACCGAGTTAAATTAGTTTCAAAATATTCAACAGCTTACCTGTATAGTTTTCTAGAAATTGATATAGTCAGGGAGTTCGGAGCTCGATCGATAGCAACATGAGCGATGTGTGGGTGGAGCTTAGATAGAGATAGGGGTGGGGGGGGGGAGGGGGGGGCACAGCTAAAACTGGAAATGTCCATTGACAAATAGTTACCACTACAGATTATTGGTATATGTGTATAGGTTAATGGACTTTCTAAATACCATCAGAGAACACAGCATAGTTGACTTGTCTACTCCGTTTAATGGTCATGCCAGATAAATGTATTGTGTAGGTGTCATGGAAATACCCATTTGTAGACCAAGAGAAGAATATGCCTATAAATGGATTAGTCTGAGAAAATTTTTTCCCGATAAATCTTTACATTGAAGTGATTTATGAGTAATCATATTGTGGCAGCTCCCAAATCATTTCATTTCATATGCCACTTTACTCGTCTTAGGAGTGAGTTCTTTAGTCCACATTTTAGTACTCCATAATTACGGTGGTCTCTTAACTCCTCTTGCGTCAATATCGCCTTATAGCGCTCAATATACCACTTATATAGGCCTATTAATTAACCAATTGACGGTCGAGATTTGTAAAAAAAGAAGAAAGTGTTGCTCATTGAATGCAATCCATTTGCAGGCCAAGAGAAGACAATTTTAAAAAGTTTTCCAATGGAATTTACCAAAAAGGTCTTTCAGTTGTCCTGTAAATGAGGGCTGGTTGAACATTATATGATCAAGAAAATTCAAACTTGTGTATAATCAGTATCCATTTGCAGGCCAAGAGGCGATTATTTTTTAACATTTTTCACTTGAATGACTGCGAGCCAGTCATTCCAGTAGTAAATTTTCAAAAATAGTATTCTCTTGGCGTGCAAATAGACATTCCTCAACACCACTGAAGAGACTGCTTTGGTCAGTTTTACTATTAAATGGTTAAGTTCACACAAGCTGGGTTAAAAGATGTCTGAATAAAGCATGTTTTATCGAATAACAGACATATATAATGGTTTATCAATGCACAATAGAACATGCGATTCAAGAGACATCATCACTTTTGGCAAGAATCGTCTGTATATGTAATAGGAGCTTCCGGATAGATTTGAACATGTAAGATTCAGGATACAGTCTTGCATAAACAGCTCACCTCCAGGTCGTATCGAATGTCGCTGTGCTGATATTTGGACACCAAAGTCTGACAATTGTCGAGAGAGCTCATATTGGCAAAAAGATTTGATCTAACCTTGAATTTCTTTCTCCGTGTCTGAATAATAATAATAATAATAATAATAATAATAATAATAATAATAATAATAATAATAATAATAATAATAATAATAATAATAATGTAAAACTGCAACCTTCCTCTACTTGTTTTAACAGATTCCAATAATAACAATGCATGTGAAATAAGAACATTGCAGAGACACTGATCTTAAATAGCATGCAATTTCTACACACTGGCCTTAATCTGCACGAAGCTAGTTTTCCTTGAGTATGTATACAAATTTACCTCCTTTTATAGTCACACACACACACACGCGCACACACACACGCACACGCACACGCACGCGTTTTGCTACGCTATGCGAGCGCCTGAACTACATACCCCCCGTATGAGGACCTTGCTTTCTGATAAGTTAATCGACGTGCCAATATGCATTTTAATTTCCGTACTGCATGCGAATGCTTACCAGCTATTGATCGTTGCATTATCACAGAAAAGAACTTGTCTAGGTATGTTGACATATTGCAGTCCTTATGAGGCCATACTAGTAGATTCTGTGCTCGTCATGCGAGGACTAGAAATGAACATCTATATGATACATTAATTGTGAGGACTTCAGTTACACACACTTGACTAATTCTTGTGAGGACTTACACTCACAATGGATCATGCATTTAAAGCGAGGACCCTATCGCACACGTCGAAATAATTACAGTCAATGAGAGGACCTAATAACATTACCCATTTTATTATTCAGGATTTCTTGCACTCATCTAGGGCTGCATGATATCACTGTATATGATATATGGTTTTTCACTATTTATTAGCTAACCTTTTACTGTGTCCAGAAAACCGTGTCTAATTATATATCTTTCAGTAAATTATTTTAGACATTCTTACCAATCAAGTTGCAAATTGTAATTTATGCTATATCCCCTAATCCGTTCTTAGGGCCACGATAATTGATGTTTTTGTTTACTATACCATACAGTGAACCTTATCTCTGACATATTCATATGATAGCAAACTTGAGAGGACCTAAACATGTGTGCAGTTTATTGGCTAACACAGAAGATCTGTATACGATTATATAACTAACCTATATCATTTATCACCAAATTGACTTAAAGAGTGAACTAGTAACCTTGCCGAGATAGCTCACATGGAACCATAACATGGCACAGTACATGTGAGTATTTATTTTACAATCATTTGGCTAATTACTATGAGGACGTACACTGCTAATGTTCTCTTCCACCGCTTCATATCACAAAAGTATATATTGTATGCATTGTTCAGTGTTTATTTCTATTTTATGTCGATCAACTCCATCAATTATGTCTCAGTATATTTGATTTAGACGTCCCTAGTTATCAATTTGCAATTCTGTCGGTCACGATAATTCAGATGATGGCAAACTTGAGAGGGCCTATGCGATGTGTACGTCTGTCATACACACTTGGCTAATTGTTGTGAGGACTTACACTTCTAATATATTATGTAAATTAGACAACCTAATGTGAATATTCCTTGTAGTATTTATTTATCGATGGTGTTGTGATGTCTTCCGGTCAGGGGCGTAGGTTCTGGGGGATGGGGTATACTATATGGAAAGTGGTGGTCAGCCAATCTGAATGAAACCTGGAGGGAACATAGAGACATAATATATATGTAAAATACTAGCATGGGTTTTGACATCATATTTTTTGTTCTCACCAGAGGAGGTCTGGAAGGAACATGGGCATTTCAAGCAATTTTAGCAAACAAAAAAGGCATTTTTCTGAAAATCCATTTTGCTTAAATACTTGTTTCTTTGCAACCCATGATCGCAGAGGGAAGCTAGGAGCATAGTATAATAGGCAAAGTCAATGATCATTTATACATAGCTAGAATTATTTATTTTACCGTCATAACAAAAAAGTAACACAGTCCTGAAAATGGTGTGGTCGAGCACTTGGGAAAAATGCCCAAAACACTCAAAATAGCCAATATTTGAATAATAGTACATTTATAATATGCTGAACTCCATGCAAAACATGCTTTAAGCGGTTACAGTGCGAGAAAGATGATATGTATGGTGTTAATATCTCTATTGGAGGCGCACAAATAAGTACTTCACTATAATGGACTGGTACACTGATACTAGTACTGCAACAATAAAAAATACAGTTTGGTTGTAACAACCAGGCCTTATCAGTACAGAACCATATCCGAAACATTTTGATAAATATGACAAATTGGCAAATTTACAAGAATTTTCGTCCCTCGAAAAAATAAGTGGAATAAAAAAAATGCATTTCCCTATACTACTCTGATATATTGATATTTATACTGCACCAATACATTATAAAATGTGGTGTATATACGACTAGCTTTTACAAGTACACTGCAACATCCGAGAGTGGTAAGTGCCATTTTGTGAAATGTAATGTATTTTTCACCCTACAAACATGAACTGGAGACAAAATGTAAATTAATGCACCTCACTGTTCTGCTAGTAATATAATTTCAACTACTATCTCTAACAACATGTGCACACATGTACAAGTATGATGAATCATTCGGGCTGGGTCGGCTATTTTTAGCTCACCTGACCCAAAGTGCCACGTGAGCTGCTGTCTATCTACAGTATTTTAGTATACAGTATAAGTATACAGTATAAGTATACAGTATACAGTATATACACATTTATTTGAGCAAATTCAACCAACTTTGGTATGTGAGTAACCCCTAGGATTGCGGAGTGGAAGAGGGTATTAACATTTGTCTCCTTCCAGAAGGGTGGGTGTATAGGCTGTGTGTGTGAGGTGGTGGTGGGGGGGGGGGCAAAAGCATTGGGTGGGGGTTGAACGTAGTGGTGGATTTGCGATGATGCGCATCATCTACTGAACAGTCTGGTTCTGTTGTTGTTGTTGTTGTTGTTGTTGTTGTTGTTGTTGTTGTTTGTTGCTGTTGTTGTTGTTGTTGTTGTTGTTGTTGTTGTTGTTGTTGTAGTTCTTAAGATATTTTAATAACTCTGGTTCTACTGGTGGGCTCTTCTCCAAATCTAGGTGGATTAAGCTGCCTGTCTGGGCTATGGATGGCGGATAGGGGGGGGGGGGGGGGGGGCTGAGTACAACTACCAGTATGCTATTAGCTCAACATCCAGACGTATTCAGTTATTAAACTATCATACATTTGAAAATATGCGTTCCTCATAAATACCAATCACATCGCACAATATGCAGCAAGTTGGCAGCAATTATCCAAGGCTGTAAATACCTGGAGGGAAATTACGGTAAATACCACCCTGAGAAACAGTCTAAAATGCGGGAAATACCAGTAGGCCTACATACTGGAAAATACAGGTAAATACTCTAATAAGTGGGTTATATTAATTAGCAATGTTCAATTTTAGACTAAAATACTTTATATATTAATCAGTTGTCTAATATAGATACGCATATATAATGTAGGCTGAAATATGAGAGCAGCTATGCAACTTGGGTTCAGAACAGTATATATATGCATAACCGCGACAACCCTACCTAGCAGCTGAAACACATACGTTTAATGCCCAAATTATTTAGCTGAATATTTTAAAACTAGTTTAAATAAAGGCTAGAACAACTTCCAGTCAAGTGTTTCAAAAATATATAGTGACACTAAGCGCAAACCAATTAATACCATTATACTGGGTTGAATATTCAACTTAGTAGGAATTTGTATATAGAAATGTAGGCTTAAAATAGCAAACTATCCTGGTTGATGTGCAGTCACCTGCCACCCTCTGCTCATAATCATCATATAGTGATGTGATATATCTCTCACAATAGAAGGACAAGAATGTGTGTAATTGGGAAGAAAATGATTGTGATGACCAACACATTTGAATCAGAACACCTTAAAAAGTAAGCGCCGCCCCCACCCACCCCCACCCCCCTAAATATGGGCTAATATTTTCTGAGATATATAAATGGTTGCAATAAAAATGCACACACAGTACCACCCCGACTAGAGGAATATAGTGTAAAATTGATTTCCACAGAAACAGCGTTATGCATGAATGAGTAGGGGTCAAATGAGAAATTTACCCACTTAACTACAATACAAATTCATCGTGTCACAATCAAATAACAACCAATGGGAGTGCATTCACTCTATTAGTTTTAATATTGCTAATACCGGGTATATCCACCCCGGCGATTTCGCATGGAGTTGATGAGCCGAGTGGCATGATGCTGTGGAATAACCATCCACTCTTCCAAAAGACTTAGTGCAATTTCCCGATGCCTGTTTGATAAGCCGGGCATTGCTAATTTAATACAAAACTGCTTAAAGGGAATCACTATACCCCCTATACTTCTTTATATAAAATTAATCTAGAGGCCGTAACGTTTTTAAAGATATAATTATAAGCTCTGTGCTCAAATTAGAAGTAGATATATTTGTTAGTTAAATATGTGAAACGTTAGCCAAATTTCTATACGAGAATTAGTCATCCAACAGAGCTATTGCAATAACGTTGCGAATTGCGTTTTATCAGGGATTTCTCGCCAGCGTTATCGTGGTCTTTTTCGGACGGGATTCAACCTATGACGTCATAGGTTGAATTAACTCGCAGAAAATTAGAGCAACATAGTGCTTTTTAACGCAATTTTAATCGGATTTATAATTAAATGTCACAGGAAATTTGTACACAGTAACTTAAATATGGGCTCTACAATAGCACCACGTGATATATGTAATCTATGGTGACCCTTCGTGTGTTCCCCTTTAAATACAGAAATAATGTTGTGCGCACACGGGCACTGATCGTACAGTTACAGAGAATTGGTCAGAATGCCTGATAGTCCTCCAGCAATAGGCATGCATGGTTTCAAGATTTTTTAAATGGGTCAATTGTTCCTTTGATCCAAGCTTATTCATGCGTAGCGCCGTTTTCGGCGTAATCAGTTTTAAACGTTGTTCTTCTAGTACGGTTAGTGCTGTGTCCGAATTTGTATTGCAACCAAGTATATATCTCTAAAAATATTTTTCTCTCACTCCAAAATGAGATTATTTTATTTAAATAGTACAATAAATCATATAATTAATTGAAATTCGTTATCGATCTCAAGTCCTCACAAGATCTTTAATGCACGCACCATTTATACTGTCAGCGTTAATAGGAATCAAAGTGCATTGCTAAGTCTCCGAGCAAGTATACATGTATTGTCTATCAATTGGTATTGCGCGCACGCACACAGACACGGAAGGCAGTTACGAGTGCATAGTAACCGGAAACAAAGGTAATCAGCAACAGCAACAACAACAACAACAGCAACATCAACATCAACTTCAGCACCAGCATCAACAGCATCATCATCAAGAACAACAACAACAACAACAACAACAACAACAACAACAACAACAACAACAACAACAATAATAATAATAATAAAAACACAACAACAACAACAACAACAACAACAACAACATTCCCACCACCACCACCTTCTCGACCGATGAAGAATATGACAACGACGACGTCTGTAGAATATAGTCTAATATTAATAATAATAATAATAATAATAATAATAATAATAATAATAATAATAATAATAATAATAATAATACTTATATCTACTTCTCTACCGCTACAATATGTAACATCGTAACGGACCCCACATGTCACCTGTGACCGGGGCGTATTAAATAAAATGAAATGAAATGAAAATGTATTCTATCTTTGGCAATACAACTTTCTCGCATTGACGTCATTATGCAGGGATTCCCCAAAATCAACGCTATCGCCATTTTGCGATGGTAAGACTCGACATGAGCCACTAGCCATCATTGTGTTACTATTGCGCTAAAAGACACTGCATTTTGATGAGTTCCTATGACAAAGTATAATCATAATATTATTGAAGTCGTACACATTGGAAAGCGCGTCCAAAATCTCTAAAGATTTCATTTTTATTTATTTTCACTAAGGTATTTGCGTGTATACCTTTGTCTCTAGATTTAGTAAATTTAAAAAGCGGCGAGTATGGTGTATTTTAAAATTATAATTGGCTTGAGAAAAAATTAAAAATATATAGAGATTTGGATGAGCTTTCCAATGATGTATGACTTTAATAATATTATTGAACTTATTTTTTCATATAAACGGCTTAAAGTGCCCTGTATTTGAACCTAAAAGCAATGTAATGCCGTCCGCGCAGCGCCTGGAGTGTTTACCAGAAACGATGTGAGCGATGCATTATGGGAAGGTATTTTCCCAAAATACGGTAATGTGGCAAATGTGTATTAGGCCAACACGCAGCCGGCTTAGTTCTTGGTGGTTTATCACAAAGACAAACTTCTATAGGTTGCTTCCAGTAACACAACTAATGTTATGATTATATATAAGTCCTCTCACGTTTGCTATCATCTGAATATGTCTGAGTGCACACCGTTATATGCGCAATAAGATAAAGATAAGGAAATAGTGAACAAGGCAAAATATATATGCTGGTGATAAGCAGGCCTAGAAGAGCACAGATATGCATCGATAAATAAATAATAATTTGAATGGTAGCATTCTATACTTTGCATGACGAACCAGCAGTGAAAGTTCCACAACAAAAAGATAATTATGTGTAAAAGAAGTCCTCGCAGGTAATGTTTAGGTGCTATCTGAACGATATCAGCACGTTCACCCACTGTGTTAATCTAGATGGAAATGCAAATATCATTTGTGAGACGTGTGATATAACTGATGCATATTATCCAAACCTATACAGATCTAGTATTTTTACAATACTCTGTACACACTGTCTATGGAATCCCTAGTTTGCTCTACTCTGCATATGGCTGAGTGAACGTAATCGCGTGCATTATGGTACATAGTAAAAACAACATTTATACAAAAAGAGACCGCACGCATGCGCACAAGCATACATGCGCATATGCGCGCGCACATTCACGCACTCACGCACGCATATGCAAAATCTTAAAATCTGTATTATAAATTGCAAATCAAGTGCTTAATGGAGCCACGATGTATTAGAGCATCAGCACAACGTAGTGCTTTGCATTCTTGTGAGGACGTGTGAAATTCACTGAAATAGGACTGGGATATGCATAGCAGTGTTCCACCAAAAATTATATTTCTGACTATATTATTATGAGGCCCTCCGGTACTGTTGCTAATGACTGTTGCTATATCAAAAAGTAATAGATCATAATAAAACAGAAATACCGCTTGGAATATTTGGATATCCAGTTGAACAAGCTTTGCTAATATATGCCATTATTATACATGTATAGCAATGGTTTGCAGCTACACCTTGTATCCATTGTGCAGATTGACAACCCTTACACTGCTGAATACAGTAACGTTTATTTCTGAAACATTGAGATGAGTGGTGCTGACTGGTGCTGCTATTTTGGATAGCAAGAGTTTGTAACAACTAAGGGCGGCAGAACGATTTCATGATTTGGGGGAGGAACAGGGGTTCCAGGTGTCTTCCCCTGAATATTTACAAATTTAGACCGCCTTTGCTGCCTAAGCCGGCCAAGAATGGTCTCCATAGTGGCCTTCAGAAATGTCCATTTGCAGATTGAGACAGCAATTTTTGAAAATTTAATACTGGAATTACTGGCTCGGTTAACGAGCCCTTCATTCCAGTGGAGGGCGAGTGTAATATCATTGCATCTGCAGATAATGCAAACCTTATAACAAAACACATGTACACAATAACCGTAGTAATTATATCTAAAGCAGCATATTTCACCACAAGTCAACAATATAAACTTGTGCATGGCATATTAGAGCTTCATCGTTAACATATTCTAGTTCACATGTATTCAACAAATGAGAGTAACAATTCTTTATTTATTCATTAAGTATTGATAAACCATTGATGCGAGTGTTAATTAGACTACATATTACAAGTAACACATTTTCACCACTGTAATCTTGAAGCGAGTGTTGGGAAATGGTACTATTTTTGTGATCGATGATTGGTTTTATATACTAACCAATGATTAATTAATGATTGATCTGATCATAACAGGTTCTCATTTTTTACCCATTTTGAATGCAGTAATTATAGCATGTTCAAGGATAATTACCTCTTTCAAACCAAGACGCAGCTATAACAGATTCTTAATAATTTAAGAAATAATGTTGAATATTTTGAAACTAATTTGACTGGAAGCTCTTGCTGCCTAAGGAGTAATACTATATAGTTGTAACAATTAAATTTAAATTCTTTTCCAAAACGTATTTGTTTTCTAGCTTGATCAGTTGAAATATATTAATAAAGTCAATTTATAAACAACCAAAACCGATTTCTGAAATCATGATCGATCGGTTGGCTGAACATGCAAACCAATCAATCATCGATCAAATCTATTAATAGGAACAACACTAGTTGAAGCCCACATGTTGTCTAAGCCAATCGAATAAGATGTGGGCAGGTGACTTAAATGAAAGGTAGTAATATCATATCTTACCTTTCTTGGAGGTCTGTAGCTAGTGAAATGTCTGCTTGGTGGCTTAAACATTGATCTCTGACTAATCCTATGGCGGCTCTTTCTACATTTTCGTCTTGACTTTTTCCTTCTCTGCAAATAATAATAATAATAATAATAATAATAATAATAATAATAATAATAATATCAAATACCAAATATGTTGGCCCAATGTTAGACCAATGAACAGTATGATGTTAGGATACTGCCAATGTTAAATCAGTATTATATGATGTACGCTGTGCCAATATTTGGTGGATGTGTTGGCCCAACATATTGAAACATGTTAAAACAATGATAAAAAAAAATGTTGGGCCAACCTAGACAGTCAATGTTGGACCAATATTACAACGCACATTTGGTCAGCATTTGGCCACTATCATTGTATCAAATAAATTAGTACCTTAATTTTACAATGATACTACAACCTATCTACAACAATTGTTAACATTTGTTATTGTCATAAACTCACTTTACCTTTTGTTTGCTAGTATGGGGTTTTGGTTCCGGAAGCACACCATCAACAACTAATTTTCTTAAGCGCTTTCTTTCATTTGCTGCCAGTTCATTTTCTTTTTTTCTTAGCGATTTCTGAAATATAAAAGTACATATCATTTCATTGTAAATAACATCAGCAATATAGATGGCATCAGCATTCAGTACTGGAGTAATGATTTCATAGGCCCTGAACATTTTCATGTGTACCTATCGTGGATGCCTACATTTTCTTTCAATGTGTAAAATTCTTTTTTTATTTTATTTCTAGTGTAGTATTTGTTCCTCTTTAAAATAATACTTTACATAAGATAAGATACAATCAATTTAATTCGCTTTTATTTAATCATACAACAGCCAGAGAAACATTTTATTATGACATAATTAGAGGAGTATTATGTTGAGTATGTTTTGTTGTATGACACGTGACATGCTATACTCATACTAACTTAACATAATACTCTGTTAATTGCCTAATACTAAAGCATATGCAATGTTTTATGTGGATGTCTATGTTACTTGGCTCAATTTCATGAAAACGTACAAAGAGTGGTGAAAAAATGTCAAATTTCAAACTTGTTTGATATATAATTAAATGATTTTTCATCCCTTTGACTTATTTGGAGAGGATGATTTGATAACTCGCCATGCTTTATCTTAATCCGTTTGCTGAAAATTTTGTCTTCACTATACTCACATTCCCATTGATCAAAGCTAACATGCATGCTGTGTGTAATGCAAAATTATCAAGAATATTGAGAACAATTTATGAATAATATATCCACTCGCTAGCTTTAAAAGTATATTGTATGAATTCAAAAGAAAGATTATATGTGCTGGTCTTGATGTATGTGACAGTTTGACAAAATGTTATAATAATGACCTTTAAAAAAATTCAAACCTCCCTAATATTGTGCAAAGGAAGGATTAATAATAACACATAATACTTAACTAGGATACAAAAGAACATAAGGCATTTCTGATATAAGGAAATGTTAAATGCCCATGATGTATAAATGAACGTGATTGGCCTGACAGCACTGTGTTTTTATCGATGCTGTCATTTGTTTTTACTCAGTGGATGTAATAATGCTCTACTTATCAAAATAGGGTCTCATTAACATTTATTATAGGAATGGATAAATGCATACGGAAAAACTTTGACAAGAGCCCGGTCTTCACATATAATCAATATACTTTTCAAGGCAACATCGTTCAGATATAAAATTTCATATAATTACCATGTTGTGTTTTTCTGATGTTGCAAGATAGTGTTACATGAGAACTTTGTTAGGGGGAAATAACTCCGTTGGATTAATTGTTATATATATATATATATATATATATATATATATATATATATATATATATATATATATATATATATATATTACAGAAAGGCTATATTCTGGGCTGTGACGGGCTTGAACAAAGCTTTCGGACATGGGCTTTTGAAATTGTTTCTATCTACTGCAAATTTTACAATAGAAGGTTACAACCTCTGCTTGGTCATTTCCACATATGCACCACTGATTATTATGGCAGTATTGTTTATTAAATATGCTAATTGTATGAGTGACATTGTCTACACTCTTTTATGTTTTAGTTCCTGATATAACATCTTTTGATGGTTGACATGATTTACAAGTGATTCTCATATTTGACAGCATTCTCATTCCCATATGTGACTGTCCCATTCTATGTCGGAGTCTGGATATAAATGAAGGTTGCTGGACATAGTTACCGATATTGTGAAACGAATTAAATATGTTATAGTTGCCTATGGGCAATATATACACTAGCAACAACGTAATGTCATTAAATACCTTTTTTAGACAAATACTTGTTTACATATAGCGACTATCACTTAAGTAGTAACGTTGGAAAGGGTATTTAGCAAACGTCAGGTATATGTTAACCATATTATTCATTATATTATTTGATATCTTTAAAATTATAGACACTTGAAATTTCTTTTTCATGGGTGTCATGAATCTGATGATAACATAGTATTTCCAAATAAGGAAATGATAAGGCAGTGGTGTGTCATATTTCAATAATGGTAACTTGTGACAGGCTTGCTGTCCACCCCATCCTTGTGCCCCAATATCAGGCCCTATTGTGGCCCAGTACCGGCTGAGTAACCTGCAATATTAGGGATGGCACATTGTATATCTATTATTTTTTAAATGAGAACCCCCCTGTTTTGAAGTAAATTAGATTAATTGAACTTTAGTCATTCATGTATTGTATAAACATGCAATTTTGTAGATGTTTGTTGATGAAAAAGTTGTCACTAGAATTATAGAATCATAGTTATTAATTACACGACATGCATCATTCTCTCTTAATCAGAGAAATTGTACAGATCTTCGAAGGCTTAAAAGATACAATTTTGTGTTAGTTCAAGAAGGACGACGAACTTTAAGTGCAGTGTACTTGGGGAGGTTATAAATGCTGCATTGAAAATGGTGGTACTCGCTTCTTCATTTGCTCTCGTCAAGAAAGCATGTCACCTAAAAGTCAAATGAATTATTTTTTCATATCTGCAGTGATAGACAGAGACGACTTAGGATAAGTTAGAGAAATCAAATAACAACTCAGTTTATTAGTGAGATCAGTTAACTAACTAGTATTCACCCAGATAACACAGCTTACTGGGCCGATGCTTGGCCGATACCGTGCCGGTATTGGCCTAGGATCGGCTCGGTAAGCTGCGTTATTAGGGCATTTAGTCTGTACATAAAACGTTCTTAGAGCTTAGTTTATATCATCATTTTAATGTGACTTTATCAGCCCGAAGTGCTTTGATAAATAACATTTTGATGCTGCCATGCTATGATGGGAAGCAACATCACCCCCCCCCCCCCCTCAATCCACGCGCACACACGCACGTACGCACGCACGCACGCACACACACACGTAGCATCTTCCATAATAATCAGTGCCTGCCTGCCTTCCTGCCAGCCTTTCTGCGTGCCTGCCTGCCTGTCTGTCTGCATCCATGTCCATCTGTCGGTCGGTCGGTCGGTCGGTCGGTCGGTCGGTCGGTCGGTCGGTCGGTCGGTCAGTCTGTCAGTCCATCCATCCATCCATCTGCCTGTCTGTCTGCACCATATCTCCTGAACTGTCTGTCCATCCGTGCGTCCGTCCACTGGTCCATCCGTCCGCCTGCCTGCCTGCATGTATATCTGCCTGCCTGTCTGCCTGTTTGTCTGTCTCTCTGTCTGCACCATATCTCCTGAACTCAAGAAGGTAGAACAGCTAAATGTGAAACATCCTAGGGTTGCACGGTTTTCCACTTTAATCATCCATTCATATTTGGCTAGCTAAAAAAATTAAGTGACAAGTTAAATTTCCAAATCTGTAGGTCACATGGTCACAAAATGCATGTACCGGATTATACATTTTGCAATATATATATATATATATATATATATATATATATATATATATATATATATATATATATATATATATATATATATATATATATATATATATATATATATATATTTATTTCAAAATTAATTCCATCTAGTTGATTTGTATGTTATAAGTAGCGGAAAGCAATTACAAAAATAAGATAATTGTGTTTTACAGTTGTGATTGCCGTTTCTAATTTTATGACACTCTCAGCCAAAGTGAATATTGCTATGTTTTACCCTAAGTGGTAACATCGACCTTTATTAAGAAACACTCAGAATATAACATATTCAACAGAATGTTTATTAATTATACCTTGATTAAAGACCTAAAATTTGCTGGGGTCTATGTTATTCCGTGGGCATTGCATGTTACAAGCAGATAGCAACCTGGATCCTTTTGAGTGGTACATTCCAATATAGAAAAAGGTTTCTGCCATTTTTCTGACGCGGTTGTAAGAGACTGAATTTATTTCTGTTAGTGGTGTAGTACAGTCAAACATGTCTATTGTGGACCATAGTAGTGGTCAGAAAAGACATGTGTGCCACTTCATTCAGGTCAGTGCTATAAAGGAAATGTCTCATATGGTCACAAACTAGCGGTTATTGACGACTAGCATTGTACGGCCCATAAAGCAAGTATCCGTTTTAGGCAGGTTTCACTTCTCTGTAATGATATGTATGTTTTGGATAATTGTGGATAATTCTACTATTTATTAACTAACATCTACCAAATTTGGCATATGTACATGACAAGCATGCACCAAATCTGAGCGTCATGGCCGTTTGTAATTGCTGCATGAGAATGTTTGATGAATACACCACGTGATTGGAGAATTTCGTTGGAGTTGATGATATTATCTTCTAACATCAGCAATAAATACAATTGGTACATATTATGAACATTTTGTGCATATTAAGGCCATATCTAAATGCTACCAATTGAAGCCAATTAGCTACAGGTATATGTTCATGTCAGACATGTAGACTATGTATCTTTCGATATACAACTTGAAATTAACTAAAATGCAGTATTGCTCAAATACTTGATAAATTCACCAATGCCAATGCAAATGTACTGATGTATAGTTATTAACTGTTTCCTAGCAATGCATGATGCTATGGTTATGGTTGATGTACTTAAACTTGTCATGTACCAATAAATAATCAGCAATTGCTAGAGAAATTAGATATATGTTGGTTTATGTGCACTTTTACTAACTTGTATTGTCGAGAGACACATATTGGACTCGAAACCGTTTGACATAATAATTCTGGAATGTAGTCCCCACTAGATTATCTAAAGTGAAGTCTACAGATATTGCAAGTTTAGTTAAAATGCACATACACCAAGAAATATCACTATTCAGTGATCCACAAAACACCAAGAAGCTTATCTGCTATATATTACAATTCAAATGGTATGTTCAATCGAAAAGATTCAAATGATCAGACTGGCTATACTGCTATACTGCTGAAGTACTGGTGTTCGGCAGGTGTGATTTGATGTCACTCCAAAGACTATCGAGAAATTTTCAGACATTTCCGCATTTCCGCCTATTGTCAGATGATGGGAAAATGTTATACAAGCTATTAAATGCCATTCAACCGTGCAACTTATTTTATGAGTAGGCAAAGCGGCTGTATAATTTCATGACCAAACAAGTGGTGTGGGAAAGGAGTGTTTAGGTATTCCTAGTCTAGATACATATGGTGAGGAATGAGGATGTATTGTTGCTCCTCCAGGAGCAGAGTGCTTGTGATAGAGCCAACCTGTGGGACAGCATGGAAAACCTCATGTTCTTAAACCGGAATGACCTATGCAAGAAACTCCAACTGCAGAGCAACACATCAGAGTTTCAACTTAAATAAACTGTAGTCCTATTATTTGAGCCGATTATAATTGCTAAATAAGAACTTTATTTTGATTTCCAGACTGTGACCTGATTACCAATTCAATAACATCAATTTCATGTTCGTGAACGTAAGCTTGAAACACATTGCCTTGTAAAACGAAAATGATCTTATTCATTCCTTGAGGAGCTAGACGAATGCGTCCCAATCCCCGCCGCTTTCTAGGTGTCTGAGAGTGGCATAGTTGCATATGAATTGATAGTCTGCTGAATTTAAGACATGCATAAACATGGGTTATGATCGTTGCAAAGTGCATTGGCGCTGTATTGTACAAGTAGACTGGTACTAGGATACTCTTTGACAACTACTACAAGTAGATATCGATTAAGACTGACGGAAGATATGCTTCTTCTCACGGCGATGGCCGAGTTGTTGATAATACGGCACCAATAATAGAAGTAAATTCCTTGCCAGCAAGAAAACGGAAGTTGGCCTCACACAATTCTTAGTTGACAATCGTATAAAATTATGCTTGAATCCAGTCCTGACCGCCATGCGTAAGGCAATTCTGGCCCCATTAATTATAAACATACCATGTATGTACACGCACAGAGCGGATGAGGTAGCACTGATGATGCTTCCTGCACTAGAGTCAATTTAGCTCTAGGCAGGCAATAACGTTGACTTCGCCCCTGTTTAAGACTATATGCTCGGCCTCAACGTGGCGCAGGGGTGTAACCCTCTGGGTGTCAATCCAGACATTTGTAGGGGTCAACCAGAGCATTATGCACAATGCTAATGAAATGACACTTGGAGATCGAATCAACCGAAATGGTGCTCGCCCTGTGAGGATCCGCCAGGCAGGTACAGCGCCGGGCTCCACGCCTCGAAGGAGCCCACCCTCAGCTACTGGAGGTCCCATCAACTCATCGTGTAGAGCCAGGGGACGATGGAGAGCTACTGGCCAACCGAAAGAGAAGACCAACCACAAAGAGAACCCCAGTATCAACATCATGCACTGGAACGCAGAAGGGGTTACCAACAAGAAATCAGAGCTCGAACAGTTCCTGTACGAAAACAACATTGATATCTGCTGCATCCAAGAGACACACCTGCAAGAAGGTAAACCATTTAAGATCAGAGGTTATCAGATTTTCCGGTGCGATCGAAGAGGAAGAAAGAAAGGCGGGGTGATCACCTTGGTCCGAAACAGCGTGAACGCCAGCCAGATCAAAACCTTTATGGAAGAGGCAGACTATATAAAGATCAAGGTAACAACCAGCAACTCTGTGATTGATATTGTCAATTATTACTGCCCTAATGACAAGAATCTCTCACTTGACACACTTCAGGTCCCGGACTGCCACTTCCTCATTGCGGGAGACTTTAATAGCCAGTCCCAGAGCTGGGGATACAGAACATTTGATAAACGAGGAGAAGACATTAAAGCATGGCAAGATGAAAAGTACCTTTTACTTGTCAACAATCCCACAGATCAGCCTACCTTCTACTCGCGCCGGTGGCACTAGACAACAACGCCGGACTTTTTGTAAAGAAGACATTCACAGAAACCTCAGTAGAGTGGTCGGATCGCAGTTAGGAGGACGCGACTACCGCCCAGTCCTCCTCTCTCTTTCTGGAAGTATTTCGACAAGTTCACCTCACCATCCAAGGTGGAACTACAACAAGGCAAATTGGAGTCTGTTCGGCATTCGTTCCAATGAGCTTACCCAAAATATAGCAGTAGAAGGGAGAAACATCAACAATGTGGTCAAGGAATTTAATTCAAGTATCCTCAAGGCTGCCAACGAATCGATTCCTCGCGGGTTCAGGAAAAACTACCACCCCTACTGGACAACAGAACTGCAAGCAGCACATGATAAACTAGACAAGGCCAGAGAAGATGCAGAGGGTAATCCCTGTCATGAAAACCACTTCACGCTACAACAAACTAAAGCCAGGTATCTAAAGACCAAGCTGGAGGCCAAAAGAAGAAGCTGTAGGGAAAAGACGGCAGGGTTTAATTTAGAGAGAGACATACCACAAAGCTATGGAGACTGACTAAAGCACTGAATGATGAGGGTGTCGGGGGAGAGCAGATTACTCTTGAAGAAGATGAACAAACACTGACAGGAAAGCATATGCAAAAGAAAGCAAAATTTCTATACCACTAATGCATCAGAGGTTAGAAAAGAGCAAAAGGAAAGAACAGACACCAACACTCACGATGCAATGAAAGTTGACATTAGTTTAGCAGAACTGAAGAAGGCTATCCGCCAATTGAAGAAGACGAAATCTCCCGGGCCAGGTGGCATTCGAATGAAATGATCCAACACCTTGGTAATGCATCTCTCCGCAAGTTGCTAGACATTTTAAATCTCAGTTGGACCAATGGAGAGGTTCCTCAATGCTGGAAGGAAGCCAGAATGACTCCTATTCTGAAAAAAGGGAAGAACAAGACGAAAGTGCTGAGCTACCGTCCTATCAGTCTTACAAGCTGCATACGCAAGACCATGGAGCGCATCATCAACCAGCAGTTGCGGTGGTACCTGGAGTCGGAGAACATTATAGTTTCAGAGCAGGCCGGCTTCAGAAGATACTGGAGCACAGAAGATCAAACAACACATCTTGCACAGGTCATAGAGGACACTTTTCAAGCCAAGAAGGTGATGCTAGCTGCCTTCATAGATCTGCAGAAGGCATTTGACAAGGTGTGGAATGATGGCCTCCTCGTGAAGCTCCGGCGCACAGGCATCGGTGGCAACATGTTCCGATGGACCAAGTCATAGCTACACAATCGCAGAGCTAGGGTGCTGGTGGATGGACAATCTGGACAGAATGTATTGCTGAGACAAGGGGTGCCACAAGGCGGAGTATTATCACCAACTTCATGCGCTTCATTAATGACATTGTAGCAGAGCTGCCCAATGGGATCCAAGCAGCCCTCTATGCAGATGACCTCGTACTCTTGTGCACTGAGGAGTACACAACGACTGCCACGTACATAATGCAGCTCGCCTTGGACAAAATTACAGCTTGGGCCAATCGCTGGTGTATTACCATCAACAAAGAAAAATCATCAGCCATGCTATTCTCAGTCCACCAAAACCAAGGTTGGCAATTTGACACTGGGCGGTAATCCACTCGAGTACGAGGACCAGCAGACATACCTGGGAGTCACCTATGACAGAAGATTAACATGGAAGGAGCACATCCAGAACGCAGAAGCAAAGACCAGAAGAAAGCTAAACATCATGAGGAAGCTGGCAGGAACAAATTGGGGTGCCAATGAAAGGATCCTCAAGACCATCTACCTAGGTGCTGTACGACCACACCTTGAGTATGGATCCAGCTCATGGATGACAGCAGCTAAATCTCATCAACAGAACCTCGACAGAGTACAAAACCAGGCACTGCGCATCATCACTGGTGGAATGAGATCAACACCAATAGAAAAAATGGAGCAGACAGCAGGCATCCCCCCACTTAGCAAAGGAAGGGAATGCAAAGCACTGATCCAAGCTGCAAAGTTCAAATCCTTCAACAACCACCCAATGAAGATCAGGCAAGCACAGCTGTCATCAGGAAGACTTAAAAGATCAAGTTTTCTGAAAGAGACAAAAGCACTTCAAAGGAAACACCAAGAAATGTTGCCAGCACAAATAGAAGACCCAAACCACACCCTTGATCCTCCACACTGGGAAAACAAACTAGAGAGCATAGCTATTCGCACCACAGTACCTCATCTCACAACCAAAGATGAACACAGTGATGTGAGCAAGAAGGCCCTGACCCTAGCCATGCTGGAAGAAATGTACCCTCAGGAGACATGGATAAGGATCTACACAGATGGATCAGCCAAAGATGCAATTAGGAGCGGAGGTGCCGGACTGCACATCCAATATCCAAACGGACAACATGAGTCAGCTGCAATACCGACAGGCAAACACTGCACAAACTACAGAGCTGAAGTCGAAGCACTGGCTCATGCAGCTAATACCATCAGCAGAACAGCAGACCCTATTGCACAGATTTTCTTTTTAACTGATGCCCGCTCCGTCCTTGAGGCTATCACCAAAGGTAAGCTGCCACAACTTGAAGAAGCACTACAAACCATCAAATGCTTTCGGATAGCACTGTAGTGGATCCCCTCACACTATGGAGTCCAAGGAAATGAGGAAGCAGACAAGATGGCAAAGGTGGGTGCAGAAGAGAATCAGACAGAAAACAGGGTTACCCATACAGAGATGAAGACTTAGCTGGGTACCATTACAGTAAAAGTCGTCGGCACAAGGGATAATCACAGAAGTCTACTTTTGCAACCTATGGATGACAGACTTGGCTCAGAGATTACTTTTGCTTTACCAGGATGCCATGCAATAAATGGTCTAGATACAACCGGCAGTACAGGCAACACCCGGCACACTTTTAGAACTCTTCAATTACACCCATGCGATGTCAGCTATTGATGCTGCACCTACAAGAAGAACAATCGACGGAACTCTGCGAAGCAGCCGATAACCGCTGCAACTCTTACAACATGGAAGCAGTGGGAGACAAGGTAGCCATTTACATTTGAACTTCAGAAAGGCCTTGTGATCTTGCACCTTTATTTTGCATTAATCGAAATATGTTGATTAAGATATCGATAAAAGTATGTTTTGATCTGTGACCATCTTGAATTCAGAAAAATCAAAATCAGCAATATTGTTATCCCATACGTTTACCTTGAAAATGTTGATATTACCATGGAATCGACTAAATAACCTATTGATCTATTGAAATATTGACAAACAAAGCTATAGAATGTCAGAATCCAAAATAACTGCTTGATGGGTCGATCTCACAATGCCACTATGCTTGACACAGAAATGTGGATATAGTCACTTGAATTATGTTCATAGCGATTTTAGTTTTAGAGCTATTGACCAAAATAGCCATCGAATGGTAGACATCTTGAAAATCCCAGATGGCCGCCTACAACACCATGCTCTTAATGGCGCCGTTAAATTCGATGCCTGCAAAAATTTATGTATAGGTTTTGCCACTGGAATGAGATTCATAACTCATTAAGTTTTCCAGATATTGACCAAACTAACGGTCAAATGGAAATCATCATGAAATCCAATGTGTCTGCCGAAGGAGTGGACGAGAAAACCCAGTAATAATTGAATTCTAACATCTTTTAATTAAAAAAAATGTAATGCTCTTGGAATCTACATAACGTCCCAGACTAGAATATGCCAGATGACTAAAATGCTGAAAATGGTCAGATTTCTACCATCATACTTGATAATGATAATGAAAAATATCATAAAGCTACAGCGAAAAAATGGCAGCAAACCTTTCTAGATTACTTAACCCATAATCTACGCGGAACTAAATGCTAGCTGCTTGTAACATTCGATACCTACGGAACCTCATTTAGGTACATAGCCCACCCACGCGGAATAATTCGTATACTTTCGTCACCGGTACGGAGCTCAGATAGTGTTGTGATAAATCAGATCACACTACTAAGCATTACGGATTAACGCGCGAGAACTGTACCCAGTCAGATACCGCTGCTTACTGCTGAAGTTACTGGGCCGACGCTGGACCAATACCATACCGATACTGAATTTCAAGAAAAGTGTAGGCCCTAGCGGTACAATGTTGGATATTATGAAACTAATTTCACAGGAGCTTGTTGCTGTTGCAGGCAGCAACAACTCTCAGCCAAATTAGTTTCAAAATATTAGCCTATAATTAGTTATAGAGCCTAATTTTAGATGGTACGTATTTTACGCTTGTCCCATAAGAGGAAGAGAGTATTGTGTTCGGGTTCCCGCGTACGTGCGTGCGTGCGTGCGTCTGTGTGTCCGGCGTTGTATTTAAAAATTACTAATCCGATTTTGCCCAAATATTAACACAACAAATTAACCCTTCAACACTCATATCAGCCAAAAACGGCGTCTGCTGTGGTCTTGAGGTATGTCCATTTGCATTTGTCCAAGAGAAGACTATTTTTGGATATTTACCATGATCTGGCAAAAGCTAAAATCCTGGGTCCGAATCTGATTAAATTCTGGATCTATTGCTCTGAAATATTGGTCCGATTTTGGATAAAATTTCACTTAGAAACTGTGTGATACTACAGTAGGATTCCACAAATTTGGTCGCGAAAATCCGGGGGAAAACCCACAAAACATAATGGCGCGGGTCTGAAATGATGATCTCAGGTACACTTAACATGAATACTCAGCCACCTCGCGTGTGTACTCCAGCAGGTTGTGCAACTTCTGTAGAAACACACGGTCGTTCAATCGGATCTCGTCACACCCCATCCAACAGTTCAGCCAGTATCGAACATGGGACCGTACCAGACAGCTGTATGTAGGACGAGAAATAAAATAATAATAATAATAATAATAATAATAATAATAATAATAATAATAATAATAATAATAACGACGAGGACGACGACGACGACGACGACGACGACGACGACGACGACGACAATGAGGTAGCATTGAACACATTCTGTTTTTTTAATATGCTCATGCATTTGTAAATTTTTTTCATTTTTCTGCCAAAGCGAATGTTGGTAATTTTTACCCCCATTGGGTGATATTAACATTTGAACTTTTTTGAAATATTTAATTTTGCTCTTTTTCAACGTTTCTAACCATATCTGTCAAAAGTTAAACTTGTAATTTTGATCCTAAAGTGTGACATCATTCTTTCGCGCTATTATGGAAACTATAGAATTTTGGGATTTTTCAAGTTTTCTGACCAGTTCTGGAAAACCGAAGAAAACGGGTAATTTTTATAGTCCTATGAAAACTCTATAAGCATAGTCGCACTGCGATACTGAAGATTCTCATACATTTCCTACTATAATGATTCCTTTTCGTACACGGAAAAATTGGTACCATGAGAATCCTTGGGAGGATCCAAAATAAAAGTAATATCAAGGGAATATTCCATAGTACTACTTGACTAGGTTTGGAGTTGAACTTGATCTCATGTAAATTTCACGTTGAAAATTGCTACCAGGAAGAAGAAGAAGAAGAAGAAGAATAGTATATATGTATAAACATAATATTATAAATTTATGTTATATGTCAAGGGTCCACCGCATCATAGGCCTTGCCTTTGGTGGATGCCTGTATTGAATTGTTGAATTATTTACCGATATGGAAATAAAGAATCTTGAATCTTGTATAATCCGTGCTTGTGTGCAGATTAATTACCATATATCGGCCTAAGTTTGCAAGACACACAATTATCGATTTCACCTTATTGGCGTTTAAATGAGTACACAGTCACCTTGATTCACTGCACGGGATAGACACCACACATTTATTCGTGAATTTCAATATTAACGCATCCACATTGCTCATATTTTTATCAACATTTTTCTTTGTGTGCAGATGCGACTTCAACGCCATGTTCGTGACCCTATGGTTACCATTATGATGACGTCATAAAAACTTGATAACTATGACGCCATGACGTCATGCTTTCTTTGATAGTTACTGAAGATCTATTTCTAGCTATGCCCCGCCCATCGGGTTACACGTGTTGGGATAGATTTATATACTTTGAACCAACCTCAGAATCCTATTTTCAAGGTAGACTAACTATACAAATAGGCTTAGGCTAAGCTGCTGCATATTTTAAAACTAATTTCACTGGATGCTGTTGCTGGCTATGGCAGCAATAGCGCCCAGTCAAATTAGTTCAAAGATATTAATTAATTACGCATCATGATTGTGACATCGGCCCGCATGCGACGTAATTGATTAAAACGTTATGTACTTGAGTAACAGATCAGATTCACCTATAGACCTACAATTGAGGTATATGAGCTGTCACTCATTTATAAAAAAACAAACCAAACCCATCACTTGTTAGAAAATGACGTAGGCCCGTCGCGGATGCGGTAAACGGTCCGACAGAAAACGCCTGCGTGTCTTTGTGAAACATCCAGTTTAATAAATATTCTGTTGAATAGCCTACTTTGAAACTATTATGACTAAGGGATGTTGTTGCTATAGGAAATTAGTTTCAAAATATTCAACAACTTATCTGAACAGCTCCCTTGAAATTGAGATTTTGAGAATTCATGTTTCAAAGAGCTAAAACTTATTCCAACATGCATTCAAAGTGGATGGCGATTAGCTAGAAATATGTCGGATATAGCGAGAAATATGTCGGATATAGCGAGATTTATGTCGGTTATAGCCAGAAATATGTCGGACATAGCGAGTAATATGCCCGATATAGCGAGAAATATGTCGGATATAGCGAGAAATATGTCAGACATAGATAGAAATATGCGGGACATAGCGAGAAATATGTCGGATATACCGAGAAATATGTGGGACATAGAGAGAAATATGTCGGACATAGCGAGAAATATGCGGGACATAGCGAGATATATGCTGGACATAGCGAGAAATATGCTGGACATAGCAAGAAATATGCTGGACATAGCGAGAAATATGTCGGACATAGCGAGATGTGTTGGGGGTAGATTTATATACTTTGAACCAAACTCAGAATCCTGTTTTCAAATTAGTTTCAAAATATTCGACAGATAGGAATGGGTAAGGCCTAGCCAAAGCTGAATTCCTCCCTTCCAGTTGGGGTTCTTTCCTCTACCTTTCATGTATTTGGTGTGCATATTTCTAAATAACTTATCAGTTGATTATAGTTATTTTAAATTACAAGCTGAAGTCAGTATAGTAATAGCTTCAGGTGCATTCAATCCTTTTTACGGAGTCAATAGAGGAATCCAGTTTTAGCTATTCTCCTCCATTCTCTAGCTAAGCTTCACCCACATTTTGCCTGTGTTGGGATCAATCGATCCCTGATCTCTCTGAATCTCAATTTCCAGAAAACTATACAGGTTAGCTGTTGAATATTCTGAAACTAATTTGACTGAGTGATTTTGCTGCCAATGGCAGCAACAACGCCCAGTCAAATTAGTTTCAAAATATTCGACAGAATGTGTATTAAATAGTAAATACGCCCAATTCGTACAACGTGTCGGACTATTAGGCGTTTAAGACAGACTAATTAAGTCATTCATGCTGTAACTGATTATGACGTCATCATATACGTCACATATTTGATTATGACGTCACAAGATGGAAGAATAAACTGGAAAGGTCCATTGATTTACTTTGATTTCTAGTCTGTATTGCACCTTTTACCTCTATGTTGTTCAAGTTGAGAATGTTTAGTTAAACTTAATTTACAATCAGCCTCCCTACCACATTAATCAATCTTATCTGTCTGGCACATATCATGGTATTTAGTAGTATAATCGCCACTCAAGTCACGTTTACTACGTGCTCTGTCTGTCTAACTGCTCATATCATTTATACCAAATTTAGCACCTGTCATTTCACCAATAATTAGGTCACATTTCGATTGATTTAGACATAGTGCATCCACTTTTCCAGAGAAAACCGTGTTATACCATTAACATCATAATAAGAGCAGAACGTACTGTACATCCAATCATGACATACTATTGCACATTGACGGTTAGCAGTGAGTCAGGTACCAGATGCCTTTAAAATACAACTCCATTCAATGCGCTTGCCACAAATCACTACATCGCCCTTCGGCCTTCTCGATACGAATATTTTGTTAAAATCCAAGATTAACTGAAACAAATAATTGCTATTATGCACATACTGATGACATAATAAATATAATGCTACATTCCACATGGGCCCACCACACCACCCTTCAGCTTTCCCAGTGACACTTCTCGCAAAAACAACCCAACTGACAGAAGACTACACCTGACACAACCCAAGCTATGTACCCTTCCACATATGTGTGAAATACTATTAAATCATCTATGCAGTGATGTCGAGTATTGTAACCCATCCTAGTTTTCTTAAAAGTAACGAGATCTATGCACCTGAGTAAGTGAATTCAAATCCCTCATCCCACCCAACCCTGTAAGATAGGGTCAATTGATGAGTCATCCTTCTTGAGTGTACTGATTAGTCTATGAAAGAGTTACCACCCTTGTACTGTACCACCACGCTCGCCTTATCAGTATATATATATTTGTACCTTGCGAGATCGCCTTCAATACGAGATCAAGAAAAGCATTCGTATCTCTCGAGATCTTCTTCGATACATTCTCGAAAATGCAACGCCTCTATTTTTAGATTGTTTTCTCGAAGAGGCCTCTATTTTCATACCCAGCCAAAAATTTGGCGGGGTATTATGTAATGGCGGCGTCAGTCCGTCCAGGCGGGTGGGCGGGTGGGCGGGCGGGCGGGCAGGCGTGCGTGCGGACGGCAGATTGGTTTCCGGATGATAACTCCGTTACCGTTTGTCGGATCGCATTGAAACTTCATTGGGTGGTTGGACGAGGTCTTGGGAAGAAACCTATCGAAATCGACGATGATCCGAAATCCAAGATGGCCACCAGCCACCGAGCGTCATCCTGAAAATTGGTTGCCGGATGATAACTCCGTTACTAATTCCGCCAAGCTGGACTGTGTTTTCCTGGTGGGCGGACTGCCAAGCATCCTCCTCTATGGGTAGGACGAGTCGCATCCCGACCTAGACCAAACTTAATTTATTATAATACAGCTCGGAAAATGCGTGCCTCAGTTTACAATTACAATACCGTCGTATGGAGATTGTGAATACAGTCAACCTGAGTGTCTATGTTTCTGTCATGTTGATGATTTTCATTGATACGCGTGGCTGCTTATCTGAGGATGACTCTTGTACTGTTGTGAAGTGTGACGTTTTTATTACCCTGGGCGGGAAGCAGGTAAGTGAAGTGCGTTGTCAACTCTATCGGACATGATGTATTTTGCTCTGTAATGGCCGAGCCCATAGGCGAGACAGAGATAGTTTAGAACGTGGATGACGAAGAAGGGTGCTGTCATAACTTGAATCAATCCATTATCGAATTCAACTTTTCGGTAGCAAAATCCTACTCGTGACGGATGACAGAATGCGAGCATCTTGCTCTCTTAATAATATTGACTGTTATTACGTGTGAATGATGTGTAATATTTTAGCTGTTTCCGTATGACGGTTCCGGGGGGGGGGAGGTGGGGAGGGGGGAGGTGTGGGGGGGGGGGAGAGGGGATTCCCCCATAGCATGTACTGTAGATGGCTGCGGTGTGCTTATTTACGTATGATCAGTTTTCCGTAAACTGGATAAGAAGGTGATTGTGGAAAATGTTGACTCGTGTAGATGGCGGTAGTGTACTGTTGTAGGGAAGTCCGGGCTGCTGTGTGACGCTGGTGTATTGCGGATTGGGCATATCCAGGTTTCCACGCTGGTGAATGCCGAGTCTGTTGCAGTTGTGGTCAGATCCAGTGGTAAGGCTAATTCACAGCCTATCATTAACCATGCAGGAGTATAACCCATGCTGGAATGTACTGAAGTGCGGTCTGCCATGAGCACATATGGGAGTCGTAGATCCCAATCTCTACAATCAAGGCGTGTTTCCTTCATCAACATTTCCGCCAGTGTACAGTTGAATCTTTCGACCATACCATCACTGCGCAGATGATACGGTGTTGTTCTTGTTTTGACGATATGGAACAATTTGCAGAGCTTGGAGATCAACCAGCTCTCAAAATTACTTCCTTGATCGGAGTGCAACTCATAGGGCATTCTGAACTGGCAAAACACATTGCTTGCCAAGACCTCCACTATTGTGGATGCCTCTTGGTCCAGCAAAGCAAATGCTTCCACCCACTTCGTAAAATAATCTTGTAATACGAGGATGTATTTGTTTCCTTCATCCATCGTATTCGAGGGTCCGAGCACATCAATAGCCACTCGCTCCCATGGTGCACCAACAATCTTGTGGTGGTGCGGAATGGTGCTGGCCAACAGCACGTCTTTGACATGGGACACATTTGGCGACCCATGCCTTTGCACTATCGCGAATTCTGATCCAGTGGAATCTCTGTTTTATTCTAGTTAATGTCCGCTCAACAGCTAGATGACCGGCGTTATCATGTAGTTGGAGTAGTATGTCATTCCGATAATGCTCAGGGATCACAATGCAGTTATTGATGTAGAGAACGCTTTCATGCATATGGCATTCTTCGAACCACTGGTAGTAGTATTTTGCTGTTGCGGATAATGGTGTAACAGATTCCCGGAGAGGACATACCCGCTCCTTGATCCATGCATATATATTTCGTGTCTGCGCATCTGTTGTTTGTTCGTGAGCGATTTTCTCCATGTTCCACTCTGCGCACCACAATTCTGGGAACACCGGAGATGGCTGTGATGTATGTGTCATGGTGGTGGCTGCTTCGGGTTCATCCTCAAGCCCGATTCTGCTCAAGGAGTTGGCATTTCGATGCAGTTTGCCGGGTCTATGAACCACATTGAAGTTAAAAGCCTGCAGTGATTCCTGCCACCTCACTACCTGGCCCTCCGGATTTTTTAGGTTTCTGAGCCAGCGTAGTGAGGCGTGATCCATACAGAGTGTAAATGGGCGGCCGTACAGAAAGTGTTTATAGTACTTGACAAAGTAGACCGCGGCTAATAGTTTGTGCTTAGTGCTCGCATAACGTTTCTCTGTTTTATTCAGAGTACGCGAACCATAACCCAATACCTGTTCTGCTCCATCCTCTGTGACCTGAGATAGAACTGCGCCAATAGCGTAAGTGGATGTATCAGTGTCCAGGATGAAATCAAGGTTGGGCTTAGGATGAGTGAGAATTGGTGCAGTCGTCAAGAGTTCCTTCAGTGGCCAGAAGGAACCTTTACACTCACTCGTCCACTCGAATGGTCAATCTTTTTCGGTGATCTTGAAGATGGGTGATGCAATCTCACTGAAATGACGGATGTATCGGCGATAGTACTGACAGAGACCAAGGAAGCGCTGATATGATGTGTCCCAGGAACTCGACGCTCTGTCTGAAGAGATGTCATTTCTTTGGTTAGAGCTTTAAGTTAGCCGTGCAGAATCTTGAAAGCATGGTGTCTAGATTGGATAGCGTTTGCTCAAACGAAGTACCAAAGACGATGACATCATCAATGTAACACAGACAGATTCCCCATTGCATGGTAGTTGATCAGATGCTCGAATGTTCCAGCAGTGTTGCACAATCTGAAGGGCAGTTTGCGGAACTGGAAAAGACTGTCTCTACAAATGAATGCAGTCTTCTCCATGTCAGCCCCATCCATGGCTACCTGCCAGTACCCACTAGCTAAATCAAGGGTGCAAAACCACTTGGCTCCAGACAAAGAATCTAAGGCCTGATCTATCCTCGCAACGGATAGGCACCCTTGATGCTAAGATCATTAAGGTGGCGGTGGTCTATGCAAAACCACAAAGATCTGTCCTTTTGCCTGCTAGTACTATGCGGCTGGCCCAGGGGGATGCTGATGGCTCAATTATTCTGGTCTGCAACATGTCTTCTACCTGTTGGTGTGCCTCCACATCCTTATGAATAGGGAGACGTTGAATGGGCTGATGGACAGGTCTGTTGTTTCCTGTGTCGATGGAGTGTCGTACTAAATGAGTTTCTCCGAGGTCCATGTCTCCTGCCGAGAAACTATCGCGATATTTGTGAATTAATTTCCGTACCTGTTGTATAAGGGATTGCATCAATCCTACCACGGAACGCGATATGTTCCTTATTGGTGGTGTCCATGATAATGCGGGACCTGGCGCATTGTGAGGTGATCATATATTCAGATTCGGGTTCCAGCATGGCGGAGTGTTGTTCCCTAATTGTGGTGCGGTGGCCCACAAGATCCGTTCTTGACCCGGCTCAACTGTGGTGGTTGTTGCTAATATAACCACACACATATCATATAGTTGGGATTCCGGTCCAAGGGGTATCCATCGGCATATGTCTAGTTCCTGTTGTCTGCAGTGTATGATGGCTTCGCTAGCACTGAGGAAATCAGAACCAAGCAGGGCATCATTTTGAATAGAGGCGATAACAACTCGCTGAATGAATTGGAGCTGTAGATGGTGGTAGCATATCCCGGAGATCCGATAGTGTGATATATTGAGTTCCCACCTGCGAGGCATCGCGGAATGTCCCCTCGCTGATTGGTGAAAATTCATGTTGAGGCGGTGCTGGTCGTTCCGCACCGGGGAAATTAGTGACATTGTTGGTGAGTACACGAGCGGTTCTTCCATCATATGATGCTACTTCCGTATTAAGGGAGAGCTGACTGTCGGATGAAGGAAACTGAAACTTGCCTGTGTTGAGCGTAGATGTGGGTTCACTTCTTGTTTGAGCCCACATCGCGTGCCACTTATAGCTCGTGGGGGTACGTACTGGCCCGCTAATAGATTTCTGCCCATCGCACCGCAAGTGCACAATGACCGGGATGGCTGGTTGGTTGTGGATCTTGGGGTTGCGGATCCCGTAGGACGTCTCTCCGAGAAATACAAAGACCGACTTCTAGAGCCGGTGGAACACTGATGTTCCAGTGGGGCTGTGCGAACATTGGCGCCAAGATTGAACCACACAGTCTCGTGCTAACTATTAGTATCACCGGTATGCCTATCCATTCTAATTTAGAGCTATGGATTAATTTATAATCAAACAGTAGAAATGTTAATATATACTATACAAACAAGGTGAATCGTTTGACAGTAAAATGAGCACATAATACACAATATAGAGCTAGCTGATGTTTTTTCTACGTGGTGTCGCCGGAGGTACCACACAGGTTCTTGAATCTGTAGAGGTATCCCCGCAAGAGAAGCATCTGCAACAAAGTCACTAAGTAGCTTACTATAAGCTAATATACCCCTAACACATACAAAGAAAATATTGTTGTTGCGAGAGGAAAGTGCCTCGCGCGGGCCTCCATCACAGGAAAATGCCTTCAACGCTGAAGTGGAGGAAAAGAGCTGGCAAAAAGGGCCACTCTTTTGTTCAACAGAAAATGCTACATGCTGAAAATCCTGGTGACGCTACTGTTAAGGTGTTGCATGCTGGTTTACGTGAAGACGGGACGGTGATTTCCGAAGAATTCCCAGGTCACTGTCATATGTAGATTCCAAAGATACTGTATTGGTAGATGCCGCTTTATTTATGTTGGCATTCTGCTATAGTCTAACCTACTATTTAGTTGTTAGAAACGGAAAGTAGCTTTGGCCACAAGTGGCAGAGATTCCTACATGTCTTTAGATACAGTTGTCCAATGGGTGCAGACGCTCAGCTTCCCGTAGGTTGCTTTAAAATAGCATCTACCTCCAAGGACAGCATGCGTACATGTTATGACACAAGGCATCCAAATTTGATGAAAATCCGGCTACCTTGCTCCGCAACCACATAAAACATCACCTGGACAATGGCTACATTTCACACAAGCAAGTTTGATCACTAACATGTCTTTATGGTGGGGGTAGAGAGACGGATATCCATCGCGAACATCCTTCCCGTGAGGGCATGACGAGCTCCAACGCTTCATCCAGACACTCCAATGAATTGGATGGAGATCTCCATCACCGTGTGCTACGGATCTACCAGTTGACCTGTTGTTAGGGTTAAATTCCAATGTGCCCAAATATGCACTGCGGGCCGGTAAACAAACTAACTATCTCATAATTATAACTATATGTTTTCGCAGTGCTTCCTTCATTGGCAGGGGTATCTAGCTAACAAGTATCTGAAGATACGGGGGGGGGGGGGGAAGTGTGTGTAAATCAGCACTTTAACCATCACCGCTCGGAAACCTCTGATAGTTTCCCAAGGTCGGATCAGATCAACAACCTGACAGGGAATCCAAACAATTAAAAAGCCATACGGCAAAAGAGGCATATACTATATGTCTCCAAATGAAGAAATTGTCCCTAACCACTTTAACCCATCCTATCGAGCTGAATAGTAAGGTTTAGTCGGTAAAATGCCGGGCTCAAACAATTAAAGCACGGTCAGCGACCTCGGTTTAAAATTGATGATGGCGGGAATAAGTGATGTGGATATATATGTTGCTGTATAGTATCTCCTAGCGTACTGCGGTCCAAAGTTTTCTACAATCCAACAAAACATATTAACTGGATGGCTATCTGCCATATACAACTAACCAATGCAATAAGTAGATTGTAATTAAATTAAGTAACTAAGTACCATAGACTGATACACCTGGATGGTGTGACTAGTTGAAAGCACCACAGTAAACGAAGATAATATTCACAGTAATAAAGAAATTATAAATTGTGGTCCTCAAACCGGGAAGGTACCTATTAGTCATCAGTACCAAATACGGAAATAATAATAATTAGAAGTACAATAGTATAGTTACTAGAGTACCTAATAGTCATCCGTATGGAACAGGCTACTATGTTACTGAAATTGAGGCGCTAACATATTCATAGCGCAAGTTGACACGTTCACTGGAGCTGGAGCGATTTCCGCAGGCGATTTTCGCAGCTGGTCTCCGCAGGCTGATCCGCAAGCTGACTCCTCCAGACAGGGTAGACATGGTACACACTCAGGACAGTGAAACAGAACAGTGAAGAGATGTCTATTAGATAGTCTTGATAACTAGCATACAATTTATACGGAAGTGAGAAAGTTATCCATCCGGAGACGGAAATACTAAAGTTGAGGTGTGCCCATTAACAGAGAGGGCTGTACGTAATATTTAGGCAGTTACATATATTGGTACACGGTGCGGGATGCATTGAATAGCTCTTGCGGCTCACCTAGCAAAGTCTACCAGACTGTGGTCAAAAGGTTAATTAAACACACACGGCATGCAGTGCGGAGATTGAAGTCCACTTTTCAGCATGGTTGGCAGATCCAGCGAGTCATCCACCAAGAATCACCGTAGCTCTACATTCCGTAGAATTACATTCCGGTCCCACACGGCCCCTCTCGCAGAAATTCTAACTAAATTTAGTCTATTATCGTACGGGAGTATACAAAAACTGGTGGACGCCAAGGACCTCCTACCACCGCGGATGTGCTGGGTTCCGTAAGACATCGGTAGAAGTGAGAATCACTGGTAGGTCAGCAGTTACATCCATCCTCCTGATGGTCCAGAGGTCCTGCGCAGGCCGGCTTCCATCCCGGCGATGCTCCTGATTCTTGGTTTTTCACCCCTTTTATGCTACTCGTGATGTCAGAGGCAGATGCCTCAGCAATCAGCGGCCGAGCAGTAGCCAATCAGCGTGCAGCTAGATCAGTGACGTATTTGCCATGTTCTAGAACATTCTAGATCTTTTTATGCCTACACGTGATTACAAGGTCAAAAGCAATATTTTGAACATAATTTAGGGGTTTTTCCGTAGATAACTCAGCCATTTCTGGGCCGATTTTAAAACGGTTAACAGTTCTAGAAATCTTGTTTTATTCTGGTCGTGATCGCTACCAAGAGCAACCAGCACGGATTAAGTAAAGGGTTTTACGAGTACCCACTCGGTACACTATTGGCATGCACTCGCTTCCAATCCTGTGACATTTTGTCAGGGAAGCTCTGACGCGCGCGCATGCGCACCATACGCTTTACCGGATTTAGCCGATTTTAATGATAAACTCTCTCATAGGGCCTATGTATGTGTACTATCCTAACCAAGGGTGTGTGCTGGGAGTGAATCTTGAGTGGCTGTTCCGTACCCAGCTTTGCTGGGACGGTTAGTACCCATCCGGTCAGTCCGTGCTACACCTGAATCAAAAGTCAATTTTATATAAATCACAATATCGATTCCGTGAAAAACACTCAACGATGCTTGCAATAGTAAAAATGACAGAAAAAATTATTGAATCCTTAGAAAAAAGCAAAGTATAATAGGCATTTTTTTTTACCTCTGGAAGGCTTTTGACACAATTAACCATAAATTCCTATTAGATAAACTTGCCTATTATGGTATAAGAAGATGTGCACTAGATTGGTTCCAGAGCTATCTAAGTGAAAGAACTCAATGCGTACAATTTAATTCAACCTGCTCTGAAACCAGGAAACTAACTTGTGGTGTTCCTCAGGGATCTCTTCTTCGCCCCCTGCTGTTCCTTTTATATATGAATGATTTACCAAACCTCTGTAAGCACGTGCCACTAACACTGTTTGCTGATGACACCAATGCCTTTTCCTGCAAGGAGAATATAGATAGGTTATATGCAAAAGTAAATAACGAAATGGAAGAAATTTCAAATTGGTTCTCAATAAATAAACTATCACTAAATATCGATAGAACTAATTATATGTTATTTACAAACATGACGAAACTAAAAAAAGTGAAATTCCAAAATCTACATTAACAATAAGGAGGTATAAGAAGCCCCATTTGCTAAATTTCTTGGAGTATACTTGGACAAACATTTGACCTGGGCTAAACAAATTGAAATAGTTACGGCAAAAGCGGCCAGGAGCGTAGGTGTTATCCAAAGGCTAAAGCTGTACATGACACCAGACACTATTAAAATTCTGTACTGTACACTTGCCCGCCCTCATCTCACCTACTGCAATGATGTCTGGACTGCAGCACACAAGAGCAAACTAACAAAACTCCAAAACCTTCAGAAAAAAATGCATAAAACTCTTTACTAAACCAGTAGTGGGCCAGAATATATTCAAACGGCGAAATTACTTAAACTCAAAGATATCGGAAAACCACAGATGTACAATATTGTAAAAGACTTTCACCACAATGCATTGCCACAAACCATAGCCTCCAAATTTACATTCAACACTGACATCCATAGACAGAATACTAGAAATAAACATAATCTACATACCAAACTCCCATGAACGGAAACAGGAGCACAAAGCATTACAATAACAGCCACACAATTATGGAACCGCACCAGCACAAAGATACGGGAACAGATCCTAAATAGAAAATCCTTCAAGAAAATGGCAGTGAGTCCATAATTGCCGGGTACTGATGTGTAGTACATTTGTACTCGTCTATATAAGGACTCGCTGATAAGCAACCCTAACTAAAGAACATCAGTTGACATAACAAAGCAATCACTCACTACTACTACTACTACTACTACTACTACTACTACTACTACTACTACTACTACTACTACTACTACTACTACTACTACTACCACTACCACCACCCACCCACCCACCACCCCCACCACCAAATCATCTCAGGTGAATCCGATCTGCATGTTACAAACTAACCTACCCATAAACTACAGGAGCAGAGCTTGGCTTTGCCAATACACCTGATTGGCAGTCTACACAACTATCTGTTATCATTTGACATTTCCGACAACGCTGACCACATAGACCCTCTATGGTATCAGACACACCGTAACCATGCACAATACACCAAACACCATTAATGCAGAATACACTAATCACCATTACTGCAACTGCCCAAGTGCCAGATTAACCCTTTGAACCCTGCAAAGCCAAATAACCCTCAAGACCTAATAAAATAATATTTGTCTGCCAATGCTGTGTCTGCTTTGACTAGGAATTGCGTCCGCCACTGAAACAGACAGTTTTTTAATCAGGGTAGCCCCAGCATATCAAACAGATTAGTAATATTTGTATTGTAGCTGATAGTCATGGAATGCAGCGTGAAAGGAGTAATGGGTTGAATGTGTTTAACCTAACCAAACTGGATGAGGGTATTAGTCCCATATCTAATAGGTAACAATGGTGTTGTCGGGTAGCTGAGAGGCTCCACATAGCACTAGCAATAAATTTCAATCCAAGATGTGTGAGCTGGTCAATGCTGAATCTTTTCGGACTGGGTAGACTGGATGTACCTGTTTCAGCCTAAGCAGCAGCAGCAGCTTTCAGGCTTGATAGTCCTAACATATCCAGCCATTGCATAAATAAGGGGAATTAAGTGAACGGGGCAGAGACGTCGAAAGCGTCAAATCTAAACCTTTTTCTCACTTATCAGCCAGATCTCATATTTACTCTGTACCTGTAGTGAGCGATTATTGCCAGTATGAATCAATCCCGGCCATCCTATCTATCTCAATCCTGTGTCAATGCTCGTTATTTATTTCAGATTCTGATCTAATACTCCCCATTTAATACTCTGACACTCCACTATAAAATATCTAAGTTACACCTACCAACAACTTCTCACCCCAAATACTACTGTAACTTTGTTTAGCACCAACCGCCAACCCTACCCCCCCCCCTCCCACCCCACCCCCTTCCCCACTGTACAATATTTTTAAAAACGTGTATCTACAATAAAAAATCCTAGTTGCAATCTAAAAGACCTTCAAAGATTCAAAGATTCAAAATTATTTATTTTCATATAACGCATAGATTTACATTTACACAACAGGCAGGCCACAAAAGCCTGAGCCTATACAGCGGTGGATCCCTTACATTTAACATATAATAAACATATAATTCAGTGATTGTTGGATCATGGGTGAAGATAATATAATATTTGCATGTATACATTTAAAACAATAGACAATTAACACACACGCACGCACGCGCACGCACGCACGCACGCACGCACGCACGCACGCACACACGCACACATGGGAATGGGGAAAACACATGCATATCTTGTTTACATTATTATTATTATTATTATTATTATTATTATTATTATTATTATTATTATTATTATTATTATTATTATTATTTGTATTATTATTATTTTTATTATTGTCATACATAACAATGCGGCCTAATTGGGATCAACATTTCTTGGTGCATTATTATTATTATTATTATTATTATTATTATTATTATTATTATTATTATTATTATTATACACAACTGCATCATCCACATCACCAATTACGGATGCATTATTATTATTATTATTATTATTATTATTATTATTATTATTATTATTATTATTATTGCAGATGTGTATTTTACATTCTAGTTGTTGTCCTGGTAACTGGGTACATACTTGATTGTGTACTGCCATGGTGGTGACTTCTGCATTCATGGCATTGGTTTGGATTTTTAGTATCTTTCTAAGGTTACTTTTTTAAATATTTTGTTTAAAAGAGCTTTGTGTAAGAATTTGTGTGCGTATATTTATATCTGTGTTGTTCCAGAGTTGTATTGCTTGGTGGGATGGTTTTTGCGTAGCTGTCATTGTTCTGTAATAGGTTTGGTGTAAGTTATTCTTAGTTCGTGTGTTGTGCGAGTGTATATCGGAGTTGCTCCTAAAAAGGTTTGATAATGAGGAGGGTAGATTGCCATTATGGTAGTCCCTTAAGATAGTGTATAGTTGGACAGCTCCAATGTCTTCAATTTTAGCATTTTTTCGGTTTTAAAGACATCCTGGCCCTTTGCTGGCTGTGCGAATAATTTGATTGCCTGCTTTTGTAGTGATTTTAGATGTGCTAGTTTAGTTTTATGCGTGTTAGTCCAGATTACATTGCAATATGTGATATGTGGAAGGATCACTGTACAATATAGAGTCTTTAGAATATTAGGGGGAAGATATGGCTTAAGCCTTCGCATGCTACCGATGTTCCTTGCTACCTTGGATCTCGTTATTTCTATATGCTTCTCCCAGGTTAAGCTTTTATCCAGATAGACGCTGAGAAATTTGACATATTGTGCTTCGTGAATTTCTGGATTATTTACATGCATTTTAGGGAGAGCTATTTTTTTTTAATTCTTAGATTTTGTGCAAAGTATATGGTTAGTTTTATCGACATTCAGAGATAATTTATTCACTTTACATTTTTTTCATTTCATTATTTAAATACTTGTATACAGTGTCTATGCCCTTGTGGCTACAAAAGGCATTGGTATCATCCGCAAACAATATTAGTGAGAGGTGATTACATGCTTTGGGTAGGTCATTCATGTATAATAAAAGCACTAGGTCAAAGAATTGATCCACAGACTAATTTCCTGTCTCCTGACATGGCCCCACTGAATTTTACACATTGTGCTCTGTTAGTTAAATAGCTATATATCCAATTTAATGCAATGCCCCTAATTCCATAGTGGGCTAGTTTTTAAAGTAATATTTCATGATCAATAGTATCGAATGCTTTGGAGAGGTCCAAGAATACACCTAGAGTGTGTTCATTTCTCTCAAGGGATGTGGTTATTTTTTCCAGTATACCCACAATGGCAAGCATGGTAGAGTGTTTTTCTCTGAAACCGTACTGGGATTCATAGATTATAGAGTTTTTATTAAGATATTTTATAGTTCTATTGTAGTATAATCTTTCCATAAGTTTAGAGAAAAGTGGAAGTACTGAGACTGGCCTATAGTTAGTAAAATCAGATGGGTCTTTAGCTTTGAATATAGGTGTTGCGCATGCAGTTTTAATCGGGATGGAAATATACCCTGTGAAAGAGAGAGTTTGCAGATGTGATTCAGTGGGGTTAGTATTTCTCTAGCACAGTTTTTAAAGATTTTCCATTTAAAGTTATCAATGCCGGCACTCTTAGTTGGGTTAATTTTCATTAAGATTTTGTAAATTTCCTCATTGTCAGTAGGGGTCAGGAACATTGAGGATTGGTAGTCGCCTGTCAGATAGTCTTGTACATTTATTCCAGGACTGGTCTGTATTTTTAAAGATAAATTAGGCCCAATATTTATAAAGTATTCATTAAATTAACCCGTAATTTCTTTTTTGTCAGTTATAATTGTATTATTATAAATGAACCGGGATGTTTCTGAACTCCTTTTTTGTTTATTCAATAGTGATTTTTATTAATTTTCATGTATCTTTTATATTGTTCTTTTGCTCTTCAAATTTATAATGATAATAGTTTATCTTTGCCGTCCTGATTATCTGATTTAATCTGTTTCTGTACTTTTTAAATTGTGCATCATTATTTCTTGTTGTAAATTTTATAAAATTTAAATACATCTTATTCTTCTTATGACAGGCAGCTATTTTGGCATTACAATTGGGCAGTCCTTTATATGTAGAATACGCTACATGTAGAACAATCATGACAATATGGTACAAAAAATAGATGTTGTGCCGTCCTGTTTTCTGTATTTACTCATAGATGTTTGTATAATTAACTATCACCTTATATATTGTAATGTTTTGTTTTGTGTGTAGGGGTCCATCGACTCATAGGCTCTGCCTTTGATGGACTGCCCAATTGTAATGTCTGTATATTGTATATTAAGCATGAAATACATAATCTTGAATCTTGTAGTTTGGAGTATGATTAGTTGGTTGTAGGCAAATGGCAAGTGACACATAATTTATTATTTTTTGTCACAGTTGATCTTAATCAAAGACAAAAGTGGGAATAGGCGACCTGTATATATACCCAAAGGACCCTACATCGAAGAAAATGGAGGGAGAAGAAGACAAAGCAGAGATATTGGCCACTTTCTTCAACAGTGTGTTTGTAAATGAACCAGATGGTGAAATACCCAGCTTACCAACAAAAAAGATGCAACACGAAATGACAAATCTTGTGGTTGAAGTTGAGGAAACTAAGAAAATATTAAGTAAACTAAAAGTTGATAAATCACCAGGACTAGATGAACTCCACCCAAGATCCTTGATAGAAATGGCAGAACCTGTATCTCTACCGCTAACGATACTATTTAATCAGTCGCTCCGACTGCACAAAATCCCAGATGATTGGCGGAAAGCACAGATTACGGCTATTTATAAGAAAGGTGACAAATGTCAAGCTGGAAACTATAGGCCAGTTAATCTAACATCAGTCGTATGTAAAGTGATGGAAAATGTAGTAAGAAACCACATCATTAATTACATGAAACATAATCAGCTTTTTTCAGCATGACAGTATGGATTCATCTCAGGCAGATTGACAACGCTGCAGCTATCAGCTGTGTTAAATAAATGGATGGAAGCACTGGACAATGGACACCCCATTGACTGTGTCTACATGTATTACCAGAAAGCACTTGACACCGTGCCTCACAAGAGACGTATAAGTAAATTGAAATCTTATAATATGAATGAAGGCATAACAGAATGGGTCAAAGACTTCCTTGATGGAAGGACACAGCGAGTAGCGGTAAATGGAGAATACTCAAGATCGGCAAACGTAACTTCTGGAATACTGCAAGGTTCAGTTTTTGGTCCAATCCTTTTTGTACTATTCATAAACGACCTTCCAGACATAGTTGAGTCAGAAATGTACTTATTTGCGGATGATACGAAAATATTCAAGGCTATCACGGGCAAAATTGATCAGGACATCCTTCAAAAGGATCTAGACAAGATGGCAGAATGGAGCAATCTATGGCTGCTGAGGTTCCACCGTGATAAATGCAAACATATGCACATTGGTAAGAAACACAAAGAGGATATTAAGTATGAGCTACATAATAAACCACTTCAAACAGCAGGCACTGAGAAGGATATTGGAGTAACAATTGACTCTGATCTCACGTTCGAACAACACATCTGTGAAAAAGTTAAAAACGCTAACTCCATGTTTGCCTTAATTAGAAGGACCTTTCAATATTTAAATGAAGAAACGTTTATCCCCTTATATAAAAGCCTAGTGCGAACACATATGGATTTTGCAAGCCCCATATGGGCACCACAAAAAGTTAGAGATGTAGAACGAATCGAAAGAGTTCAGTGTAGAGCCACAAAGCAACTTCCAGGAATGAAGGATCTAACATACCCTGAGAGGCTAAGACGACTCAAGCTACCAACGTACAGGAGAGCGAGGGGGGATGTAATAGAGATTTACAAAATTCTTCACGGAGGATATGATAAAGAGGTCAATGATTTTGTCAAATTGTGGAGCGACGTCACAGAAAGGCAAAGTATTCGAGGAAATGCTTTGAAGATATATCTTCAAAGGTGCACAACGACGAAAAGACTTCACAGTGCGAGTAGCCAAAATATGGAATGACCTCCCTGAAGCAGTTGTAACCGCACCAATATTAAACTTATTCGAGAACAGATTGGACAAATACTGGAAAATCAAGAGGTCTTATACGATAACTTTAAAGCACCCATCGAAACTGCAGGAAGTCTAGAAAGACGGAGCGGAAATGACGAGTCTGGTGAAGAGGACCTTTAGGACCTGTACCAGAAGCAACGCTAAGTAAGTTGATGACGCAAAAAGTGATGTGTGTCAATGTTGGTGACATAGTGACGTTATTTCCTGATATATATATATATATATATATATATATATATATATATATATATATATATATATATATATATATATATATATATATATATATATATATATATATATATATATATATCGTATAGATATATGGTAGACCACTGCTCCACATACAGCCCAACGATAGTACGATTCGAATCTCGAGTTAACTCTTTTAAAAATAGTTTCCGTATCTAAGGTAATTTATAGAACTAAAATCTAATTTTTTACCACTTATTGGACACATTGGTAAGTCATGTCCACTGTTGTGATTACGGATGTATATGCCATTCCCCTTTTGACTTATTTCTGCTTTATAAAATGGATTAAATTAACACATCAATTAGTTGTCATATGTTTCCGTGATTCATGGTCATTTTAGGCATTTCGGACCATATCCAACTCGTACTGAAAAGTAAAATGGGTAGAAGTCTGTAGCACAAATGTACAAGGTTACAGATGTTTCTCCATGATGGTTGTTGGAGATAATCACATGATGAAATGGTATCCAGTCAACTCGTCCTAAATACAACTCAGCCTACCTACCAACCCGTCCTACTTTTTACTCGTCCTAATGGGGTGCGCCGCGAAGAGTTATCTCCCCAGAGGGCGTGCGTGCGTTGTGAGGCATAAATATACTTCCGCGTTTATCAATGGCGTGTATAGTAACAATGTCAGAGTACCGTATCATTGCGTAACGCAAAGCCGTTTTAGGTAACAAAATGCCGTTATATTGTTGTGTTCCTGGCTGTAAAGTTAAAAGAGGTGGAAATAGATTCCCGAAAGAAGCAGATATGCTATTTAAGTTGCGAATATCCGTGAAAGAATCGATACGGTGACGCGCAAACTGTGGATGTCGAGATCGACTGAACTCGTTTACAGTGATCATATAGGCCTACATACATATATTACATATACCACCGGAGTGGTTCAAAGAAACTCTAACATGTATGCTTAAATAAATTTATATTGTGATATTTTATTGTCCACATTGTCAAATACATGAACAAATGGCATCTATATCGGACACGTTCTTGCGATCGCCAGTTATCATCCCTGGTTGTGGCTATTAAAGGGTGGTCTCTTAAGACAAGTCAATAAATATGTCATGTATACCAGAGTTTCTTTAAAAACCAATGGTCTATCAGTAAACCTGTTTTAACCGTTTAATGCTAAGATTAGAAAATATCCGGTATGGTAGGCCTACAAAGAAAATTGTTTTAGAAAATTTTCAAGGGAATGGCTCGCTGCAGGTGGACCGTTACATATGTTATAACATTTAACATCAGACATTAATCACAGGTACAGCATAATGTATACATCATAGGAGGTGTTACCCCAATTTTTCATTGTCAAGACTTACACAGATTAATTTCTAAATCCATTTAAGCAATGTATTTGAATCTCTATTAAGAGACCATCTGCCTTAAGAGACCACCTTTTAATTCTCCCATGGGAGGTCTCTCAATGCAGGTTTGAAAGTATGTCATCAATTTGGTTTGTTAGCACTGATGTCATCCATTTTCAAATAAACATTTTTCAAGATCACTTTTGATTAAGCAAATAAGAATGCTTGCATAGTCAATGTCCATTTGCAGGTTAAGAGACTCTTTAAAAAAAATTTCTACTGGATTGACTGGCTAAGTTTTTTTAAAATAGTCTTCTCTTGACTGGCAAATGGACATTTCTCAACAGAACTGCAAAATCAACCTCTGCATGTGGTATTGAGGAATGGTTATTTGCAGCACAATAGAAAAGTAATTTTTGTAAGTTTATCACACGAATGACTTGCTTGCATGTCAGTCATTCCAGTTGTAAATTTTCAAAAATAGTCTTCTCTTCACCTGCAAATGAACATTTAATTAAGCAAATATTTAAATTTTTATCAAATTTAGCCATTATAGCATTAAAGCAGTGATCTGTATGTGAAAAAGGCCTTCAGATTACAGAATCAGTGGTTATTTCTAGCCCTATTGAGATGATCCATTGTTGGCTAGTAGGATCCAAGCAAATTAGTTCCAAAATTATCATAAACTTACCTTACTGTTGTCTTGTTTTAAAAAATTAAATTTGGCCAACCAGATAATGAGTAGTAGTCTTTTAACACATTAACCTCTATATGCCAGAAAACAAGATGTTTTATATATGATGTATGCAATGCCCTGTTCAATATTTTGAGACCAACTTAACTGTGAGTTATTGTTGCTTCCTATGCCCTATTAGTTTGAAGTTATTCAAGAGCTTTCATGTATATATGTCTAGAAATTGAGACATGGGCATTACATATGTTAAAGGGTTAAAAGAAAAAGTTGACAGATGGAAAGTGACCACCGCATAAGCTCAGCCCACCCCGCCCCTTCTGGACAGTTCAGCTAATAATGTGTCTGATCTGTTTTCTAATTATTTTACAGGTACCTCCTGTAAGCACCTGTAAGGTACTGTTTCAAATTTGTTCAACTTTGACACTCCATCTACACAATATGCCAAGGGAAGACAAGAAAGTACACAAAGAAATAGGAAACTAGTTACGGATGTGATGGGTGCCAGTCTAGATATTGGAAATGAAGTCCTCAGGGAGACAATGGAGGAAGGTGAAAGTACTTCATCTATCAATGACAATCACTTCCTGTGTGGTTAGCTGTCAAGTATGACCTTCTTTCTGACAGAGTTTGTATTCGATAGAGAGATTTCACGACAATCTTGATGCAATCAAATTTAATACAGGCTTTGATAATTATGACCATTTTATGCGCAGTTAAGACTTGTGAATGATAATATTTGCTCAATTATAACTTGTGAATGATAATACATGTATTTGCTCAATTAAGACTTATGAGTGATGAAATTTACTTAATTGTGACATATTAGAGATGGAATTTTCTCAACTGTGAGCTAGACATGATGAAATTTGCCCCATTGTGACTTTTCAATAATAATATTTGCTCAGTTATGACTTGTGAATGGTAATATTTGCTCAGTTGTGGCCTGTGAATGATAGTATTTGCTCAGTTGTGACTTATGAATGATGATATTTGCTTAATTGTGACTTATGAGTGATAATATTTGCTTACTTCTGCCTTATGAGAGATGAAATTTGCTTAATTGTGACATATTAGTGATGAAATTTGTTCAGTTGTGATTTATGAATGATGAAATTTTCTCAACTGTGAGCTAGAACTGATGATATTTGCCCAATTGTGACTTATGAATAATAACATTTGCTCAGTTATGACTTGTGAATGATAATATCTGCTCAGTTATGACTTGTGAATGATAATATTTGCTCAATTATAACTTGTGAATGATAATAGTTGCTCAATTGTGACTTATGAGTGATGAAATTGACTTAATTGTGACATATTAGAGATGGAATTTTCTCAACTGTGAGCTAGACATGATGAAATTTGCCCCATTGTGACTTTTCAATAATAATATTTGCTCAGTTATGACTTGTGAATGGTAATATTTGCTCAGTTGTGGCCTGTGAATGATAGTATTTGCTCAGTTGTGACTTATGAATGATGATATTTGCTTAATTGTGACTTATGAGTGATAATATTTGCTTACTTCTGCCTTATGAGAGATGAAATTTGCTTAATTGTGACATATTAGTGATGAAATTTGTTCAGTTGTGATTTATGAATGATGAAATTTTCTCAACTGTGAGCTAGAACTGATGATATTTGCCCAATTGTGACTTATGAATAATAACATTTGCTCAGTTATGACTTGTGAATGATAATATCTGCTCAGTTATGACTTGTGAATGATAATATTTGCTCAATTATAACTTGTGAATGATAATAGTTGCTCAATTGTGACTTATGAGTGATGAAATTGACTTAATTGTGACATATTAGTGATGAAATTTGCTCAGGTGTGATTTATGTGATGAAATTTTCACAACTGTGAGCTAGAAGTGATGAAATTTTCCAAATTGTCACATATGAATGATAATATTTGCTCAGGTATGACTTGTGAATGATATTTAATCAATTGAGACTTATGAATGATGATATTTAATCAATTGAGTCTTGTGAATAATGATATTTAATCAATTGAGTCTTGTGAATAATGATATTTAATCAATTGAGACTTGTGAATGATGATATTTAATCAATTGAGACTTGTGAATGATGGTATTTAATCAATTGAGACTTGTGCATGGTGATAATTAATCAATTGAGTCTTGTGAATAATGATATTTAATCAATTGAGACTTGTGAATGATGGTATTTAATCAATTGAGACTTGTGAATAATGATATTTAATCAATTGAGACTTGTGAATGATGATATTTAATCAATTGAGACTTGTGAATGATGGTATTTAATCAATTGAGACTTGTGAATGGTGATAATTAATCAATTGAGTCTTGTGAATAATGATATTTAATCAATTGAGACTTGTGAATGATGGTATTTAATCAATTGAGACTTGTGAATAATGATATTTAATCAATTGAGACTTGTGAATAATGATATTTAATCAATTGAGACTTGTGAATGATGATACTTAATCAATTGAGTCTTGTGAATGATGGTATTTAATCAATTGAGACTTGTGAATGGTGATAATTAATCAATTTGAGTCTTGTGAATAATGATATTTAATCAATTGAGACTTGTGAATGATGGTATTTAATCAATTGAGACTTGTGAATAATGATATTTAATCAATTGAGACTTGTGAATAATGATATTTAATCAATTGAGACTTGTGAATGATGATATTTAATCAAGTGAGTCTTGTGAATAATGATGTTTAATCAATTGAGACTTGTGAATAATGATATTTAATCAATTGAGACTTGTGAATGATATTTAATCAATTGCGACTTGTGAATGATGGTATTTAATCAATTGAGACTTGTGAATGATGATGTTTAATCAATTGAGTCTTGTGAATAATAATATTTAATCAATTGAGTCTTGTGAATAATGGTATTTAATCAATTGAGTCTTGTGAATAATGGTATTTAATCAATTGAGACTTGTGAATGATGGTATTTAATCAATTGAGACTTGTGAAAGGTGATAATTAATCAATTGAGACTTGTGAATGATGGTATTTAATCAATTGAGTCTTGTGAATAATGGTATTTAATCAATTGAGACTTGTGAATAATGGTATTTAATCAATTGAGACTTGTGAATGATGATATTTAATCAATTGAGACTTGTGAATGATGGTATTTAATCAATTGAGACTTGTGAAAGGTGATAATTAATCAATTGAGACTTGTGAATGATGGTATTTAATCAATTATGGATCTATGAGCCATATCTCAGAAACTGCTTGTCTGATTTTCTAAAATTTTACCACAACGAAGAGTTTGATCCTATTGGTTTTAAAAACTTGGGGATACTGGCATTTCATTATATACATAAAGCGTATAGGCCTATATTCATTATTCCAATATTTCAGCTCTATGTTATAAGGTTAAATTTAATTGTATGTTGATCATAGGATGCATCTATTTAACCCTTTAATGGCTAAATTTAGTCAAGACCTTAATATCAAAACATTTGCTTTTTGAATGTCCATTTTCTGGCCAAGAGAAGAGTATTTTTGAAAATGTGCCATTGAAATGACTGTTTCGGTTATCAAGCAAGGCATTCCAGTGGTACATTTCCAAAGGTTCTGTTCACTTGTCCTGCGAGTGAGCATTTCTCAAGACCACTCCAGCGGCTGGTTTTTGCCCTGACCAGTAAACTGTTGAAAGGCATGCAAGCATGTAGGCAAGCAGGCAGGCAGGCAGACAGACAGGAAGGTGGATAGATAGAAAGATAGAGAGTATCCATCTCTACCAGCAAGCAATAGGGAAGTGAGGCTATGTATAGGCTAGATAGATAGCTAATCGCTACTATGACGTAAATGGTTGCTACTGCAATACATGATGTGCCACCATGAGAATAAGATTGGTCATACACAGGGGGGTGTCGGGGGGGGGGGAGTAGAAACTATTGTTGTATTTAGTAGGCCACAACGACCTTTCTCCTTCGATCAATACTCACCATTCTGTTACTTCTGATATACAGCTGGCCTTGACAGCGGCTCTAGGATTATAGACTTAGAAAGCTTTACCGACTCCTGGGAACCGGGTACTCGGCTCCCAACTGCCGAGTACCCGTTTACCATAGAGCTCATTCTTGTTTGCATAGCGACAAGAGCAATACATGCTTTTTGCATTAAGGATTTTAGTGTTTTAAAATAATCTAAGTCTTTAATCAGTGATAGTTTGTGTGTTCTGAAAGGATTAACTAAGGACTATGGAGAATACCGCCCAAGACAACCAGGTTGTATTGTTCTTTATTATCCATAGTTAAAAGACTTAGGTCTCTAAATTTCGTTGTGTCGCATGTTCCAATTTCTGTCCCCATAGAATCTGGGACGTGTGCTAACAACGATATATGCCAGACGATCGCCTTCTTTAAACCCCAACAGGCGATCGGCAGATATGAAAATAGGTGTTTGCTACGGTATTTCTAACACGAATATCGGCTGACGTCGTTCTCCGTAGAATCCGAGCGGGTGACGTCACACCCGGTCGCTCGGATGTTTATGTGAAGAAAAATTTTTTCATTAATTCGCGCATCTTATTCTGGGTGCTGCGTACTAAAAATGGTACCGGAAACTTTAGAATGATCAAGTTTACGTGCGATCACGATCGGTTTGCAATGATCGGTGGTTTCAAAATTCGTGAGTAGATGTGTGGTCTGCGGTTTTACCATGTGAGACAGCAGTTTTGTTATACATTTTGTTGTTTTCTTCACATATCGTGCTGCGTTCGTTAGGAGTATAATTTATATTGATTAGTAAATATACCCTGAATGCTATGCGATATGATTCCTGGAGCCGTTACACATCCTGGAGGATCTATTATGGGTGTGTTGTGCCCGCCGCGTACTTGTCGTCATAATCAATGCGATCGTTGTTGTAACGTGGCGGGGTGGGGTGCGGGGAGGTTACGGTTAATTTATGAGTCAAATTATTTGAAAATTAATTGTCTGCCTTCCATCCGGGTCTCGTTCCGCTTGTTTATTGTAGGTTTGTGCTTATTTTATAGGCCAAGCCAGCCCCGCCATCATGTGACGACTGCCATAAGTTTGTCCATGTAATGTTCAAGGACCATGTCTGTTTTATGTGTGCCCTGTGTAATATAGATCATAGGTGTAATGTTTGTGCAGTGTGGTCCGTCGAAACGATGGTTAAGTTCCTTGCCCAGAAGGACTTGGCTGGGTCTGACGCGGGGTCAGGCGGTCCGAGAGTAAATCGTGGAGCGCCCGGTTCGGCCGGTGCGGATGCTCCACGTTCCCAGCTGGAGGTGGCGGAGATGGCACCGCTGGCGTGGTTTGGTCCGGCTCTGCAGGGTTTTTCTGCATAGCGTTCTGACCACGCTGGTGTCGTCCCTGCTACCAAAGGTTGGGGGGCAGTTTCTCCCCATGCCTGGTACGGATCCTGTCCTCGGACAGGATTCTGGACTGGTTACCGAGGGGGCCGTCTCGTACGGCCCCCTGGCAGTCCCATCTGGCTTCGGCCAGACGGGTTTCTGTTTCTCTGCGGCCACCTCCGGGTGGTCCAGTAGCGGTGGCCGGTCCGTCAGGTGTGGGAGCCATCCGCCAGGACGGTTCCACGGTTGACTCGTCTAGTGACGACTCTTCGGAGTCTGAAGACGAGGAGGCCGAGGAGGAGAGGTTGCTGCGGCCCGTGAAGCCGCAGGTGGAGAATATGGAGGTTGATTCCGTCCTAGACGGAACCGGCCTCCATTTGTCTGGTTTGGCGCAAGCCAGGTCAGCGGCTCCGCCTGTGGCTGAGGCAAATCCGTTACCGTGCACCGGTTCCGTGCGGCTTGGTTTGGCACCAGCCGTCACGGGAACAGGTGTGCCGGGCCGGGCGTGGTACTCACCTATCTCGCCTGGTCCGGCAGTCGGACGTGGGGTGCCGTGGGTGCCCGTGTCCGGCTATGGTTCCGCGACTGCTACGGGTCCGTACGGTTTTCCGTGCGGACCTACCCCATGGACCGGAGTGTTTCATGGGGTGGCGGCGGAACCGTGTGGTACCGGAGTGCCTGGCGTGTCAGCCGTGGCTCCTTGCTGGGAGGCCGTGGCTGGCAGACCCGTGAGCACGTCAACGGGTGACGTGTTTGCGGGGGTGTCTTCATCGGAGGTAGATTGGTCAGATGCTCTGGCGTGGCTAGCCAGGGTTGACCCGTCTGTGGTTTCGGCCACGGCCGATGAAGATGCGCCCCGTCCGTCGGTTGCGTCGATCAGGACGGGGATTTTGCCCGCGGCCCGGATCCAGTCAGTGGGACTGGATCCACGGTTCATAGAATGGTTGGATGCTATTTATAGCAAACAACTGATGACCAAGGGTCAGCTCCCTGCGGCCTCCAGGGAGGTGCGGGCAAGATGTCGTATTCCGCGGGGGGAATACGACAGGTATGGTGTAGTCCCGTCGGTCACGGAGGATGACCGATGGGTACTGGGCGTCCAGAGTGCCGTGCCGGGTCACCCCGGTCCGGCACTTGTGGACAAGTCTCAGGTACACCAGGAAGAAGTCCTGTCCCTATGCGATGAGGGTGTGAGGGCAGCGATGAGCGCTGTCAACCACTCTTATCGTCTCCTTCAGTCGGTGTGGGCTGAAGCGGGGCAGGCCACCCTGTGCCACCTGTGGCGCTTTCATGTGTCAATGACGGCCTGGTGCTGTCGATGGACGCATTGGCAAGGGTGCAAGCGCGTGTGACGAAATCCAGGAGGCAAATGGTCATTGACCATATGCGTCCGGCTACGGCAGTCAGGGAGCGTCTCCTTGGGACACCCCTGACAGGGCCTAGCATCTTCGGTGGCCAAGCGTGGGCCATCTTAGAGGATACCGCCAGTATCGCGCAGAATCGGTTAGCGGTAAACCTACAGCTAGAGCTAGTGCGACAAGCGCATGCACTAGGGCCTGTGGGGAAACCGCTAACGGGACAACCTTCAAAGGAGCAGAAGAAGCATAAGGGCAAGGCGAAAGCTAGGCCTGTTGCGACTTCTGCTTCAGCTGGGGTTTCAGAGCCGCCGCCGGCGAAGAAGCCCAGGAAGGTTGTAGAGGCGCCTACCCTCCCCAATGTTGCTCCTGACCGCCCTAGATGTGGGAAGGGGAAGGGTAAGGGTAAGGCCTCAAAGGGCGGACAGAAGGGGCCGAAGCGTACCTGAGGGTACGAAAGCTCCCTTCATATCTGCCTGGACCGCGCCTGTGTGACAGGAACAGCGGTGCCAGTTATACCCGTCGTGCCTAGAACGAAATGGTTCTCTCTCTCTCTCGTTAAGAAAGAGTGGGGGGGGGGGGCGGACTGCGAGCCGGACAACCCCGTTAGACGTCGAGGCGTCTATGGTGGGTGGAAGGCTCATGCGTTTCGTTGAGGCCTGGCAAGGTGTGACGTCAGACAGTCTGGTCCTGGGATGGTTATCCCAGGGTTACATGCCGGAGTGGTGGGACTTTCCACCACAAAATCTGTCTTTGGCACCTGTCTGGACACCCGTACCAAGGGAGCCAGACAAGTTAGAAGCCGTTCAAAAGGAAGTGTCGGGTTTGCTTCTGAAGGGAGCAATAAAACCAGCAAATCGAAACACTCCAGGCTTCTATTCAAACATGTTCCTTGTCCCCAAGAGCACAGGGGGATGGAGACCCATACTCAATCTCAGGCCATTAAATTGGTTTATCCATACGCCTCGGTTCCAGATGGAAACGCCGAGGTCGGTAATGCGGGATTGAGGAAAGGAATGTGGTGTGTATCGATCGATCTGAAAAATGCATATTTCCACATTCCTATGAATCGGAGTTGGCACAGGTTTCTGAGATTTGCGTTTCAGAATCAAGTATGGGAGTTTACAGTCTCCCGTTTGGCCTGTCGACAGCTCCGAGGGTTTTCACAAGAGTGGTCCTTGCGGTGACAGCGTTTCTCAGAAAAGAGAACGTGGCGCTACACACCTACATAGACGACTGGCTGCTTAAGGCAGACTCGGCAGCCAGGTTGAACGTGGATACTGCTCTGACTCTGAAGTTACTTTCAGATCTACGCTGCATAGTCAACGAGGAGAAATCCGAGTTGACGCCCACTCAACGTTTCGTTCATTTGGGGATGCGATTCGACCTCGAGGAGGGCAGGGTTTACCCATCAGAGCCCAGAGTGGTGTCTCTGTTAGCCATCCTCAAGAGTTTTCGAGTGGGAAACCACATTCAAGGCGAGGCGGTTCCTTCAGATGCTGGGCATGATGGTCTCCATGGAGCAGGTTATCCCGTACGATGCTCTAATGCGAAGGCCTATCCAGTTGTATCTGATGTCTCTGTGGAAACAGAGAACAGAACCCCTGTCAAAACTGGTGCCAGTTTTGGAGCCGATAATATCGCATCTTCTATGGTGGAAACAGCGTCAGAATCTCCTATTAGGGGTTTCGCTGCACCTACCCCGCCCCCAGCTGTCCGTCTACATGGATGCATCGCTGGAAGGGTGGGGTGCCTGCCTGGGAGAACCAGGTCTCGGGCACATGGACTCTCCCGGAGAGTCAGCTGCATATCAATCTGTTGGAAATGATGGCAGTGGAACTGGCGTTGGAAGAGTTCCTTCCGATGATCAGGGGCAGGGTGATATTGATACGGTCGGTCGATTCGACAGTAGTATCATATATAAATCGCCAAGGCGGGACCAGGTCGCCCACTCTGTGTATCAGGGTGTGGCACTTGATTCAATGGTGCAGGAATTACTCGGTTGTTTTGAAAGCAGCTCGTATTCCTGGCCGATTGAACATTCTGGCGGATGCTTTGTCTCGCAGACAGAGAATCCTGCCAACAGAATGGTCCCTCAACCCTCCAGTTCTGTGACGGATCTTCGAGCATTGGGGCAAACCCAACGTGGACTTGTTCGCCACAAAGGAAAATGCTCAAATCATGACATATGTCTCGCCGATTACAGATCCAAATGCCGTCGATACAGACGCTCTGGCGATAAGCTGGAGAGGGATGCACGCTTACGCGTACCCACCCACCATTCTTCTACCGAAGGTTTTGGTGAAGGTCAGGGAGGAACCGTGTCTGGTCCTGCTAATAGCGCCGTATTGGCCGAGCAGGGCGTGGTTCACGGATCTTCTAGATCTGCTGGTGGAAAATCCTGTGCAGTTGCCCGAGATTCCGAACATAATCTCCCAGGCCAAGGGACGCTTCCTACACGAGTGTCCCAAAATGTTCAATGACTGCGTGGATGTTATCAAACAACGTTCCACGTCGGAAGGCTTTTCTCGACAGGCTGCTGATTTCATCGCGGCTGCGAGAAGGAGGTCAACCTTCAAGTCATATAACAACAAGGTTAACAGATTTGCAGACTGGTGTGAAGAAAAGGGTATTGATACTTTTCAATCCACTATCAGCAAATAGCAGACTTTCTCTGTGAGCTGTTCTTTTGAGGACTAGCTCCCGTCACAGTTGCTGGATACAAGTCAGCTTTGGTATCAGTTATCCCTTGTCTAGCCAACAGGGATAGTCCAGAGGTGGCCCAGTTAAATGTGATGTTGAAGGGAATGAGCAATCTCCGACCGAGACAACCGGTAGTCATTCCAGCCTGGAGTCTATCTTTAGTGCTTAATGTACTGGCCAAGCACCCTTTCGAACCGTTGCGTTCGGCTAGTCTAAAGCATTTGACTCTAAAGGCGGTCTTTCTATTGGCAGCTTCCTCAGCTAGAAGGCGCAGTGAGATCCATGCGCTTTCGGCAGAGAGGAACCGATTTATTGTTTCTGGAGAAGGTCTGCGTCTTCTTTGGGATATCCCGGCAAACCGATCATTATACCGAAGTTAACTAGGTTTGATCGTGATGCCAGTGTCTGGTGCCCGGTCCGTGCTTTGACTAAGTACAAGAAACGGACTGACTCGTTACGGTCGAACGATAGACATCTGTGGATCTGCCATAAAAAGTCTTATGGCGCCGCATCCATGGATACTATCTCTCGTTGGGTGGTCGAATGCATTCAGACTACTCAGGAGATGGCGACTAGGCACCAGGTGCAAGGCGTAAGGGCAGACAATGTCAGAGGAATAGCCACCTCGACCACCCTTTATAATGGTGTTCCGTTATAGGACATCATGGCCGTTGCACAATGGCACTGTGAGTCCTCATTCACGGATTACTATATGAGGGATGTGTCAGACTCAGCCAATCCACTCGCTTTAGCTGTTTTGAAACGATAGTTAGTGACCACACTGCTTTTCACCCTTTTCTCACTTCGGTAAGAAAAGAACCTAAAGCAGGCATGGTCAGGCGAGAGGATGTCAACCAGATTGTGTCACTGATGGCCGAACCGGTGATTGGTTGGAGGCGGTACGTCTGAAGTCCTGTTATCATAAGGTAATTCAACAAGTGAGAGTTTTTTGTATTATGTATATGTATCATGTTCATTCATCTTATATATTCATGCTCATTCCCAGGCTAATACAAGCGATATGCAGGGAGTAGTTAACCCTCTTGGCATATTGGTGTTTCAGGCGAGATACATGTTCGTTAGTTCTCTCCCTTTTCTTAGGAGGAAAAAGGGGGGGGGGGGGCTGTGACGCGAATGTGATTCGGTTCCGTGAACTTGACGGTCCTTTTAGGTCTCCGTTAGTCAAGTTTGAAGTCTAAAATCTTTCTCCAAGGGGCAAAATTAGCATGTATGGCTTGCCCCTTCCCACCAGGTTACTGATCAAATCTGGTGTATATCAGAAGTAACAGAATGGTGAGTATTGATCGAAGGAGAATGCAGGAAATGTCAATTTCCCTTTCTCCGAGATCTAACAATACTCACCATTCTGTTACGGACCCAGCCTCCCAGCCCCACGGAGGCAAGCCATAGTTTTTCTCTTGTTTGGTGGCTATGCAAACAATATGAGCTCTATGGTAAACGGGTACTCGGCAGTTGGGAGCCGAGTACCCGGTTCCCAGGAGTCGGTAAAGCTTTCTAAGTCTATAATCCTAGAGCCGCTGTCAAGGCCAGCTGTATATCAGAAGTAACAGAATGGTGAGTATTGTTAGATCTCGGAGAAAGGGAAATTGACATTTCCTGCATTCTTGCTTGATTAATGAAAGTTACCACTACTAAATTCTCCTCATGGACTTTCACCCTCAATAGCTCAGTTCAGAAATTGTAACACATTTAATACACTTCTAGCAAAGCATGCATGTAATGGATTGGATTGTATATATTTGGTAGGCCTTATAAAAAGTTATACATAATGTGGTCTATGCATACATGTATGGGCACTACAACCTACTGTGATACAATTAACTCACAGTTTTTTTATCTTTGCCTAGCATATAGGCCTACCATAGCCTCCCTCCCCAGCGCTAATACTGGTAGAGATGGATACACCGTCAAATTTTTGCCCCCCCCCCCCCGCCACCTAATCATGGAGACGCTCCTGCTTGTCAATTTACACTCGCATCATTTACAAGTGGATTAAAAACGCACCGATTTGACAGCGGCGACATTTATGTCTCGGTCCGAAGGTGATGCCTTAAATCACGGAAATGTAGAACGACGTTTGAAAATGTCGAGTTTGGACACTATTAAAGTCATTGTTAAATATATATTGCCAATAATGATACGGTATTAAACAAAGCAACTACAATCAGCGTATATACGAACTATAACTACTTAAATAGACAAGATACGAATAACAAAAGTACAAACTCGCGTAATGGCAAACATGACCGCATTAGAGAGGATGCCTCACAACGCACCAACGCCGCCTGGCGGCTGTTTCAGCGGTGCGCCCCATTCCAACCCGTCCTAAGTCAACTTGTCCAAATAGTTTTTAAGTCAGCTCATCCTAAAATAATATAGGATGGATTTACTTAAGTAATTATTAAGGCGAGACATTACCTATTATCACAGGAGTCTGCCGTTTTAGATACGAAAACAGAAAATACGAAAACACGGCAGCGCTATACTACTATGTATATATATATGGCAACAACAATGAACAAATTAATTTTATAGGCTAATATTTACGTACCAGTTTTCATATTTCATATTAATTTTATAAAACATTTAAATTTGAGGAAATATGAGTAGATGGATTCATGATGATGGAGAAACAACCTAATTATTCTAATTCAAGCAGGCACACACTCACGCATTTTAGACAGCAGCTTAGGTAGTCGAAATATCAGTAGATGAAGAGGATGTATTGTGCAACAATAGCTGAAGATAAGAGTGGAGCTAATAAAATCCTATTAAAAAGCTGTGACTGTCAGTAAGTGATCCCGCGTCCAAAATGTCTATTTTAAGGGAGACAACTCGCGATGGTTAAAACACGGGAAAAGTGTGATTATCGATTATCTCCCTTGAATTTGCAAATATGATATCTTGTATGGGTTTATCATTTTGTTTGGACAGGCTGTGGATAAATAACAGTCATAATAGTATTGGCCCTACATAAGTCCTAACTACAACTCGTCCAATAAGTCAAGTCGGCCAAAAAGATTAGATGGGGCGGGTTGACTTATTTTTTCAGGACGACTTGACTTATTGGGTAGGACGAGTTGGTAGTTAGGACGAGTTGACTGACATTCGCTGAAATTGTCCTGAATTCAGACTTAGCTTTGAACAACACATCGGATGATTGGTGAAAAGGTGAAAAAAGCTAATTCCATGTTTGCTCTAAGAAGAAGGACCTTTCAGTATCTGACTGAAGAAATGTTTATCGCCTTATATGAAAGCTTAGTGCCCGTACAACGTAGGCCTACAAAACAAATTCCGTGATTGAACGATCTCACGTATCTGGAGAGGCTAAGATGCCTCAAGCTACCCACCTTATCATACAGTAGAGCCAGGGGAGACATAATGGAACTGTACAAGGTACTGCATGGAGAGAATGATTTAAGGAGGCAGTGACTGTAAAACTGGGGAGCGATATTTCTGAAAGACAGTACGTGGGGAAATTCCATGAAGATTTACCCCCAATCGTGCACATCAATCGCGGAGGTGAAACAGTACCACCACGAAAATATGGAATGATCTCCCACAAGAAGTCGTATAAAGAAAAGGAGTGATGAAGAGGACCTCTAAGGACCGGTACCAGGAGCAACGCAAAGTAAGACTCACTGACTTTCTATTCATTCCTGCCAAGACCCTTGGAAGTCTTCATGAATTCCCATGTGTTTCTTGGAATTAAGACTCATTCGGCTACTCTTTAGCAGTAGTACAATTACAAGGACAACCATCCCTCCTTATTTATCCGAAAATTGGGATTTTTTAGCGAGCCTCCAGATTTTTGGACGTTCTGTCAAACATGTGAATTTTTTTGGTTGAATTAGAACGAGTCATGCTTGAGCTAAGACCAATATCTTTTCTTCTCTACTGGCTGTAGTACACTCTCCACTTAAAGCCTCTTATGTGCATATGGTCTCGATTTCTGCATATGCTCTTGTTCAAAACAATCAAATAAAAAATTCTGTATAAATTTTACACATATCAAGATGATGACGTCACCACATCCATTCCAGTTTTAGCTTTCACTTACCTCTTTGGGATTACATGACAGTCATTGAAGAAATCTCTCATTAACCCTTTAGCTCTCATATCAGCCAAAAATGGCTTCTGCATTCAGAAATGTCCATTTTCAGACCAAAACAAGACTGTTTTTGAAAATTTACCACTGGATTGATTGACTCATTTCCAGTGGTAAATTTTCAAAAACAATCTGCTCTTCATTTGCAAATGGACATTTTGTATGAGCAAATTGAAATTTGCTTGAAGAAAATCGAGGATTAAAGGGTTAATGGTCAAGCCAGCCCAAACCATCCACTACAGGCCAAACCATCCACTACAGGCCAAACCATCCACTACAGGCCAAACCATCCACTACAGGCCAAACTTCTTAATATTTACCACGGGAATGAGTGGTTTGATAATTGACCTAAGCATTCCTGATTTGTGGTGAATTAAAAGAGAACAGTCTTCTCTTGGACTGCAAACTGACATTCATTGAGCAAATATTTTGATTTTCTTGAGCAAATTTGAGTTAATAACCTGGCATTGTGTTTTAGGTCAGAAGTTGTTTCTGGGCTCTACTATGATACCAGAAGTTGTTTTCAGCTTAGATAAGAATGCTTTGGGTTGGCCTTAGACTTCATGACAACTTCCCATTCAAGGTGACTTGGTCTCTTTGTTGAAGTTTTCACCTGCATCGCTAAATGCAATGCTTAACACTTTCACTGATTCCCTACAACCATCATGACCATGCAGGAGAACTGTTGAATATTTTGAAATTAATTTGACTGGAAGCCATTGCTGCGTTAGGCGGCAATGGCTTTCAGGCAAATTAATTTCAAAATATTCAACAGAATAAGTTTAATATCTTAAAGAATATACTTTTTCAGGGATTTGTTGGTGAATGGGCTAGCGCGAGTATAGAGTACTTGATCATAAAATATTTTGCGACTACCGGTAGATTGCTCAGTCGATGATGCATCATTGCAAATCGCAGAGTTCATCGCTTTGGACATTTGACCATCCATTCTCGGGGACTGGGCCAAATGTAAATGACAAATGCACTCCAGAAACATATGGGTAACTCACATACTAATTTTGGTTGAATTACATCCAAAGTGTCAGAGGAACGCATTACAATCAATTTCATGACCTTTTGATCCCATATCCCAACCCCGGGTCCTGGGGGAGGTGCGAAATGTAAATGTATTCATCAACTCCATCTTGATATGGGCAATCCACATAACATATTTGGTTGAATTCCATCCAATGGTTTCGGAAGAGTTGCATTAGACCCCACCCATCCTTTGGGAGGGGCCAAATGTAGATTTATGTGCTCATGTACACCACATTGATAGGAGTTGCGTTACAATCAATTTCCGCATGTTAAGATTTGACCCTTTTACCATTCCCCACCCCTGGGGGAAGAGCCAAATGCAATGGCCTCTTGCTCTCTGCAATCATATGGGTAACTCACAGATCAAATTTAGTTGAATTCCATCTAGCGGTTTCGGAGGAGTTGCGTTGCAATTGTTTTTACCTCTGCCCCACTATCCTGGGACCAGAGCCAATTGTAAATCTACTCCTGCACCCCACACTCATATGGGTAACACACATACCTAATTTGGTTGAATTCCGTCCAATGGCTTCAGAGGAGATGCTTTACAAATGATTTTCAGCACAGACAGAAAAAAAAACGTGGGTATAATTATAACTGTTGTTCTACTGGCGAGATCTTCTTTACACTGGAATGGAAGCTTGCTCGCAGGGTACCAAAGACCTCACCCAAATTTGGGGTCAACATCTAAAGCGCAACAACATCAGCTCTCAGCAACATTGTTATTGGAAAAAATTGGAATTTTTGCCAATATTTTGATTGTTTCTGTTACTCGATCTGTCTGTTTGTCTGTCTGTCTCTCTGTTTGTTGGCATCCAATCTCGGTTAGGTTTTTGGTTAAAAAGCTCAACATATCGTCGGATATCTCAGCATGGCTTCACCCTATTGGGAGTAAACTTGGACACATGCTTACTTATATAAAGTGGAGGGAGCACAACGATATTGGGGTTATGAGGTCAAAGTTCAGGATCACTGACCTTGGTATTAATCTATTTTTTCTGTTTAAGTTTTTGGTAAGCTTTTCGGTTAGCTCAGCATATCGTCTTATATCTCTGCATTTCTTCATCCTATTTGGACTAAATTTGGGCACATACTTCCATATAGCGACAGGATGGAGCACAATGATATGGAGGTCATGAGGTCAATGTGACCTTTGTATTTATAACTCTATTTCTCTGGTTAAATTTTTGCTTTAGCTCAACATATCGTTATATCTCGGCATGCCTGCACCCATGTTGTACTAAACTTGGACACATGCTTCCTTCCATATATCAACAAGATTGAGCACAATGATATTGAGGTCAAGGTTCACGGTCACTCAGACCTTTATATAAAGCCTTTTTTTTCGATTAAATTTTTGGTTTAACTCAAGATATCGCTTTATATCTCGGCATGGATACATTATTATGGCCCTATAGTAATCACCGCATCTGTCCATCCACAATATCTTGTAAACAGCATAATATAGAACAGCTTCAGATTTCTTAAATGAAACTTGGTGTGTGCCTCAGTTATGATACGCAGATGTGCCTTTTTCACCGTTATAGGTCAAATATTTCAGCTGAAAATCCTCTTTTAGTGCAAAAAAACTCAAATTTTTTGTCATTCTTCTCGTAAACACTATATCATACAGAATCGCTTAAAATAATTTAACAAAACTTGGTATATGCCTCAGCTATAATATGCAGATGTGGCTTTTGAAAGATTGACCTTTATCGGTCCAAGATTTTCGATGAAAATGGGCTTTTTAATGCAAAAATTTTTTTTGTGAATTTCCTTATTTAAAATTTTTTTAAATTTATTTATTTAAAGGTGCGCATTCACACCAGAATGCTTGAAAATAAAATTGTTAAAATTGTATACAATTAGAGGGTTAAATTGTGTGATTAGATGTAATGAAACAAAATTAATCTTAACATATGATGATTTCATTCCATTTAAATTAATGAAAAAATTTTAAGTTGTGAAATTGAAATAGAGACACGAGTCACTAATTCAAATTCACAACTTTAAAAATTTAAATAATTTATGCATTATGAAATCACCATATCTTAAGATTTATTTCATTTCATTACATCTAGTTTTCTAGTTAGGACTAAACTTGGACACATGCTTCCATATATCAACAGGATGGAGCACAATGATATTGAACTCACGAGGTCAAAGTTCATCGCCACTGTAACCTTGGTATAAAACAGGTTTTTTCCGGTTGAGTCTTTTGCTTAGCTCAACATATCGTCTTATATCTCTTGGCATGGATTCACATTATTAGGACTAAATTGGGACACATGCTATCGCTTCCCTATGTCAAGAGGATGGAGCACGATTATATTACGGTCGAAGTTCAAGGTAACTCGTGACCTTGGTATAAAACTCAAATTTTTTTCATTTAAGTTTTTGGTTTAGCTCAACTTATTGACTTACATGTCAGGATTGGTTCTCCCTACAAGAACTAAATTTGGTCACATGTTTACCTATATCAAGCAGATGAAGCACAATGATATTGAGGTCAAGGGTCAAGGTCATTTTAGCATTTGTAGAAAATGTAGATCTTAACAGTTAGGTTCTTCTGCTTGAACTGATATTGCCTTTATTACAGAATTGACCTTTCCACTTTTAGCTATGCCCCACCCATCTCTAGCTAAACTCCACCCATATATCTGAACTCCCTGACTATCAATTTCCAGAAAATTATACAGGTAAGCTGTTGCATATTTTGAAACTAATTTGACTGGGTGCACCCAGTCAAATTAGTTTCAAAATATTCAACAACATTAGATAGTAGAGACATACAATTCTTACAACGTGTCAGACTATTAAGAGTTAAAGATGGGCCTAATAGAATCATTTATGATGTAATGATTATGATGTCATCCTACACGCTGCTTAGCTGATTATGACGTCAGATTATAGATGAACATTGGAAAGGTGAATTCCACCAGTAGGTTCAACACAAAGATATTTAGTCTTTTGAGGAGAAGGACATTGTTATCTTGATACAAATCCAGATTTACATTTGGAAAAGCAAATTGCCAGAATGCTCGTCATTATAACGTCAGTGTAACACTGATGTATTTCAAAATGGACACTTAGGACTCATTTCTCAATAACTGTGGTTCTACTTAGAGCGATCTTCTTCAAATTTGGGTGGAGTCCTGAAGATAAGTGCCAATTTTGGGCTCAAATGCTAACAGGGTTCAGCTTTCAGCAACATTGTTTCGAAAATTCACACTTTTGACATTCCAGCCTAGTTGTAAAATGTATCAATGATGCAGGTATTGGACAAATTTGTTCTGAGTAATGCCATGAAGGATCAACGTGCACAGACCTATGCCTATGCTTAACCTTTCACCTGTCTTGCGTTACAGGTTTAGTGACTGACTGACAATGCCTGTGGAGGATGGTGAGTCTGCCGGGGTGGACAGCACCACTGATGTGGAGGAGCTTCTGCCTGATACAAACATCCTCATTCACTGTGTGTACAAAGATCTGCTGACCAGACTTCAGCAATGCTTTGAAGGAGAGGATGACCCACATCACAATGTAGCCATCACAGAACTACAGGTACACTCATATACTCATCTAACTTGATAACCAAGCCATTCTAGTGGTAAATTAAAAAGAATATTTTGTATGTGCTGTAAGTGATGGCTTTCATAAATAGGGAATTTTGACATTTAACCCTTTAACCCTCGAAATTATTCAAAAAATTTTCAATTTTATCATAGAAAATGAAAAAGAGAAGACAATTTTTGAAAATTTACTGCTTGAATGGCTGACTCGGTTATCGAGCCAGTCATTCCAGTAGTAAATTGTCAAAAATAGTCTTCTTTTGGTCTGCAAATAGACATTTCTATTTTATCATAGAAAATGAAAAAGAGAAGACAATTTTTGAAAATTTACTGCTTGAATGGCTGACTCGGTTATCGAGCCAGTCATTCCAGTAGTAAATTGTCAAAAATAGTCTTCTTTTGGTCTGCAAATAGATATTTTTCTCAAGACCACCGCAGAAGCCGTTTTTGGCTGATATGAGTGTTAAAGGGGCAACATAACAGATTTAAATTTTAATTCTAGAAACGTGATGAAAGTGGAAAGTCTCCCCTAGAATTGGCATCTATGCTGGGTCGTGCTGAGATCTCGCGGGAACTCATTACCCGAGGAGCTGAGGTGAATACTAAGACTGCTAAAGGTACTGTTAACTATCATGGTTTGTGTGCAGGTTTAAAAGTATAGAAAGGGTATGAATGTTTAATACATACTTTTCCATGCTTTAGAAAGTAAATGGAAAACGTGAAATTTATGTTATAGCTACTATAGTTTTCACTCTTAGACTAAATTTATGTAGATTTCATTTATTTATATTCTGCCTGTTTTGACTACTAATTTTGAGATAAATTTATGGAAGACATCTCTAAATAAGTATGACTGACAATTCAATCATGGCTCCAAGATTTTCACACAATAAGTCTCTGTATCTTTAACCTTTTAAAGCCTGTGGTGTTGAGGAATGTCTATTTGCACTGACCACGAGGCAGTCATTCCAGTGGTAAATTTTCAAAACTAGTCTTCGAGCCAGTGAAAATGGATATTCATTAAGGAAATATTTAGATTTTCTTGACCAAATTTGGTCATGAGAGCGTTAACTGAATGCTCTGAAGTTTTGGAAGTCCATCCTGTGTCGTGTATGGAGGATCCCACTCATGAATGGCTTGGATTCAAAATTCAAAATGTTGGCAGTACTTACAACTCATAAATATGTTCACACGTTTTCAAAACAGAAATATGTAATAGTAATGTAAGAAATGGTGTGTTGACTATTTTGAGCATAATTGGATTGGAAGACATTAGGCAGCAATGTCTTCCAATACAATTATTTTCAAAATATTCAAGAGTACGTTTTATTTTGTTTTGGAAACATGATAAGTTATTTCTAAAATCCAAAATCCAAAAGGGCCAAACAGTCCATCCGTTTTTCTGAGTTTGTGGTGACAAAACTTCATGAGATAGGTTTGCTATGGTAGTAGCGAACTGCATGTTATTTTGTGGGTCAGTCAATCCATCCATCCATCCGTCTATCCATATTTCGGAGTTTCTGCGTGTCGATCCTCACAAATTTTGGGCTTTCGTTTGATAATTTTATGCTTGCTTGGAGTATTATGGTAAAACTTCATGGGAAGGTTGACTAGATAGTAGGGAACGGCACATTATTTTGTGGGTCAGTAAGTCTGTCCATATGTCTCTGAGTTTGTATCCGTGCGTCCGTGCAAATTTTACGGTTTATATTCAAATACATTTTACAGCAATTGAGCTTCGTATGTAGAGGATGGCCTAGGATACTACTTGCTAACCCCAGGGCTTTAGATTTACCTCATTTGGGCACACTACCTATCTGGTCCGGGATCCATCAATGCTCCTAGAAACCAAAGAGAATTTTGAAATCTGAGAGATTGATTTTGAGGCATTTAATTTTTAATCGCACTATAAGACCTCTGAATGGCTGTAAAATGTCACAGCATCCATCTCTGAGTATTTAACTGACTGTAAATCAGTTAATTAGTGTTCATAGCAGCCAGTATATATAGGATTTTAATTTGGGCTCACTAATATGGGCGGATTTCATTTGGACATGACTTGTAAAGTCATAGCTAAGGGGTAAGCTAAAGCCCAGCTAACATGTTAACCCTTCAATTTGTTCAAGGTAATTTCAATTTTCTCATAGAATATATACATTTGCAGACCAAGAGATTATTTTGAAAATTTACTACTGAAATGACTGGCTCTGTAAATTAAAAGAAAATAGTCTTCTTTGTCTCCAATTATGTACCTTTTGTATGAGAAAATTTAAATTTTCTTGTACAAATTTGAGGGCTAATGGGTTTACAGGGATACTAAGGGTTAATGTATGGTTTGACATTCACTAAAGCTCACAAAAAACTTTTAAGCCTTTCACTCACAAATCCCTTAAAAAGTAAATTTTTTACGATAAAACTTATTCTGTTAAATATTTTGAAATTGATTTGACTGGAAGCTGTTGCTGCTTTAGGCAGAAATGGCTTCCAGTTAAATTAATTTCAAAATATTCACCAGTTTCCTGTCTGATTGCCTGATGATTGAGATATGGGAAATTCATTGATGAAAGGGTTAAATACCAAATTATCGAAAACCTTTTTATGTCGATTTTGATTTTCGTACAATGAGACAATTTTTTCTCTCTAACATCAGGTTATACTGCACTGCATTTAGCCGCTGCTTGGGGCAAAGCTAATGTTCTGAAAACTCTGGTAGAATTAGGAGCTGACCTGCATGTACGGAATGCACACACAGAGCGTGCACGGGACATTGCACTGCGATATAGTCATACAGAATGCGTCGACTTCCTCGACTGGGCAGGTGAGGTCATTTACACAGATTCTTGGAAATTTATGTAGGTTTATTAACCCTTAGCACACTGATGCCAGATGTTTACATTGTCAAATTAAATTAAAAGATGAACTGGTGTACAGTTTTCAACGAATTTGGTGGAAGATGGTGCTGTTGAAGACAGCAACATCGTCCACCAAAATTGTTGAAAAATGTACACCAGTTTCTTTGCTGTTGACTTGGTAAAAAATAGAATATTGACATCAGAGTGTTAAGGGTTGACCCTTTACTGGGAAAAGTTGTGCAAAACCAGCCTCTGTGGCTCTCTATCTCTCTCTAGTCATCTCAAGGAATGCCCATTTGCAGGCCAAGAGAATATTTTGTTGAAAATTTACCGCAGAAATGCGTAGCCCGATACTACCGTTAAATAAAATAAAAAATCACCTCCAAATTCAGCCCAAGGATAAATCATTCTAAGATGCGATACTTTCTTTAGCTGGCTTCACCTAGAGAAGAAGCGGAACCAGTTTTGTTCACAAAAACTTGATTTGTTTGGTGACTCAGACTGTCTTAGATGACCTAACTAATCGGCTTGACCCTGAAGTCCTTGTATCCCAATTTTAAAGGCGCCATGCAGGAAAGCTGTTAATATCATTAACCCTTTAACACCGATATCAGCCAAAAATGGCTTCTGCAGTGGTCTTGAGAAATGTCCATTTGCAGACCAAGAGATGACTATTTTTGAAAATTTACCACTGGAATGACTGGCTCGATAACCGAGCCAGTCATTCCAGTGGTAAATTTTCAAAAAATAGTTTTCTCTTGGTCTGCAAATGGACATTTTCTATAACAAATCAAAATTTTCTTGAACAAATTCGAGGTTTAAAGGGGTAAGCTATTTGACTGGTAAATTAGTTATAAAATACTCAACAGACTCTTTCATTACATTATTAGCCCTTAATGGTCAACCCTGCCAAAACCAACCTTTGTAGTGGACTTGAGAAATCTTCATTTGGAGACAAACTGAAGACTATTTTCTTAAATTTTACTACAGGAATGGCTTGCCAGATAATCAAGCCAGTCATTCCATTGGTAAATTTTCAAAAATTGTCTTCTCTTTTGGGGGGGGGGGGGACAATCACTAACTAAGCATTTCAATTTTCTTGACAAATCTTTAATATTAAACTTAGGTTAAAACAATATCATGCCATTAAGCCTTTCACAGATGAATTCCCCATAATATCTTTCCTATACAGGAAAACTGTTGAATAATTTTGAAATTAATTTGACTGTTGTAACCATATTCAACAAAATATGTTTTATATCATAGAGGATACACTTTTTGTCCCCCCACCCCCATAGGGAAAGCGAGACAATGGGGTTACCTTAGGTGGCAGCGTCCGCGTCTTCGCCGTCGTCCATGGCGGTGTGTCATTTGTGTTAAAGTTTTTTAATGTACATTTAATTCATCAAAGACATATCCGATCTTGACAAAATTATACAGATATGGGCTATACCATCATGGCATCTAGTCTCCATCATCAGCAAAATGATTTTCAATTTTTTTCCAAATTTTTACGGGGTTTGAACGTAGCCTATTTTCCAACAAAAATCAGGTATACCTTAAAGTTTTTCAATCAACATATAATTCATCAAATACTTATCTGATCTTGATGAAACTTTACATATATGATCTATACCATCATGGCATCTAGTTTCCAACATCAGCAAAATGATTTTCAAATTTTTCCAAATTTGAACTTGGTCTATTGTCCAACAAAAATCAGGTAAATGTTAAAGTTTTAGTCTCGTCCCATAGGGAAAGCGAGACAATGGGGTTGCCTTTGGTGTCATCGTCCGCAGTGGCATGTCACTTGTGTTAAAGTTTTTCATCAGCCTGATTATTCAACAATGGGTCATCAGATTTCAATGAAACTTCACAGACGTATTCTATGCACGGTAGAGATGCAATTGCTCATCATTGCTAAGGAAATTTCACGTGTTTTTCATTTCTCCATCTGAGCTTATGCTATGGTGCACATCTGTCATTTCTCAATCTGAGCTTATGCTATGGTGCACATCCGTCATTTCTCCACCTGAGCTTATGTTTTGGTGCACATCCGTCATTTCTCAATCTGAGCTTATGCTATGGTGCACATCCGTCATTTCTCCACCTGAGCTTATGTTTTGGTGCACATCCGTCATTTCTCAATCTGAGCTTATGCTATGGTGCACATCCATCATTTCTCCATCTGAGCTTATGCTATGGTGCACATCCATTGATTTTTCCATCGCTCTAATCTTTATGTATTCTAGCAAAAGTGTTCCGCTAAAAATATTTGCATAAAAAAATGGGTTACGCAATTTCTGCAGGCCTAAAATATAATCATGAAATCCCCATTTACTTTTCCAGATAGAGTCAACAATGTCACACAATATTAAACTGTGTGAGCAGATAGGAAAGAACATTTCTGAGATTAAGGCTACAGAATGTGGGATATTAGGAACTTTGTATAAAATTAGAAACACTTGTACTGAGGAAAGGAGTTGGAAAGCGCAGCAATGAAAATTAAGGCGAATGCTTTATCAGCGAATTATAAGTGCACTGAGCTAAAAAAACATCTGTGCAAATGAATCACAAACAAGCGAGTTAGAACTTAAAATTAAGGAACTGGAATCAAAAGTTGAAAGACTAATGAAGGAGAATTCACATCTTTTGTCCCAGAATTCATTACTCAATATAGAGTTAGATAAAAGCACTGAAAAGCTGAATGCATCGCAAACCATGTTAAGCAGCTTTACTGATGAATTTTTGGATGCCAGTGAAATACCACTTGACATCACTGAATCTGAACTACTTGTATCAACTCCTGTGGATGCTTCAAAAAGCCTTAAAGATGGCCTTTCACAAGATATGTTTGACCAAGATCAACACGAGGAAGAAAATCCCAAAATGGGTTTAAAAAGAAAAACAAACAATTAATGTATTTCCAAGGCACATTTACATTTTAAAATTATTTTTATATCCTGAATAAGGTTAGTATTCCATTTAGATGATTTCACTGGCAGTAAAAAGTGGAATTGGATGCATTCATATATGCGGTACCATCGGTACATCAATGGTGATGGTTAGTTATAACATGAAAGAAAATACTCGGGTGAGATATATCACATAATCTCTGTATTAGTTAACAAGAGCTCTTCGGATTTTGAAACCTTACTAACTGTTTCTATCTCATGTAGGGATGCAATATTTATCATTAAAAAGCTGATTTTGTGCAATGTCATCAGATAATATTTTTTCAATTATTAGTCAATAGGAACTTAAGTACGGGTATTAACTGGATCAATAATACTAAAAGCCATCCAGGGGCGAGACATATCACGCGTTCACGTTCTTGTTCTAGGATTTGGCGGTGAAATGGTGAAAGTTTTAAGATATGCTGAAAATTATAAAAATTTAGCTAATCTAGTAAAAATTATAGTTGTGAGTACATAGAATAAAATGTTTTAGTTACAATTACCACTACTTCTTTATCGTAGAGGCGCGAGCTTCACTTGTCACCGCTATTAAGGAGATGCAAGAGACGATTGCAGATCCAGAGAAAGTACAAGGTCGACTGGCGAAAGAAGAAAAGGTAGAATGATAACAAGAAATTGGTATTGTACATGATATTGTTCTTTTCAAATTGACTAAAAACGGAATTTATTAAAGATATACATGTGTAATGGCAATAAAGAAATCGGTACATAAAATGCACGTGAGGTGTCTCCAGGAACTTTCTTTCACATTGAAACAATGAGAAGCCCTTTACTGTTTGCCTGCTGAAATTCTGCAGACTACATCTTCCATGAAGTTTAACTTTGGATATGCTGAATATTTTGAAAACAATTTGATTGAAAGTTGTTGGTGGCTAAGCCACCAACAACTTTCAGTCAGATAGTTTTCAAAATAATCTGCAGGTCCAGAGTTATTGCCCATTGAAATTATTGCGCGGTGGCTTGCAGCTGTTAGACAGTTAAAGCTACCATGACGTGTTTTAGCTGCAATGTTGATGGTAATGCCCTAAGCTTGTCACATCTTGAATCTTTATATTTCAAGCCCAAATTATGCTTTCAGACACCAGTTTTGCATACCTGGTCCAAACTTTCATGTTTTTGATCCAGATCTATGTAGTTGCCATGCATTTGGTTTTAATACTGTTGTTCCAGCTGAATGATACCTTTACCCATAGGCTTCTTATTGAAGGATAGATTGGATACATTCTAAGTTAAACACATTGTAATAGTTAATTGTTGCGGAGAATACACAACACCAAAGGGTGCTGTGTTAGTATAAGTTTTGGACTATGTAATTACTCACAGGCTATATGACAGTTTCTGGGCATAACCATTTAATGGTGAAGCTAGCCGAAACCCGCCTCTGCAGTGGTCTTGAGAAATGACCATCTGTAGCCCAAGAGAAGACCGGTTTTGAAATTTTATCACAGGAATAACGTGCTAGATAGTTAACACAGTCATTCCATTGTTAAATCTTCAAACAGAGTTTTCTCTTAATCTGCACATAGATATTTTCATTAAAAAAAATGAAATTTTATTGAGAAAATTTGACCATTAAAAAGTTAATATTTATATGCATATAATGAATGGCATATTGTTGTCATTATTTTTTCATTGGCACCATAGCGTTGGATATCCGTAGAGCGCTTAAGCATATACCTTCACTATAGAAATAATTCACCTTTCCAGAGTATCCATCCATCATCTAACCTAGTATGATGTCATAAGAATCTCAGCGTGTGTATGATGACGTCACAATCATTGCGTCACAAAGGGTTCCATATAGACCATCACCAAATCTCAAATACTCTGACACGTTGTGTGAATTGTATGTCTTTGTAATTCTTTGCTATTTAATAAACATGCTGTTGAATATTTTGAAACTAATTTGACTGGGCGCTGTTGCTGCCTTAGGCACTCAAATTAGATTCAAAATATTTAACAGCTTACCTGTGTATTTTTTTTGGGCAATTGATAGTCAGTATGTTCAGAGATCAATCGATCCCAACATGAGCGAGGTGTGGGAGCTTAGCTAGAGATGGGCAGGGCATAGCTAAAACCGGAAAAGTCCATTGTCCCGCTCGCCAGTGACATGAGTTCAGTAAAATGCAAGTGTTCATGTTTGGGTATGACCGACTGGCTAACACAGACGATTAGCTGCATATTATAGCCTCCAAAATGGACTCAATTCTCTTTTGGTAATTGGAAGAGGAATTGAACATACATTTGTCCGAAATAAAATTATATTGTCTAGATTAATCTGACAGTTTATTCGACTATGTAATATAATTAGTAACAAAAAGATTATTTCGTGAACTATAGATCTGGCGAGAAAGTACTGAACTCTGAAATTCCGCCTTTGAGAGGGTCATGATGCTCTATGGCTATGTAACTCTATGATTGGCACTATTAGCGTAGAATTTAGTTGTCTAATCTATTGACTAATAATAATGAAAATTGGTTACCTGTCTCTAGGATGTGGAATTTGTTTAAGTGCAGCTTTCGTGACCATCTACTCTTCAGCACTAACTGGTGGTCACTGGCTCCATCATGCTGGCCAGCTCTTGTGGTGTCACTCAAAGAAATTCAAGATCTGAGAGGATATGTTGAATATCTTGAACACAATGGGATTGGAAGACATGGCAGCGATGTATTCCAATTCAATGAACCTTTCCATTTTTAGCCATGCCCCGCCCATCACTAGCTAAGCTCCACCCATACCTCGCCAAGTTGGGATTGATCGATCCACAAATGCCCTAGCTATCAATTTGCTGAAAACTATACACTGAAGCTGTTGAATATTTTGTAACTAATTTGACTGGGTGCTGTTGCTGCCTATCGCAGCAACAGCGCCCAGCCAAATTAGTTTCAAAATATTCAACAGAACTTTCCTTGTTATTAACTCACATGTTTCTGTTTTTGTTTTGGAAACAATTTAACGTATTTATAACTTGTACTGTATGAACTATCCTGAGCACAGGATCAACATTTTTGGAAATATCGTCTAATAGTGTGATATTTCTACTAGCAGTATCCCAGGCCTGCTATAGATAACAATGTGTATGTATTTTTGTAGAGTATAACAATAAGTGTGTGTCGTGAGAAGACAGACTGGCTTGAGAACACACCTGAAGTGACCACACAGGATCTGATAACACAGAAACATGAACTAGAGGATGCCCTAGCGCCAATACTACTCAAACTTTCAGAACCTGGTATGATCATGGTTCTTGCAATATCGTGACTGTGTCTGTGTTTATTGTTACTACACCGTCTCCTTGTGTCTACCAGATATTGTGTAATTGTGGTCATGGTTTGATCTGATCAGGATTCATACACAAGTATGGGAAGTTTGGAAACGTATGGAATTATGAGGAACCTATTTTCAGGCCTTGAAACGTATGAATGATCCAACATATTCTGCTAAAAGTTTAGAAAACGTATGAAAAACTTGAATCTTGTCAGATACGATTGTCATATGAAAAATAAAATAGATTTAAATATATTCAAAATATTGATGATCTGATCTGGACACTGATTGGAAATATCATAAAAGGTGTCTGAAAATGAAATAATTAAAATTGATACAAAGAGTATGAAATTTCATTCTGTACGTGTATGGCCCCTGTTTAATGTAACACAGACTCTAGCAAACCCTTTAATAGTACAGAAAATTTGTAAGCCCGGAGAAGACTATTTTTGATTGACTGGTTGAGTCATTCCAGTGGTAAATTAAAAAAACAGTGTTCTCTTGGCCTGCAAATAGATATTCCTCAAGATCAATCCAGAGGCTGGTTTAGAAACCTTGAAACTCCAGTGTCTCAGTGTCGAAACAAATATGCAGGAAGGGTGTTGAATATTTTGAAACTGATTCAACTGTAGCATGTTGCTGCCAACGGAATATTCTTTGCAGCATAAGTAATTAGTTGTTTCTGGTCTGTGAGGGTTAAAGGAATACCATGTAACTCTTTCAGTGCTACAAAAGCAAATTTGCGACAAATATTCTGTTGAAATTTTTTTTTAATGAATTTTTCTGGGAGCCATTAATGTCTTATGCAGCAACTACTTCATCAAATTATTTTCAAAATGTTCCATATCTTTTCTTCATGGGTGCCTTGAAATTGCAGAAGTGGATTTTCATCACTGAATGTGTTAATTAAAAAGTCACTGTTTTTTACATACACCTATAATAAATTAGGAAATTATGAGACTTGTTTATTAAAGAATTGTACGTCATTCTAAATTCTATCAACTTTCCCCTATAACTTAGCTCCTTGACCTGAATAACTGAATAAAAAACCATTATAATAACCACCATGACAGGGACAGATCTGGCTTTTACAATGTTCTAGCCAATAGATTAGTCAAATACCATTTCTGTTAGCCAAATAGTAAATATCTTAGCCACATCTTTACTTCAATATCACTTATGAACATGTTTTCAGTCATATTGGTTTCAAAATATTCATCATCGGCTATACTATCAATTTTACAGTCCAGATACAATACGGTCTTAATATATAAGAAATGTGTTGAATATTTTGAAACTAATATGACTGAAAGCTGTTGCTGCCTAAGGCAGCAACAGCTTTCAGTCATATTAGTTTCAAAATATTCAACAAAGTAAACAGGAATTTTTGCTTTACATTTGTAATGTTGGAATTAGTCAGGATTCAGCCAATAAAGAAAATTAAATTAATTTTAATCATTAGCCAATGATTTAGCCAATTCTGCTTTTCATTAGCCAGGTTTCAGTTTTACAAGCATTTGGCTAATTGGCTAGTGGGTAGGTCTGTCCCTGCCATGAGATGTAGAGTCTCGCATACTGCTACACTTATGCTCTTGGGTTTATATGGAATCTGTTTTGCCTGTCAAGGCTTAAAATCACCCTGTCCAGATGTGCCACTATGCAACAGGGATTATTTCCAAATAAATTGTGTCTATGTGTGAATTCACATTCAGTTTTGTGCATCGATATATAGTTATACAGGGTTCGTACGCAGGTATGGAAGTCTGGAAAAAGTATGGAAAATTAAGAAAACCTTTTCCAGGGCTTGAAAAAGTATGGAGAATCAATATTTTGCGTTTCTGCTATGAAAAATGTATGGGAAATTAAAATATCGACAATTGCGATTCCCCCCAACAGACATTTTCTCATAAATCGTCAGCAAACAAAAATTCTCACAAAATGTTTCCATTTGGTTCCCGATGTAAGCTAAACTGCGTGTTTAACCATACCAGGAACACACTTCGGCATGTGTAAAATGTCATTAAACACGAATTCTCGCCAGTCTCGCAAAATATTGCCATTATTGCGTGAGAGTCTATGGATGGCAACATCAGATTGGTTCCTGGTGTATGCTAAACTGCGCTGTTAATGGTAACCGTACTGGGAACACACTTCGGCTTGAGTAGTACATGTCTGAACTTGTCAATTGCAAGAAGCCATTGTTTTTACGAACATTGAATCAGTTGTGTTTAGATAGCCATCAAGAAAGTAACACCCGCGCAATTATAATTATATAATGTTTGTATGGTAGATTGAGTTAAACAAATGTTGCGATCATGGGAAAGTGCAAATATTCTTCTATATGGTAATGTAATGATAAAATATATTATTTTAAACGTAAAAAAAAAACTAAAAAAAATTTGTATAATCATAAATAATATTTAGTTTTAAAAAATGTGTGTGGTTTTACAAGATACACTGTATACAACCTAGTGTGTTGAATATTTTGAAATTTTTTTTTACTGAAAGCCATTGCTGTCTGAGGCAGCAACTGCTTCCAGTCAAATTAATTTCAAAGTATTTAAGTTTTGTACGGTTGCCTTAAAAACGTGGGAATTAATCACTGAAAGGGTTAATTAAAATTTTCTTAAAGTTTGGCATGATATAAAACTTATTCTATTGAATATCTTGAAATTAATTTGACTGGAAGTCATCGCCGTCTCAGGCAGCAACTGTTTTCAGTCAAATTTGTCTATTTTCCATTTAGTGTAAACTATTGGTATGACCGGACAATGTTACACAATGGGTATGGAAATTATAAAATTTAGTATGGAAAAAGTATGGAAATTTATTCTGCTCAAGGTGTATGAACCCTGTTTATAAGAAGAAATCTGATGGAATTGCCTTTCAGATAAATCCATCCAGATTCGCCAGAGTTACCTCCCCTCACCCCCCCCCCCCCCCACTGCCCCACCACATCAAAATTTAATCTTGTTTCTGGAGCATTATCCATTTGTCACCATTTTGCTTTATTTTATCTTTTGTGTTTTCAGTACCCGAGAAGAAATAGATGTAGATGGTTCATTACAAGAGACTTTCTCGACTCTATTCCTACAGCGAGCAGACCATCAAATATTAATAATTTAATGGGTTAATTTTAATGGTATTTAGAGATTGTCAATTTACAGGCCAAGCGATGGCTATTTTTGAAAATTTACTACTGGAATGACTGGCTCGATTATCGAGCCAGTCATATCAGTAGTAAATTTGTCTAAACACTGTGTACTTATACGCGAATGGTTACTACTGGGCAGGTTGTTTTTGACTGGCTTGAACATTATAATGTCTAACAGCTTGGTTAATTGTCATCTGATAACTCTATACCAGCGCCTCTAACCATTTAATGGTCAAGATTGGTTGTTAAAAAATTGAACTCTGCATAGTGAATGGTCATTAAACAGGCCAAGAAAAGACCTTTTGAAAATTTTACCACTGGAATGACTGGCTCGGCTACGGTTTAAAACTTTCAAAAATACTCTTTTCTTGGACATTCCCCAAAATGGACATTCCTCAAGACCATTCCAGAGGCCAGCTTGACCAATAAAGTGATAAAAATAAAGAAATGTACCATACGGCTGTAAATGTAGAAAAATTCTCCGTCCATGCACTGCTGATTAAAGGTTGTAAGTCTGGAAATAATGATAACAGAATGAAAATGTGATTATTTTTAACCTTTAAATGCCTAAATTTGCTCAAGAAAATCTAAATATTTGCTTTTTAGAATGTTCATATTCAGGTCAAGAGAACACTTCATGAGAATTTATCGTTGGAATGACTGGCTCTTGTATTGAGCCAGTCATTCCAGTGAAAAATCTAAAAAAATATTCTCATCTTGGTCGGAAAATGGACATTTTCTCTGACAAAATTTAAATTTTCTTGAATAAATTTGACTGTTAAAGGGTTAAGAGAAGACGGCTTAATTTTTAACTGGCTTGCGAGGCAGAAGAGAGATATAGGAATCACTTTGTCTTCAACCGCAACAGTGCATGATGTCAATCTCAAGTTTTACGCTCAGTACATGGGTTTGGCTTATATTTCCTGATTGCTCACGCCTGTTGGAAGATAACTTAGATACCTGGTTGCCTAATTTGTTAGGAATCATTGTGATGAGATTGAGGCCACAAGATCAAAGGTCAATGGCACTGTGACCTTGATACAAAACTGGGTTTTTTACTGCTTTGTGTGTGTATTTAGCAAAACTTCTGAGCTTATAATTCAGGATTGGAACTAAGTTTGAGTACATGGTTGCCTATTTTGTTAGGAATCAGCATGATGACATTAAGGTCAAATGATAACGGTCACTGAGTGCAGATGTTTAGCAGCAATGAGGATGGGCTAGACATTTAATTCCGCAGAATTCTTGTTAAACACATTTCTGTTAATTATAATATTTATCTATTTATGTGTATATATGTCTGCTATATATATGAACTATATTTATTCAATAAATTTTTATTTTTATCAACAATATTTAAACAAATGTATGTTTTTCTCAGGTTTTTTAACTCTTTCAGTACAGTTCTTCAATAACTTAGAATGTTTCTAAAACAAAAACATGTTAGTTAGTAAGAAATGATGAATATTTTTAGCATAATTGGATTAGTAGACATTTCTTTACACCTCATATCAGCCAAAAACCGGCCTCTGCAGTGGTCTTGAGAAATGTCCATTTGCAGGCCAAGAAAAGAGTATTTTTGAAAATTTACCACTGGAATGACTGGCTCGGTACTTAGAATGTTTCTAAAACAAAAACATGTTAGTTAGTAAGAAATGATGAATATTTTTAGCATAATTGGATTGGTAGACATTTCTGCCATAAACCTTTACACCTCATATCAGCCAAAAACCGGCCTCTGCAGTGGTCTTGAGAAATGTCCATTTGCAGGCCAAGAAAAGAGTATTTTTGAAAATTTACCACTGGAATTACTGGCTCGATAACCGAGCCAGTCATTCCAGTGGTAAATTTTCAAAAATACTCTTTTGGTCTGCAAATGGACCTTTTCTATTAGAAAATTGAAATTTTCCTGAATAAATTCGAGGGTTAAAGTGTTAATTCAATTATGGTCAAAATATTCAACGGTAAATTTCTTTCACTATGTTCAAAATTGTACTAACTAACATATTATTTTGTTATTTCTTAGCTTTACTGGAAGCTCAATATTGATGGTACCTGCTTTGACTATGTAACCCTTTAAATACCAATGTCTCAATTTCAAGACAACTAACTATACAGGTAAGACTTTCAATATTTTAAAACAAAATTCAGTGGAAGCTGTTGCTGCCAGCTCAGTCAAGTTAGTTTCAAAATATTCACCAGAATATTCCTTGCATCATAAACAATTTGTCGTCTTTCGTGTGTGAGGTTCAATCCAAATCGATGTCGGGTCATCTAAGACTTTTGTATCCGGTTTCTGGCAGTGGTTGTGTGTGCGCATGCACCCCTCCATCCATCCGTCCATCTGTCCATCCATCTATCCGTAGCTGTGTCGCAAAAAGTACTGATTTGATGGTGTTCAAATTTTAACTCAATTCATTGTTTAATAATAGGTCTGTGCCATAAAGACATAAACCTCTGAATTGCCTAAAAATATTTTACAGGCGAAAGGTTGCCATCTACTAGGATCCATCAACTTTGGTCTTGATCTGGCACAAGAAATTTATCTCAAATAATTTATAAAATCCCAAACTCTCTAAATGATACAAAAAAGACAGCCTTCAACCTTTGCTTGCTCTTGTTATATGATATTATGTCAATATATAGGTTCACATAGTAACTAGCCTACTGACTGTTCAATCTATGAATGGTAAATGTACTAAATCTAGCAACCTTCTACCAAGCTTACAATACAGGTCAGAAATAAGATGCTTCCTAAACAAGAATAAACTAGGCAGAAATGCCTTCCAATCAGATCAAGTTCAAAATGTTCAAAATCATATTTCTTCCATTGTGTTCAAAATTGTACTAACATGTTTATGTTCTTGTTTGAAAATGTGTTAATTTATGTATGAGCTATGCTGTAGCTATCCTGAATATAAAGCCATTGGCGGATGCATCGTAGATAAGCTGAATGATATATAATAAGTTAATATTTTACTTGTATGTCATTTTCTGATGGCACTTGTTTGTCTCGCCATGATATGTTCTGAGATGAGGTCGGGTGACGGGAGGGACTAGCCAACCCGGAACCGGTAACCCACCCCATGGACGCGCTACGACAACCATATCGATGGCTATACCCTAAGCATACACAATGGCAAGAATGTCTAAGACATGATTCGCCCCCTCTGTGCATGCACCAGACTATTGCAAGTACCCCCGTAATAGACAGTTTTCTTTCACATCACAAAAGTTTCTGAGAACGTATGGCACCTCTGGAAAGTCTGAAAACTCAGATGCCTCACCATGATAATACCACATCAAGATGAAGAGAAAGTCTCTTATAAAACTTTGAATCCCTGAACACCGTTGAAAAGAAATGACTTTCTAAGAAAGCCAGCCATTCACTGAATGATAATGAGATGCAGATCCAAAAGTATAAATGGTGATCCTTCTGTGATCTCAGTACCGAGCCGCTGAAAGGTCGCTCTGTCACTGTCTCACCAATGACTCCAGTCGACGGTACATGTCCCGCTTCCTGGTTCAGTAATGACGGGGGAAAACTGCACTGCGGGACTGCTGGGGTTTCAACCACTTGGCGTGGGCCATCATGTATACAGGCAGCAGGGCAACCTTAAATTTTGAAAGAGTGGCCTAATTAACAACTTAAATTTCTCTGCCTGTAGCAAACCACTGCCTCTACACCTATTTGAAAATCTCACAGATCTGAGGCCTCCACAGCATCTTCTGACTCCGGACAGAAGCTGACCTGCCTACACACCGGCCGCACCTCCAATTCCTTCTCGCTAACACATCGCCTGATATATCTCGGCCGCACCCCACCTGCCGCGAAGAAGGACTCGACAAATGCCACTCGATACCAGCCTACAAGCGAGCTTGACTTCCACCGCTTACAGCCTTCGCTGCGAGGAACATTCTTCCGCTTGTTGTTTTCATTCTGAATGTGCCTTGGGAATATACCTAGGCGGGTTGAAAGCCGACAACACCTGTAATAGCAACGCCTAGACCCTGTTTTCCACCATGAATGTGACTGTTTCTACAGCGCTTAGGAAGTGAACTGTGCATGATAAACATCTTAATATATACATACTAATCAGAATCTTCAGTGATACAGCCTTAAGCGCCGTTTCTGATTGATTCTCCACCGCTTCAAAGCGGCTGCTCCGTTTCACCCTGAGGAGCATTCTGCTAGGAGATTGTCCGTCTTAGCTGTCAAATTGCGGATAACGATCTAGCGCACTGTTCAACTTGAAGACAAATTACCAGCATTGCAGGGGCGGCACCTTCACTGCATATTAATACCAGTAAGGGCATATACCCATTTCCGTAGCTCTTCTGAGCGGATGATGCCCTACATGCTTAATGCTGAAATATTCCCTCGCCCTTTATTTCTTGCTCAGTACCCCCTCCCCCCCCCCCCCCCCTGCACTTCACCAGGACTACTTCTTCTAACTAGTAATATTTGTCACAAGCATCCTAGCCACCGCTATCTCATGGTTAGCCCCCCTCCCCTCTTCCGAAACTCCCGCAATCAACGCACGCCCTTGATCTGTGCTGTCTCGGCCCTATGGGTAGGATATACCACTAGGATTAGGCAAGTTAAGTTCCTCGGTCTGCCGCACCTCTCGACTCACCTTAACCTCATTCGATGATCGTCTGCCATTGGCGAGCACAGTAGCGATGAGCGAACGCTTTGAATGCCGCTGCTTCACACCATGTAAAACCGCTCCCCATGGATGCCCTCACCTCTGGCCTCGAATAGCCCCCACCTGTTTCCTTCGACCACTGAAAAAGGTCTTCTGACCCGTACCTATGGTTTCTAGGGTGAGTTCGCCACTCTAAACATGTGCACCAGCCACTAGGACACCTTGAGTGTGGCTCCCTTACTGAGTCAAGAACATGGCAGGATAACTCCCCCGCTGTTTAGCATACTTTTTCTTTTCGACTGCTTGGCCAGTGGCCTAGGCAAACAGGCTTGGTTAGATGACCCTACGGTTACAGTGGTAACCGCCGTGTCTCAGGAATCCCTTCCAAGTTCATCACATCTTCTTAGCGGCCGAACTCAGCAGAGGTTCCACTAAACACTCTCCTCTTTAGTTACACGGGCCTTTTGTGTGTGTGCAACCAGAGAAGATCCTCCCTTGGACCGCGTCAAGCGCTTTTTGACATCATTCAAGACGATCTAATAGCCCCGAGCCAAAGATTTACCCGACCCTGTGAGGGATGAGATTCTCGCATAACCTAAGCGATCGCATCCTATTTGGCCGCTTGAGGCCTTTACCCGCAAAACACTTTTGTTAGCCTAAAGCCGCTGCCTTGCACGGGATCCCCTCTAAAAATGTTAGGGTTATGCACACCCAGGAGGCACACGTCTGGATGCCTGCAGAGAACTTCGGATCAACTACACGGCAGCAAATAAAAACTTCTCCCCCACCCCCTCCATGTGTTCTTTAGGACATTAAAGTAGAATCCTCCTCCCGTCCCGCTCTAAGAGGACCTCTGGTGAGTAATTAGTTCCTAGCGCCAAATGACTTTCTTGATGAACTAGCCTTAAATATACATTTAGATTGATGGGACAAATAGCGGCCCACTGACTGCCTGGGATAGATAGGAAAAGATCGCTGTTTTATCCCCTTCGGCACACTAGCACCCAAGAGCGAGAAGGATGCCTAAAAAGAGCTTGACTCAAACGCAGGCCAGGAAAAACTTAAACCCACCTGCAGCCTCTTTTCCTCCGGCACCCCGACTCAATTGACCACCGCTCCCAATTCAGCTACCCACGACATTCATACCACCACTGCAGAAACGAATGTACACATTGTTGCCACCCTCCTCTGCTTGGACTGAGGAGAACGGATAGAGTGGGGAAAAGCTAAGCCAAGCTATGCTCACGACGAACCTCATCCCAAGATGACCAATGTTGGCAGGGCGTCACTACATCTCAAGCTCCCTCAACCAGACGACGAGGATGAAGCAACCATGTCGCAGCAGCAGTGTTTCTCATGGCATCTAAATTTTGGAGGTCCCAGCGACGTCCCCGCCCGCACCTGAGATCTGGAGGTCCCCAGCTGAAATATTGGGGTCCCAAAACTCAAATTTGTTCCCGAGCAGTATTACCTAATTCATGCTAAAATTGGATGGTACCATGGACTCACAACGCAAAAAGCCTATAAACCTACTTAGTGTTTAACAATCATTTTCAGGGGTCCCATGGGACCCACTGCCATTACTTTTGTGGGTTGGAGGCTGAATTTTGTGGGTAAATACCCTCAAAAGGTCCCTTATGAGAATCACTGCGCAGCAGGCTAGCCGTGTACAGGCACCTAGCCTGGCTGGAAATGTCCAGCCAGACATATGTGGCTCCAATGAAACGGCTGACCTCTCAGGTCAGCAAATATTTGTGGAGGAGTTTCAATGCTGCTTGAATGAGTTAGCGTTGCATGCCCTGAGACCTGCACTAAGGATCAACGGATGCCCAGGACTGCTGATGAGCGCAGAGAGCCTTCGCTTCCTCGACGGAGCGGGCTCCTCGCTGGTCGACTGGCTCTTCTGCCCGGTGCCTGAAGTGACCATGGAGAGAGAGGAGGAATGCTTGTGCGACGCCCCCCCTCCCCCCTCCCCACCCGAACGCTGGTGGTTGGGGGGGGGGGGGGAACTAGCACAGGATGGCAGACGCTCAGCCACATGAGACTATGGTAGCAGCCATATTTATCTTATGGGTGTAGGGTTGCCAGTCGCATCCCAAAGTCTGTGTCTCACTGCCTGGATACGTTTCTACAGTCATGGAAGTCCTGCTTTCAATCGCTTATCCACTATTATCACTCATTCCATATCCGTCATGTGATCTACTAAATAATCCTTATAGTGCCATGCTGGCTATCAGAAGTTATCTACCCATGCATCAGATGAACTGTCTAGTGATTCTGCTCACCTACTTCAAGTTGACTTGTTCATATTGATTCGGATCAAGTTCAGATATGATCATCCACACTTGCATTACAGTAGTTCTCTGCATGGAGTCATTTTAGGAAATTTGGGAAGATCTGTGACTTTTCTAATCCATGTACTGATAATTATCGAAATAATCTAATATTCCAGACTTGGGATCATCTTAAAGTTGTTCTAGCAAATCATCATTGTGTTCGAGAGAGTACAGCACCATTTTATTGAATTAAGTGTTTTAAAAGGTTAATCTCAAAGTCAATTCTTTACAATGCATAGCATATTCTATTGAATATTTTGAAATTAATATTTCTAGATGGGCCCATCGCTAAGCATAGATGGAAAGCGATGGTGATGTCAGCAGTAGGCGAATACTGGACGGAGAAATGGCGGCTTGTGCCCAAAGCGAAAGTGTCTATGGTACCTCACCCCATTAGGACTACAGATGGGATGCGCGCACCATGTATGGTCAACAGTACAAACTGATACAAGAGATGTGGAGAAGGCCTAACGAAGGCCAAAATTCTGACAGGACGTTACACCCTTCAAGGGAATCGAGCGAAATTCAACCAGCACCAAGTCGATCCTACTTTCCTGTTATGTGGATACGAAGCAGAGGATACATGTCACATCATTAGTATGTGCTGCTTCTATGCAGACCATCGTCAGAAGTATGTTGCCTGTGTGAGCACGACACTGCTTGCCATCCACCATGAAGAGGAGGTAACCAGCCTAACTACTGATCCTGAATCTCTAACTCAGCTGACACTCGATGCTTCTCTAATGATGACCGGTGATGGTGCATACTATGTGATCTCCACCGACAGTGTACTACTACCTACCATTGAGAAATGCAGCAGAGACTTCCTGCACAAATTACCAGACAGTGCCAGCACCTGGGTTGAGAATATAGGATTACCTGGTCCACCTTCCACTAGGACATAGTAAAAACTAACATCATAATGATCATACGAACTTTAAAATACTTAGTTTGTGCTTACGTACGAACCCCAACCTTGCATAGATACTTCTATAGACTTCTACCACTTATAAAATTGATGTTCCTGACGTTTGCAATCTACAGAATACTCCAGAAACCTGAAGGAGCATCTAACAACCGACAACAATACCAGCGTGATCTGGGTCCGCTTAATGAAAAGGCGGGAAGTACTGAACTGAACTGAACTATGACAGCGATTTACCAACCAGCAGTGGTGCTCTGGGGCCGTATTCACCAAAGGGCGTAACTTACGCAGGGCATAACTACCTTGGAGAATATGACGTCATAATATTAAATGATGTACGAACATATATGACGTCATAATGACTCCAAGGTATTTATGCCAGGCGTAAGTTACGCCCTTTCGTGAATACGGCCCCAGAGCTTTAATTATGAGGAAGCTCGTAATGATATCAATGCCGGAAATATGTATTCCACTAGGACTGGCGAAAACTTTACAATATCTGCATTAGTAAGGGAAGAGCTGCTTTATATATTAGTCAATAAACCTGGTTGAAATAACACCTAAACAAGGGAGATAACGGCGATATGTTCCTTAGGAACTATGTAGTTGTAATCTCCCTTGATAGGATCGACATAAATCTATTCTCTATTGAAAACAAGGACACATTTTTCCAATATCCGCGTCACTGATATATTTTTCAATTCTGCTGATGTGAATTGAAATTTCTATTTTGGAAATGGTGTTGCTGAAAGCTGTTGCTGTTGCGTTTTAGCTTTTTACACCAAAATTGGCACACATCTTCGGAACCTAACGGACATGCATCCACCCGAGTTTTGATAAGATCGCTAAAGTAGAACCGGAATTATTGAACATGCATCAAAAGTGGCCATTTTGAAAACGATGTTGCTCAGCTGTTGTCTTTTAGCGTTCAGCCCTAACACTGGCACACATCTTCCGGACCCCACGTGCGAGCCTCCACCCAAGTTTAGAGTAGATCCCTCTAGTCGAACTAGTTATTGAAAAATATATCAATTGTCCATTTGGAAAACAATGTTGCTGAAAGCTTGTTTCCGTTTAGTTTTTTACCCGAAAATGTGCACACCTCTTCTGGACGCCACGGGGAGGGTGCCGTCCAAGTTTGGTGACAATCTCTCCAATAGAACCAGAGATATTTAAAAATGTATTCGGTACAAAAACAAGCACTCCTCGCTCGCATTAACCCTGGCGTCTAGCGGCGTGGGTAATAAAAACCACTCTAGGTATATGGCGTGAATGGGACCGAGCAATTAGGAATATAGACAATAAAACCAATAACTTCTAATTGGGAAGCTTTTACTCGATGGTGGAGACAGGTCATGATCTTGTAACAAAATATAAGGAGTTGTATCTAAACTTTGGTTACGTCTTATTTATAGATTAAGTTATTAAACCGGGAAGTTAGGTGTCTGTGTTAGCCTCTATTGGCAATAAAATCGTGATTCAAAAGTAGTACCTTTTAAGACTAACTAGGGCCGTGTTCTCACTAGAGATTTAATCAGGACTGAAGTATGGCGTTATTCCTGATTAGGTCTCTAGTGAGAACACGGCCTTAGTTTATTTTGACAAGCATTAGTACGCACTTCATCATGTTATTAACACCTGAAGCTATCCGAGTCGCCCAAACAGAGCATGACATGGGAATGGAAATTATGATGGACTTATTGAAAGCGCTTGATAGTACCTATAAATCATAGCATTAGACAAAGATTTCATTGGTGTGGAATAAGAAACACTGCACTTGACTGATCACCGATATATTTATCCAAGAGAAAGCGCTTAGCATTGGTCTGGTATGGGCCCAGTAATCTGCGTTATCTGGACACCATCGGGCCTAAGCCTTTAACCCTCACGGCCGAGAGACAACAAATCCCTTATGATGTATGGAATACTCTGTTGAATATTTAGAAACTAATATGACTGGCATCTGTTGCTGCCTGTGGCAGCAACAGATGCCAGTTACATTACCTTCAAAATAATCGCCAGTTTCCCTTTACATGGTTGTCTTTAAATTGCGTCCCTGGAATTTCATTGCTTAACCCTTTAGTCCTCAAATTTATTCAACAAAATTTTAATTTTCTCATAGAAAATGTCCATTGGCAGACCAAGAGAAGACTATTTTTTTAATTTTCCACTGGAATGACTGGCCCTGTTATCGAGCCAGTCGTTCCAATTGTAAATTTTCAAAAATATTCTTCTCCTGGTCTGCCAATGGACATTTCCGTTTTTGGCTGCTATGAGTGTTAAAGGGTTACTGGGGTGAGTATGGGTGTGTTATCTGAAACGATTTGTCAGCAAAGCAAGAAATTATTCCACATTGATCTTTTCGCACTATGATATGAAAAAAATTGAAAGCGGAAGTGATCTATTCCCACGAATGTGATATTAGCTGTTAGATTTATGCCTGTTATACAAATGGATGAATAAACATAGTAAATAATAGCATCACATACCAATTATCGGTCTGTGACCATCATCTCACAATAGGCAAATTATATCGGCTCTTCAGTTGTACGTCATCTGGTGACCCCACGCAAGCAGTCGGGCTAATAATTTTGTCGGCAAACTTGGCCAGCTATTCTACAGATAGATATTTATGACTTTCTTATGATAATTTTCTGGGGTTTGTGCAATTCAAAACAAATCGCGCTATGGTTGAGACTTATGCGGCTTTGTCAGAAATATCAGCAATTTGACAGGGAGACAACTCATTTAACGACCAACCGACCGACTTACTTTATTAGTTACGAGTCGCAGCTACTAATTCAATCTGAATTGTGTGACATTTGGCAGCATCGAGGATAAATTCGTATTTATATTGTGAATAAATCGGCTGAAAATTGTCTCTGGCTCGCGTTTTTATATTTGTTGTTACCGACAAAGACGACTGCTTTTTCCATTTTGCCGTGTCCTTTGCGAGCTTCCTAAGCTCCTTTAACCATTTTACGACGAAGCCGGCCAATAAAGGCATCTGCAGTGCTCTTGCAGTCCTAGAGAATACAATTTTTGAATATTTGCCACTGGAATGACTGGCTCGGTAACCGCTACTCTTCCTTAATCAATGTCCCCATTTCAAAGAAACATGGGTGGAATGGTCCTATGGATGTAGGCTTCAACTTATTAAACGCGAATTTGGATTGGTCAATTGTTTGGAGGCTATATCGTGTTTTCCGATAATTATCCATCATGCCTATTTAAATACACATGGTTCAAATCCTAATGGTCCAGGCGAGCGTCACGGGCCCTAGGGGCTTCTTGTTAATGGTCTTAGATTACTTTTTAGGTCTGACCGGAAAACACTTCGGGCCGTTCCAGTTTTATCTATGCCCCGCCCATCTCAATCTAAGCTCCACCCACACCTCGCTCGTGCTGGGATCGATCGATCCCTGAACTCACTGACTATCAATTTCCAGAAACTATACAGGTAATCTGTTAAATATTTTGAAACTAATTTGATTGGGTGCTGTCGCGACTAGGCCTATAGCAGATTGATAGTTTGGCTATAGAGGTAAGCAATATTCACCATGCGTCTAAAATGAAAGACAAAGACATTGAGATTGAGAAAGAAAACAACTTTTTATTAACTGTTATTATAAAATAACAAAAGCGATTTGTCACTGGCGTTTTTTCTGAAAATTTGTGGTTGGTGTGTTTAATTGAAGGCCATGCCATTCAGCACCGTTTCAGATTTTTGTTTATCAGTATAATTATTGTCCTTTGTTCAACGGCCGCATTTGCATTCTGTTCGTACACACATGGCCTAAACTTGGAGAATCAGTTTCTAGCTAAGCCCCGCCTATTTCTATCTTTCTATACCTTCAATACTGAATTCACAGAATCTCAACTTCAAAGTACATATGCAGCTATGCAGGTAAGCAGTTGAAAATTTTGAAACTAAGTTGACTAGGCGGTGTTAGTGTCTATAGAATGCTAATTAAATTGTAATCCTGTAATAAACATACAATTCGTAGACTTGACCGACCTTTCAAGCTTCACGATGGAGCTATGATTGTGACGTCAGCGTACACGTGACGTAATTGAGTATGAGGTGATATACTTGAGTGACAGGTTGGATCTATCCATTGCATGATATGGTAATCATAAGCATAAACTAGATAAGAAAACTCTATGTTTATTTATCGCCGCGACAAATTTGTCACTTGAGGCATATTTATGTACCAAATCTCGTCATATGTCTATAGATAACACTTTGAAACCTGAATTTTCAGAAACTCAATGGACCTTTCACTTTTAGCTATGCCCCGCCCATATCTAGCTAAGGTCCACCCACACATCGCTCGTGTTGGGATCGATCGATCTATGAACTCCCTGACTATCAATTTTCAGAAAACTATACAGGTAAGATATTGAATATTTTGGAACTAATTTGACTGGTCGCTGTTGCTGCCTATGGCAGCAACAGCGTCCAGTCAAATTAGTTTCAAAATATTCACCAGCATGTTTATTAAATAGTAGAGACATACAATTCTTACAACGTGTCGGCCGATTAAGAGTTAAAGACAGGCCATATGATGATGGATACTCTGGAAATGTGAAGTTCAAGGTTGGCCTATCTACACAGATAAGCTGTTGAATAGTTTTAAAGGAATTTGGCAGGAACCAGTTGTTGTACAACAACTTCCCGTCAAATTAGTTTTAAAATATTCAACATAATATGTATTAGATTGTGAACTAACTTCCAGCGTTTTATTTCAGGGCCGCGTGCTTGGATCATAAACAATACACCCACGCGCGCAAAACATGGGCGATAATTGAATAAGCGATGGCATGACCGATCAAATAGTTGCTTTCAACGCAAATACGCTTCTGGCTTGGAATTGCTCGTCACCGGAAGTTATTCCCTGTAGAATGACGAGATGAAGGCGCTTGAGATGGCTGTCCTTAAGGAGATAAGGGTCGTATTAGGCGCCGTATTAGAGCTACAGTACAACGCAGTAATAAGTAAACAGGTTACTAAAAATAATAATAAGTTAGTACAATTTTGAACACGATGTAAGAAATGTTCGGTTGAATATTTTTAACACAATTAGGCACCAATGTTTTCTAATCCAATTATGTTCAAAATATTCAACAGTACGTTTTATTTTTGTTATGGAAACATGTTGGTGTGTTAAACCAAAAAAACATTGTCAAGGTATCAAGCGTCACTTATTCGCTCGCGCGTTCGTTCGTTCGTCCATTCGTTCAGTTCGGTCGTTCGGTCGTTCATTCATGTATATATTACCAAAATGCTGGCAATTAATTAATTCGCCAATCCTTCCTTCCAGTCACCAGCCCACTCCGGTCGCGTAGCTGCAATAGAACCAATACCACTCAAGGTATTTGCTTTTAATTTCCGAAACACGTTTGTCTAAATATTGAACATGCTAATGGACCGATTAAAATAAAACGTTTATAATGCTCTCTTAGATGTTTATTTGATCAACATATTGGTTGCACAAGTTTAGAATTTTGACCTCTACATGAGAGAAACTGCTACGCCATGGAGTAGAACAGCGAGAGCCCAGCAAGAGGGTTGGGGTGGGGTGTCGTTTGGAAGCGTTAGCCCTTTCTCGAGTTGCTAGGCCAGTACAGGCCACAATGGAGGGATTCGATCTGTCACTCAAGCACACGACGTTGTAAATGAAGAACATTTATACAATCAGGAATCGCTTGATGTGGAAAGAAAGTGTTTTCTAATTTGTCATTCTCTATCTCGCCATTTATCCTAAGATTTATCAAATCTCGGCAATTTCAATTATACTTTTAAATATTCACGTTCTATCCTGCACGTTTTCTCCTCGTTAAGGTTGATATAATACGCTGTCTCCAGTTTAGCAAATACCCAAAGTGCTTCCGTGTTTTCTGTTGTGCCTTAAATATTCTTTCTCAGGCACATATATCACTAGCTTTCATATTTACAGGACATAACGAGGCTTTCCTCGTCGTTCAATTACCACTCCAAACCAATCTCCATTTGAACAACTTCCTATGTCCAATCAAGCTAGCTCTGTAAATGGAATGCACACGTCTTATAAATTCAACATTTCCGAGTGTTCTTGCATTATGAACTAGTTGGCTATAATACGCCATGTTTTAATACTGGAATTTGAAAGCTAATCTACATCTCTCTAAGTGCTGGTTTTCACGTATATGCTACAGACCGACATTCCTTAAGTGATCGTCATCGCGAACACCAAAGCTGTATTGAGAACAGCTCCCGGTCAAATTAGTTTCAAATATTCAATAGAATGTTCATTATATTGTAAATTCACCAAAAACATACTATTCGTACACTTTTCTGACGGACTTTTCCCGTTTCGTGACTGAGCTACATCATTTTGATTGTAAACTCGTGACGTAATAGATCATAATGTCAGCCACGTTAGTTGCAAATCGGGTCTTTCCACATCAGTCATGTACGCACGCACCCGCCTCAACCACACACTCACACAACCTACCTACAGGTCACCCAATGTGTACGGTATTCTGTGCAAGCCAAAGATAGGCTGTTGAATATTTTGCAACTAATTTGAATGGGGACTGGATGACAGCAATAGCTACTAGTTAAATTAGTTTCAAAATATTCAACAAAATGAATATTAACTTGGTAAATTCATCAAAGACTTCAATTCGTACACTTTGGTGACCGATTTTTCGATGGAGCTATGTCAATTTGAATGTGACGTCAGCTAACATGTGACATATTCGATTATGACCTCAGATATTTGAGTGCGAGATCGGTGGCAACACGGCTTGCTGGGCCGGTACCGGGAGAAATACCGAGACAATACAGCCTGGTAATGGAGGAATCTAGTTTCTCAGTCAATCATATGACGTCGTAATCAACTACGTCACGTGTAAGCTTACGTCATAATCAATTACCTCATGAACGACGCGATATAGTCCGTCACAACCGCTTAATAGTCCGACAAATCGTACGTATTTAATAAACATTCTGTTAAATACTTTGAAACTGATTAGTTTAGTAAAATAGCAGCAACAGCACCGAGTCAAATTATTTTCAAAATATTCAACAGCTTAGCTGTATAGTTTTCTGGAAATTGAGATTCAGAGCGTGCAGAGATCGATCGATTCCAACAATGGTAAAGCGTGGGTGGAGCTTAGCTAGAGATGGACGGGTCATAGCTAACGCTGGAAGGCGCCATTGCAAGGATTAGCATCTCGTGTCAACAGTTTCTCAATGCGCTCAGATGCTACCTAGGAGTTATAAATTAACGCTATTATCCCTTCAACGGTCACGATTGTTCAAGAAAAGAAAAAAATTTCAGCCCAGAAAATTACTATTTTTCGAAAAGTTGAAATTTACAAAAACAGCGTTTACTTTTCTTGCAAATGGACATTCCTCACTATCACCACCGCCGCCGAGTTTTTGCTTAGCCAGCCATTTCAGTGGTAAATTTTCAAAAATATTCCTATCTTGTTCAGCTACTGGACACTCCTCGAGACCACTGCAGATGCCCAACTAAAGGGTTAATTTGACCCAAAGAGGGCTTAAAGGTTGATGATGAAGGAAATAGTTTGTGCTATTTGCTTTAAATATTATGGCATGTATTACAAATAACACAGGCGATCATTCCTGCGCATATTGGTCAGTCATTAGTTTCACTGACCAACCCTGTAGCCCACATAAGCCAATACCGCGTCCAGTATGTCTCTTATCTCCCACAGGCCAGCTTCACAGGACACTTTCATCTCTGGAAATAACATCCGGTGACACGCAGATCGAAGTCTGAAGTGGCTTCCTGTTGAAAGAAAATGCCTGATCGGTTATTGTATTAGCTGTTATAGACGTGAATGGTGCTATATCGTTCATGTATGTATCGTTATAATATAAGCACGCTTCCCTGCTCTATAACGCGCTCAACTCGAAAGGTCAATACGAGAGAAGTTGAATGTGTTGACGGGGAGCTATTGTTGACTATGGCATCGTTCTCCCCAACACACCTCTCTCCCACCACCCCACCCCCTCCGTGCCTCCTCTCTCTCTCTCTCTCTCTCTCTCTCTCTCTCTCTCTCTCTCTCTCTCTCTCTCTCTCTCTCAATTTTATTGTCTACTTTAGTTTGTCACAATCATTGGCTGTTTACAACAATTCTGTACGGAGTACATCTAAGTTGTAAGAACTTGTGTCCGATCCGATTTTGCAAATGTTACAATAAAATATGTTTAAATCATATCAATCGGTTATCATATGAAAGTCATCACCTGACTTTCAGTGAGCAAGCGCTTTTCTGTTGGCATTGCAACATAGCAGTGTTGCTGACTATTGTAGCGGTAACCTTCTTACTCTGGTACAACAGAGGGACCTATTTCTAGCTATGCCCAGCCTATTTCTAGCTATGCACCGCCCATTTCTAGCCAACATCCGCCCACGTTTAAACTTGTACGCATGTAGGAACCGAGCACTGCATTCCCAGAATCCCACTGTTGTTTCCTGTCAGCAACAGTGCCCAGTTAAATTAGTTTCAAAAAGCGTTTATGACGGACTTAGATAGGTAATTCATGACGTAATTGATTTTGACGTCAGCCTACATATGACATAGTTGATTATGACGTCATATATGATTGATCCACACAGTGGATTAATCAATTGTGTAGCCTACTATTATTTATCTTGTTCTATCGCCCGTATATAAACCACAGACGACTAAACAAGCAAAGGATTAATGGAGGGATGCCACTCACGTATCTAAAAATATTCAATTGGATGCTGACTTCACACAATCAAATGACGTAGTTCCGAGAAGAAATCGGCCGCAGTACCGGTAACCATCTGAATTGTATGTATTTGCTGAATGTACAACATATTTAACATTATGTTGAATTTAAAAAAAACCCTAATTCGACTGCAGGGGGGGGGGGGGGGGGGGGTGGGGTGGAGGGCTGTTGATGCCATCATACCTGTACAATTCACCTTTCCAGAGTATCCATTCATCATCTGACCTCGTATGACGTCATAATCAGCTCAGCACGTGTATGATGACCTCACAAACATTATGTTACAAAGGGTTCCATATAGACAGTCATCAAATCTCAAATAGTCCGACAGGTTGTATGAATTGTATGTCTTTGTAATTCTTTGCTATTTAGTAAACATGCTGTTGAATATTTTGAAACTAATTTGACTGGACGCTGTTGCTGCCTTTGGAAGCAAGTTGCTGCCTTAGGCAGCAACAGCACCCAGTCAAATTAGTTTCAAAATATTCAACAGCTTACCTGTACCTGTGTATTTTTTTGGAAATTGATAGTCAGGGTGTTCAGAGATCGATCGATCCCAACACGAGCGAGGTGTGGGTGGAGCTTAGCTAGAGATGGGCGGGGCATAGCTAAAACCGGAAAGGTCCATTACCGTGAAATTAAGATTATGAGATTAACTGGAAATGAGCGATGTAGGCCTATATCTGGAAATGGACCCATGAATCATATGGCTGATGTATGATGTATGATTACTTTGTTCTGCGGCTGTAGTAGTAGAAACATCCTACAGCTGCAATCAGTCCTTCTTCGCTTTTGTCCAGTATGTCTTGTCCTCAGCCAAAATCCTTAGCTTTCTAAGGTCCATTCTTGACTTGAGTGTACCGAGTCCTGCTTTCTTGAGGTCACCTCGTAGCATGCTTAGCAGATTTATGCAATGACGTCCTCTCCTGGCTTTGTATTTTCCGCTCCGAGTAGGGCAAATTCTCTGCGCTGGTGTCTCTTCTGGCATCCTTAGCACATGGCCAAACATTATGCTTGCATTAATCTTTGCTGGACGACTTTTACAGACAGCGGCGACGTATTACACATCTTGTATATAGTCCAGTAGAAATCAACAGAAATATAGGCTAACCCGGACATTTTGTATAACAGACGATTTTGTGTTCCAAACACTTTTTATGACTGTCCAGAGTCCACACAAGAAATTTTCACAAATTCACACTTGGGGAAACCTGATTTTTAACCCTTTGAAGTTAGGGAACGAAATGTGAAAAATATTTAGCATAAATAGGTAATCTGTTGAGAATTTTATAAAATTAGACCTACTGACAATTGCTATTGTCAATTGTGTATATGACAACAGATCCCAGTCAAATTACCTGTAAGACATACTAATGTAAATTAAAATTAATCAGTAAAATCTGTCTATAACAACCATATATGATTTGATACATGAGTGCGAATTCCAGAACATGGTACATCAATGTATGGCCAGTTTTTTTAAAGATCTGACGGAGAGAGTTACACATATGGACAGCATGTTGATCGCAACTATGCAGTCAATGATATAAATATTCCTAACGCTATTATTCTTACTATTACAATAATATATAGTCCGGGGTAAATTTAGAAAATGTTACTTGAATTAAGTTAAGTCGATTCAATTATAAAACGATAAATATATACAGTCAAAATCACATTGTTCATGCTAATTAATGGTTTAGTACAATTATGTCTGACCCTACGCAAGAAAAAACATGTGTTGTATGTAATGTTTCCCATGATAGCAGCAGTTCTAGAAAACTTAGTTATAAAAGGGCTTTCAATGCTGCTTGACGCTTCAAAGCTTCGTGGAGATGGTATTGATTTGAAACTATCTCCGTCCAACGAACATTATGTACACGATAAATGCTACAAAAATTACACGTTACCTCGAAATATTGCAAAAGTGCAACAGCAAAACAGAAACAATGAAGGAGTGCAACCATCTACCCCTACACTGCGCTCCGAATATAATCATTATGATTACCATACTCATTGTTTGATATGTGCTGAAGAGCTCGACTTTGATGCTGTCCACCGTCACCCTGAACGGTATCCTCACATAAGCAATATTGAATATGTTAGTGAGGGTAAACTCAGTGTAGTCCAGGGAACCTTGTTAAACGTGTGTGGCAAAAGGCACGATTCGTTAGCGAATGATGTTAAAGCAAGAATACTTTTTGCAGGTGACCTTTGTGCTGTTAAAGCCAAATATCATCGTCAATGTATGCAAGAATTCATCTCTTGTATAAACATCAGTTCGTGTGGTGCTTCTGGAAGTAATGCCCGGTACTTTGATGAAATGAATGATGTGGGCTTTAACCATCTATGCAATTGGCTAACAGCACCAGAACAGCAACAGCGCAGTTCACTTTACACGACCTTCGTACGCAATTGACCACCTACTTGCCAAATGGTGTACCCGCATATAGCATAAAGCACGTCCAGCGTCGTCTTCTCGGCCGATTTGGGACAGATGTGACAATATCCCAGGTTGAAGGCAAGACAACCGTGGTCACATTGACTGATAGAGAATCTTCTATCATACACGAATCATATGCAGCATCAACCAGTGATGAGAGTGATGAAACTATGCGACTTGTTAGACTGGTGGGATCTATGATTAATCCAACAATTAAAGTTATTGATCAACCATCAGATGTGTATCCCGAACCGTCCAGGTTATACCTTGAAAAGCTTGAAATCGAGGTGGCATTGAAACATCTTATTTCATGTATCTATTCTGAACCTCGTAGTGAATCTGCCAAGTTGAAAAATAAAATTAAGATGGTATCTCTATGTCATGTTATCATGCAAGCTGTTGGAAAGCAATCATTTGTATCACCACTGCTTCTGTCCATTGGTTTGTTCATCCACCAGTCTACCCGCTCCCGTGTTATCATAGATATGGTCTCATCCCTGGGACTCAGTGCTTCCTTTGACCAGGTAATTGCATTTCAGAGATCTGCAGTTGCAAGCACGTCCGTTGAAGACCTGTGTCCTGGGCTCGTGGAGAAGAAGGATGGAGGGGGGTTTCTGTCAATGAGTAGCTGACAATTTTGATTACAACGAGGACACGATTTCTGGTCACGATACAACGCATGTGATGGGGATCATTTCGTGTCAAACAATGGCATCAACCGAAAGCAGGGATAACCCAGTTGGGGCAATATGTCGTAAAACTATAACTGCTGATGAGATCATAGAAGCTGGTGATTTTGGGAGCTTCATGCTACCCTACACGTCTTCTAATAAATCCCTATTGGCAGATGTAAGGATAAAGACCATTAACCCCATCAGCTTACCTATTTCTATGCACGGTAAATTAGACACATTGTGGTTGTACTCTAGCCTTCTCACAAGTCAGCCACCAAACTGGCAGGGGTTCATGTCTGAAATAACGACATGCAACAATTTCCACTGCACGGCAGTAGTTTATAACCCCATGGTACCTTTGAATCCAGGAACAAATGAAGCTGTATATAGTACCATGATGTATGTGCAGTCCCAATCCCTAAAGGCAGGACTGTGTTGCGCAATCATAACATTTGACCAACCATTGTACTTAAAAAGCTACAAAATTAGGCAAGACACTCATCCACAGTTTAGGAACATGTATATAAGGCTGGGTGGCTTCCACCAACTAATGTCCTTTCTTGGAGCGGGCTGTAAGATCATGGAGGGGAGTGGGATCGATGATTTGTGGGTAACCGTGTATGCTAGGAATTCCCTATTTAGAATAATGGAGGGAAAAGCTTGTACGATTGTTCATCAGGGCCGAGCGTACTGGTAATTGGCTCCTTCATTTAAAGGCGACACAACTAATGTTGTCATTCTTTGCTGCTGCAGGGCACAACAATTACACAAAGTGTTGTCGCCTTTACCTCCAAGATTCTGATGATCTATGTACTTGTCTGGATGGTCCCATGCACGAAGGGCACTTTGCTGTACGCTGGAATGCTAAACTGTATTGGAGTGGTACCTGGTCTGATATGACAATTGAACAGAGTCTAATGAGAGCTGGGAAGACACAGGGTAGATTGATCAATATAACGCACAAGGAATCCGCTAGAACAAAATGGCTTCTCACTGCACACATCATAGCACAGTACACACACGCTCTGCGGTCATTGACTGACACGTTCACCCTGCAAATATGGGACGAGATGTAGAAGACTTGAAGAAATTCACTCTGTTTCTCAGAGAACACAATCCATTCGCAATTGAAGATGACCAACTGAGAAATATCGCAACTGGTTTGATTGCAGACCATCGTGCTACTGCCGATGATGCCATTGATATTGGTCGAAGAATTCATGAGAAGTTAAATGTGAAAAGGTTTGTCGACATTACGCTAAAGAAAGCAGATCAAGCTGTAACATTTGCTGTCATGCGAAAGGTAGTTAAAGTAGGAAATGAAGATGTCCATATGTCTTCCCAGGAGCTGTACCATCGCTTAATGTCAACTGCATCTGTTTCAGGACCTCCAGACAAAGCGATCTTTGAATACGAGCTTGCAACGGTATGTCCCGCCCTCTTCCACGATGACGGAACTATGAGGAAATCGCAAAAGTCACAACTGGCGAAGTATATAATTGAAATGAACACATCAATGCTACAGCAAGAGACAACAGAGCCAGCTGCAAGAGTATTTGATGGCTGCGCACTTTTGCATCGGATACCATGGCCTAAGGTTGGAACAATGGAGACCGTTTGTAGCTCATTCGTAGCATCAGTAGTACATTATCAGAGGCTTTATGCGCCTGTATGCGTTATATTTGATAACTCAAACTGAGACCACAAAAGATCAAGAACAGAAGCGACGTCGGCTTAATAAAGTTGGCGCTCCTGATGTAGCTGTCCAAGACAGCACACCTGTTCCAGGAAACAAAACTGGATTTCTATCAAACAAACGCAACAAGCAGAATACCATAAATCTGTTGGCAAAACATTTATCAGATGCAGGTGTTGAGGTGGTACATGCAGTAGATGAAGGCGATGCTGATGTCGTGATTGTAAGGAGAGCATTAGAATTGGCAGGAACTGAAAGAACAACGATAGTTGTTGCTGACGATACAGACATATTGATCTTACTCCTCTATCATGCAAGCACCTCTGCGAATATTTTCCTACAAACAAAGCAACATAAGCTATGCATCAAAGGGGCCACAGAGATCTTAGGCAAGGAATTGTGTATGTGCCTGCCATTCGTCCATAGTATGTCTGGATGTGACACGACATCAGCTTTATATGGAACTTTCCCGCACAGATTTCAATGCGGCAGCAAGGTAGTAGGTGAAAAGCACCGGGGATAGACCATCTCCCTGGCTGATATTTCGATTAAATAAGATTTTCTTCAGTGGATAAACCGATTTTGTGTAGCTTCTTGGATTCAAAAGTTCAACCTAAGATTATTCCTTATTTTCGGTTACAAATGGTTTCATGTAGGCATCGCCTTTTATTGGATAAATATCTCCGGGCCAAATGAAGTGCAATGCCTCCATTTGAGCGTAATATATTTAAAGGTGCATGATGATATAAAATATGAGATGCATGGTATACAGCTAGGTTAACGCTAAGCAGATTTATGAAGTTCTATAGAAATCTATGCATACCAGAACTCGTTTGCATATTGCACATATCCAATATAAATGTGATTCATTTTAATTTAAGATTACCTTTATTGAATTTAGTCATAATCGGCATCTCATTTTGTCGCTGGTTATCGGTATTGCTGCTATGTCACACAATAATTACCCTCGTCCTGTAAGTGTGCGCGCGCGCGTGTGTGTCTGTGAGCGCGCGCGTGCGTGAGTGCGTGCTTGCGCGTGCCCCTGCATCTAAGGAAGAGTTTTAGTGAAACTCAACATACACCCACAGGCATACTTGTTTTAGGAATGCTAAATGTGAACAGTTAGTCTTTGATAATTAGCTGAGAGTGGGGGAGGGGATGGAGGTGTTGGGGCGGGGTGTTGACGACTTATATTAGGTACACATTTGGAATTCACGGCAAAGACATCGCTAAAAATCGTGAACGTCTTCACAGCTGCATTGATCATTACGATTACAACAAGACAATTTTGATTATTTTAATCTTTCAAGGGAGATAACTCTGGGGAATATGGGCGGATTTAACTGAAACGAAATCATGACACATAGCCCATCCCTAACACATCTGCTGAAAAGGATTGTAAGTGTATGTTCAAAACTGTTCGAGATATGGCTCGGACGTGAACATTTTGACGAATTTGAGCTTTTAAAGGGAGATAACTCGGGCAAATATGGGCGGATTTTGCCGAAACGAAATCATGACAAAAAAGATTATGAGTGTCCGATCTGGTCCCGACAAGAAATCAGACGGACGGACGGGCAGACGCACACTCTGACGGACGGGCTCACGAACGAACGGACGGACGGCGAGCACCATCACATAATACGAACGGCTTTGCGTGGGCGTATAAAAACTGCTAATCGGATTTGGCACAAATTTTAACTCAAGGAAGGAACTTGCCGTGCAATAGGAATTTGAGTGGTTGGCCGTGATCCGGATAAAAAGAACCTGGATCTAGATACGATCAAATTCTGGATCTATTGATATCTCATAAACTACTGGTCTGATTGTGCTCAAATTTTAATACAGGAAAATGTATGACCATACACGGGGATTCATAACGTTGGGTGCTATTCGAAGAAATACGTAAAATACGAAAAAACCCGGAAAATTCGGTAAAATTATAAATCTATTTAAAAATTGAGGACGAGGGTCTGCAATCTCTGACTGCGCCTATTGCCTTTTGAAAAATGGTGCCGCTGCTTTGAATAACGTTTTGAGCTCCTGCCGTCGTCGACGCTGTTTCCCTCAACATATTATTTATATCTGCATTTACCAAATGCACTTTCCTCGATTCTTGGAGATATTCTGTATAGGCCTATTTCATAGTCAAACGATTTATGATCTTTATTTATTTTGGAAAATACATTTATTCAATATTGTTCAATTTCTAAATCGATTTCCAACTAGATTTGATTTTCTCTCACAACGCTACCTAAATCACAACTATATATGGTCGCACTTCTTGCATCTATCTTAAGCCTATGTAAGCCTATGTAAGCATCGGGGTACAATGACCTAGTTTGTGCTAGTGCTCAGTGGTATAGATAAGAACAATCTATAGGCAGCTTCGTCAGAAATGCCAGCATTCGACGGACATACAGTTCAATAGAACTACAGGTAGTTAGTGGCAGACCGACTCATACTAGTCGTGATTCGCAGATAAAAATGGAATGTCAATTGCAAAATAATTCCAACACCATTGTCCGGAGTAAGACAATGTATATAAACATGCCACGTGGAATAAAAGCTAATGACGCGCATTGTTCGATCAGACACCCTTTCCAGTCTATCCATTCATCATCTGATGTCATAATCAACAAAGTGACGTGTGGATGACGTATGTCTTTACCATTTAATAAGCATTATGTTGAATATTTTGAAACTAATTTGACTGGGCGCTGTTGCTGCCATTGGCAGCAACAGCACCCAGGGAAATTAGTTTCAAAATATTCAACAGCTTAGCTGAATAGTTTTCTGAAAATTGATGGTCAGGGAGTTCAGGAAGCGATAGATCCCAACATCGTGCGAGGTGTGTGTGGAGCTTAGATAGAGATGAGCGGGGCATAGCTAAAATTGGGAAGGGCCTTTACACCCATTAGCATATTATACTGTCCATGAGCTTTAAGAGACAAACGACACCAACTTCGATGACAAACCAACGGTATTATTTATTTTGTTGTGATAGTACTTCATAAAAATTAGTTTTTTCTCGACCTGGACGCCTTTTATTCTACATATTCCATGGATAGTGATTGTAAAACTCTACAACATTGCCAAAGAACATTGGCCACTTTGGACTCAGAGTTGTATGCGCAAGAGAGGCAGAGACAGCAACACCCTTCAGCCCATTCGTTCTGAAAATAATCCTCACGTTTCATGATTATGTAGCTTCCATGATGCCAAATAGCATGGGATTCAGATAGAAATTGTCTAAAATCGCAAAATACCGGAGGTTATTGAAAGGAAGTCATAAATCTATAATTGTAGCGAATCAAGCTGATCATTATTATATTTCATACCCTGTAAATCACGCATACGCACGCCAGTATGGGGGCAGATAACTTATGGCTGATAAGCGGAGATAATTCGCTTATTGTCTGTGGGATGATAGGATCGTGTACTAGGTCCTCTTATTTATTCGATGTATGTCTATTCGTCCGTGTATAAGCCATACATCAAAAGGGCAACGCGACAGTCGAACGAACGGATTAAACATTTAACACTCAATGTAGCCAAACCGGATTCTGCAGTCGTTTTGAGAAATTTGCATTTGCAGACCAAGAGAAGACTATTTTTGAAAATTTACCACTGGAATGACTGATTCGATGACAGAGCAAGTCATCCCAGTGGTAAAATTTCAAAAATAGTATTTTTTGGGTCTGAAAATGAACATTTTCGTTAAGAAAATTGAAAGTTCCTGGATCAAATTTGCGGGTTAAATGAATCAACGGACTCAGTGCCGGACTCTGTAGCATATAATACGGCTGAAATTGCGACAACGGTACTACTTCCTTTGATGAAGGAGAATTTTTAATCCTTGTATGAATAGCTCCACGTTATTTATTGATTTGGCTATACATCGTTTCAGAGCAATATCGATAAGTATTCTATTGGATAAATTCTATTGGATAAATAGCTCTGGCTCCAATGAAGTGAAATGCCGTCATAAAAAGTTTTATATTTCGAAAAAAACGTTTTCTAATCCTATGTAGGCGTCGTAATGGTTGTAGTAATTCAAATCGGCACCTATTTGACAGCTTTCTGTCAGTCTCTGCTGGCTGTTCATGTGGACGCAGTGATGAATCCACATGTCACCATCTCCTCCATTACTCTCTTCAAAATCAGCTCGTCCTAAACAATATCTTTCTTACCACTCTGACGGCTAATCAACTTTTGACAACTAATCAGCTTCTTAAGCAAACACCACACTTCACGATTAGTCGAAAACTTCAATCTTAGACGCCATATTGTAAATGAACTGAAGTGTGGTTTAAGTATATAGCTTGCGACGGATAGCCAAGCCTACTCCATGTAGTCCAGTAAGAATTGACATGATTTTGGTCGAACCCGGACATTTTAAGTAACAAGCAAATTTATGGTTCCAAGTTGCCTATATATACCATAGTGTCTGCAGAAAAAATTACCCACGATTCCCACATGGGGAAAGTAGGTTATTTCAAAGTCAAAGAGATGACCTCTAAAAACTGATTTTTGTTGGTTCATAAGCTATTCTTTTAATAACTCTGGTTCTACTTGTAGTATCTTAACCAAATTTTGGTGGGAGGTTAGCAGTTAGGTTCCGAACATATGTGCCAAATTTTTCGTGAAAAGGTCACGGGTCAGGGTCACAGCGACCTAAAATCTCTTTGAAGCATTTTCGGCAGCATTCTTCAAAATTTGCTTACTAACGTCTCACTGGGAATACCTCGATGAATCATTGCTTGATTGTTGTCCACATAGTCATATTCATGTCTCCAAAATTTGGAGTCAAACGGTCAAAGGCCAAGGTCACAGTGGATAACTTTCTGTACCCTTTTTAGCATATTGTTAAATACATCTCGTTTGAGAAATATAGGTCCGGGGTAATCCAGACCGAGCATCTCAGATATCTAGTGTGGAGATTGTATCAAGTCTCATCCAAGAGTCACTAATGAAAAAATGTCACAATAGCCACGACAATCTAGCAGTAAATGTAAAAGCACGAATACATTTTGCGGGAGATCTCCGTGCAGTAGAGGCTCATTATCACCGAACTTGTATGACATTATTTATGCTAGGAAAAGGTGTTCCAGGGTGCGAGAATTGTGTTGACATAACATGTGGCAATTCTAGAAACCGTGACACAATTAATGATTGTACTTTCAACAAGTTGTGTTACTGATTACAACAAACAGCAAATGCATTGTCAATTCTCCCTTCGGGATCTGAGAGATCAGCTCGCAACATACTTGCCAGAAGGTGTTCCACCATACACAGAGAAGCATCTGAAACGTCGCCTTGTGAAGCAGTTTGGTGAATGTGTATGCGTTGCACCAAATGAAGGGAAAATTAACATACTTACATTCAGAGCTGCTGCAGATAACATTTTACATCAGTCATATATTGATGCAGACAACCTAGGAGACAGTGAAGAAAGTCCAAAACAGACAAAACTGATAGGTGCAAAAATTAGAGAAGATATCTTGTATATAGAACATGATAATGACACTTATCCAAGTCCATCAGAATTTGAATTGAGTGAATTAGAAAAGTCCATTCCAGACTCACTCCACACCCTTGTTGCTAACCTTTTCTCAGAATCAAGAAGTGAGTCATCCAACATGAAGAAGCAACTTCTGATAACTTCATTGTGCCACATCCTCATGCAGGCAACAGGCCAACAATCATACATATCACCTTTTATGTTATCAGTTTTGCCTCTTTATCAAGCAGACAACACGATCAAGGGTACTCATTGATGTTCTATCATCCTTAGGTCTATGTATATCGTATACTCGGATTCTGCAGTTTGAAAAGAGTGCAGCTGTTGGAAAGCGAGTGGATTCATTAATATCCGGTCTAGTTGAAGTCAGCAAAGGGGGCGGTTTCTGTCAGTGGGTAGCTGACAAATTTGACTATAATGAAGATACCAAATCAGGGCATGATACCACACATGTAATGGGTGTAATTCCATGTCAAACTGAGACTTCATGTGAGTGTACACCAGAACCAGTTGTTAGACAGAATCCTTCTTCAGCAGATATAATGCAAGATGGGAACTTCAGTTCAATCGTCAAATGCTACAAGCGTCCTTTTAAATCATGCATGTCTAATGTTAAGATAGGAACTCTTAGCACTACAGACATTTCCACACGTAAATGTCAAATAATGGATACCATGTGGCTGTTATCGAGTAGGCTTTCACCGAGTCCACCAACCTGGCAGGGGTTCATGTCCGACATAAGTAAAGGAGAGTACTGCTGCACAAATGTGGTGTTCAACCCTATGGTACCTTTGAACCCTTCAACAGATGAAGCTGTTTATAGTACTATGGTACATGTAAAACGGCAGGCCATGAAAGTCAGAATGTGCTGTGCAACACTTACCTTTGACCAACCATTGTATTTGAGTGCTTGCAAAATCAAGCAAGACAATCAGAATGAATTTAAGAACATGTTCTTGTGACTGGGAGGATTCCATTTACTTATGTCTTTCCTTGGTTCAGGGTGTAAACTAATGGGGGACAGTGGTATTAAAGAGTTGTGGGGTACAGTGTATGCCAAGAACTCCTTACCTAAAATGATGGAGGGCAAATCTTATACTAAGACGCTAAGAGCATGCCTTTTAACAAATGCAGCACTTCATCTATTATTGTTTGAGCCTGAAGTTAGCGATGCTGTGGACACCGACTTGTCAGAACAAGCGAGCAGTGGTGTTCAGAATGTAGATGTAGACTGCCGTATGGATACTGATAATGAAGCATCAGATTGTATGGACATGATTGACAATGATGATGATCATCATCAGGTTAATATGTCAGATAGAAATCAGAATAGTGAAAGCAATTTCCAAACAACTCCTATGCCAGGTAGTGGTTGTGAAGATCAATATACTGTTAATGAGGAACCTGTGGAGTGATAACATTTGGTCACGTTTGAAAACATTCTACAGCTCCGTATTAGTTGGTGAAATCTGCTTGGATGAAATAACTGCAAATAAAGATCTGATTCAGCTTGCATGAAGAAGTGATTAGAAAAAAAGAATCTCACGAATCCAACCGAACGGCAAAGCTATGGCTAATGTTTATGGGCATGGTTGAAATTACAATGCTTTTCATTAGAGCTGAAAGAACGGGTTGCTGGAAGTTACATCTTTTGGCTATAGAGAGAATGTTACCTTTCCTAGCAGCTGCAGGTCACAACAACTATGCAAAATGTTGCCGGTTGTATCTTCAAGATTGTCAGAATGTATGTGAATGTTTGGAAGAACCAATACAAAAAAGAGAATTCGCGATAAGAAGGAAGAAAACCCGATTCTGGAGTGGAACCTGGTCAAATATGACCATAGAACAATCACTGATGAGATCAGGGAAGACTGTAGGTAGACTCATCAATATTACCCACAAAGACTCAGCAAGAAACATTTGGTTACTCACTGCACATGTTGTTGCTATGTACACTGATGCTCTACGTTGCCTTACCAGTAAGTTTACTGGGTCCTGGTCAGAACAACATAAAGAGATGCATCCAGGAAACATTAGAAAGGATTCGGAAGACATGGAAACCTTCAAGCACTTCCTTCTAAGGAACAACCCATTCAGATCTGGCCAAGATAGTGAGCTCAGGAACATTGCAACTGGAGTAGTAGCTGATGAGCGTGTCAATGTAGATAATGCCCTACAAATTGGGACCACAATCCAAGAAAAACTGAATGAGAAGAAATTTGGCGATGTAAAGATTAAGAGGGTAGAACAAGCTAAAACATTTGCTACCATGCGAAAGCCCCTCAAAATATCTGGTCATGAAGTCCGAATGTCATCACAGGGGCTGTACCATCGATTTGTGTCCATGTCATATGTCAATGGTTGCCCTCCTGACAAAAGTGTGTCTTCACATGAACTTGCAACTGTATCGCCTGCACTGTTCAAAGATGACGGGAGTATGAGGAAAGCAAATAAGGCGGATATGGCTAAATGTATACTTGAGATGGATTATGAAATCACATCAGAGACAGTTGGACCAGCAGCTAAAGTGCTTGATGGATGTGCTCTTTTGCACAAGACTGGTTTGGGCCAAGACTGGCACTATGGAGAATGTTTGTGATGCATATGTGTCCTCTGTTGTCTCCCATTCTTCATATGGTCTTCCTCTTTGGGTAGAGTTTGACAGCTATGAAGTGGCAACAACAAAAGATCAGGAACAATAGCGACGACGAAAGGAGAAAATGTTCCAAGATGTTGTTGTGGAGATGAAAACACCAATACCTGGAGACAAGAAAGCATTTCTTGGAAACAAAAAGAACAAGCAGGGTTTGATCAAATTATGATCTTGGCACCTTCAGAAGGCAGGCATCCATGTAGAGCATGCTGGTGAAGAGGGTGATGCTGATGGCTGCATAGTTAAGAAGGCAATGGAATTGGCAAACACATATGAAAATGTTGTTGTTGTTGTTGTTGTTGTTGTTGTTGTTGTTGTTGTTGTTGGTGTTGTTGCTGATGATACAGACATTCTGATAATGTTGATCCACCACACAAATTATGGGAAACATGTTTATATGCAGACCAGACAACATACCATTGCCATTAAAGTTGCAAAGGAGGTGTTAGGGAGAGAGATGAATTTGTGTTTGCTATTTGCTCATGCTATGTCAGGCTGTGATACAACATCTGGAATGTATGGCGTGGGGAAACTGAAGCTCATGAAATTGCTCCAGTCATCACAGCAGTTACGCGCAGATGCGCTGGTCTTTGGTGACACAGAAACACCTAAAGAAGTGCTTCTAAAGGTAGGAGAAAATTTTGCAAAGAATTTGTACATAGGGTGAACCAATGCTGAAGGACTCGATGAACTGTGCTATTTAAATGTGGTATCATCCAAATATGTACATTTTGAGAGAATGCCACCTACCAGCAGAGCTATGTACTCTGCTATCACTCGCTACATGTACATCACCAAGGCGTCATCTTCAAACGATTCTCCAAAAGAAAGAGTTCGGATACAAGATTGAAGGTGATGCCGTAGTGCCGGTAATCACTGATAAAGCATCAGCACCAGCAGATATATTGGCAGAGATCAGATGCTCCTGTAAGAGCGGGCGTTGTGTATCTTGTACTTGTGCCAAGAGAGGAATTCCATGCAGCATACACTGCAAATGCGAGGGGCAATGTATAAATTCGCACATTGAACTTTAGCAGAATATTACTTGGTGGAGCCAGCCGTAATTTGCTGACTCTATGCACCATGGATAATTTTAGTTATATCTGCCATCCTGACAGGTGAATTATGATGAATAAATTACCATAATAAGCATGTGTTATTCTGTAAAAATAATATCAGAATTCGATTCCTTGACCCCAAAACATTAACTTTAGAGGCTTCAATCGCCACTCTAGCTTATATGGTAACTGAACTATCTAGAAATGCCCAATTTTCAGCCATTTTGGCGGCCATTTTGACGTTTTTCCGCCATTTTGAATAAATTACCATAATAAGCATGTGTTATTCTGTAAAAATAATATCAGAATTCAATTCCAAGACCCCAAAACATTAACTTTAGAGGCTTCAATCGCCACTGTAGCTTATATGGTAAATGAACTATCTAGAAATGTATAATTTTCAGCCATTTTGGCGGCCATTTTGAATTTTTGCTAAAAAAAGCATTTTCCCCAATTGGAATTCATGGGGGAATTTTTTGAGGTCTTAATTTAGATACAATGGAAGAGTTCTGGGCAAAAATCTGGTTGTTACTTAAAATGTCCGGGTCCATTGTCATTTCTTACCGGACTAATGTGTGTCAGAACCAAACCTACTAAAAACTTTCTGACTTCCCATTCGGTGACTGATCAGCGTGTAAGTTAAATATTGACGATTAATTGTTCAATAAACTTTCTGTAATTGTTCTGTAATCAAAGTTTTAATTTTAATTTTGAGTTCAAAATGGAATCTGTCCAGAAATACCTCACAGCTTGTGCAAAGTACTCCCACGATAGTTGATTGTTCATCGTACTATCTTCCGCCCACTCACATGGCTACGATACGGGAACGAGGTGGGAGGGTGAGGATCGTGCAATAGGACGATGTTGATTGCTCGGACAGCTTAGAAGTTTACCGAATACGGGTCATTATTAAATACGGTAGTTTGATAGCATAAACCAGGATGTTAAGGATTACAGGCATACAATTTTAAACTTCCTTTACTCAGTTCACCTTTCCAGAGTATTCATATATCAATATGACGTCATATGAAGTCATACTCAGCTAAGCGGCGTATAGGATGACGTCATAATTATTACGTCATAAATGATTCTATATGGCCAGTCTTTAACTCTTAATATTCTGACACGCTGTATGAATTGTATGTCTCTACTATTTTATAAACATGCTGTTGAATATTTTGAAACTAATTTGACTGGGCGCCGTTGCTGCCATCAATATGACGTCATATGAAGTCATACTCAGCTAAGCGGCGTTGTAGGATGGCTGCAACAGCACCCAGTTAAATTAGTTTCAAAATATTCAACAGCTTACCTGCATAGTTTTCTGGAAATTGATAATCAGGGAGTTTAGGATCGATCGATCCCAACACGAGCGAGAGGGGCGGGGTATAGCTAAAACTGAAAAGGTCCATTAATCAATGACTAGGATGATTCTTATGAAAACTGCCCGAACGATCCACGCTCCACTTAACACTGTAGGGGAGAGCGGGGATAGATCGGACAAAGGGGGTGATCCGGACACTCCTCTACTGCCCAAACATCACATGTTTTAAACTCAGTGAATCGCTGAAAACTTCCCCAACAATGATACCTAAATGACACATTGTAAATTACCTTGATTTTGGCATTTGTTTGGGTAGGTGCGAACCTTTTCTGTTTCTTACACTTCTGATGTACTTTTCGGTTCTAATAATGTAATTTGAAATTAGCTAACGATTTTAGACATATCCAGACATCATATAATATGTAGAATAATGCCGTGTTCTCACTAGAGAGTTAATCGGGAATAACACCATACCTCGCTAAATCTCTAGTGAGAACACAGCCTTAGGCATAGTAATGGGCCTACTCAGTAATACATGTTCAAGGCACAAGACTGGTGTCTATTTCTGGTCATAGTTGTGTGTTTTATATAAACCGTGGGGATAAAATGGTGGGTGGGGTGGGGTGGGGTGGGGTGGGGTGGGGTGGGGTGGCGGTCGGTTCAGACAGAGGGGTGGTCCAGACAACCACTTCTAATGCCCAAACCCAACTTGTTACGAACTCCGTGATTAGCCGAAAACATCAATCTTAAACGCCTTATTGTAATTGAATTGGAGCGCATAATACCTTAGATTTGGGCACTAGAACGGGTTGTTTGGACCAGCCCTCTGTCCGAACCACCCACTCACCCCCTCTATCCACACGTTTTATATAAAACACACAACTATGATCAGAAATAGACACCAGCGTAAGAAAGAGAAAGAGATTACACCTACCCAAACAAATCTCACAATCGAGATAATTTACAATGTGGTATTTAGGAATGATTGTTGTGGATGTTTTCAGAGAATCAACAAGTTTAAAACATGTGAGGCTTGGGAAGTAGAGGGGTGTCCAGATCATCCCTCTGCCCGATTTATCCCCGCTCTCCCCTATAGCGTTAAATACTTTGTTTGTTCATTAAATGTTTCTTTGGGTTTTTTCTGGCAAAACGTGGCCTGACTAGAAAATACTTCCTCTATAAGATGGAGAGTGGTTGATTATTTTTATTCCATTTTTATTCTGCCCAATAGGCTGAAAGTTGGGAAACGTATAATCAAGAACAAAGTTTTATGTTCTCTTCTTGATGTATTCTTCATTTTGACTCCTCGTTAGTGGAATAGTGCATTGGAATCAGGCCTGAGTCTTAATGAGTCTAATTTATAATATCCCTGGGCATTTCTAACTGTCGCTTGTGTCTTAAACACGCTATTGCGACAAAGGTGTTTTACGCTATCTGCACGGATGTGTGTCTATGGCTTCTAGCTACATAGAGGGTAACGAGACTGCTTGGCAAGAGAGGTACCCATTTCTAGCCATTCCCCGCCCATGTCAAGCTATGATCCACCCATGCTTTTTCAGTGTTGACATCAATGGCAGCAACACCGGCCAGTCAAATTAGTTTTAAAATAGTCAGCAGGCTATTTATTAAATAGTAAAGACATACAATTCCTACACTATTCCATGTTCATAACGGAGCTATGTACGTCATTCATTGCATATTTTAATTGTGGCATCAGTCTATATGTAATGTAATGTAATTGATTATGACGTCATATACGTGAGTGACAGATCTGATCTACCCCTTGACAACTCTCTTTCACTAATTGACATTTCCTCTTTCCAAGCACATTATATGTATGCAAATGAAATGGCTGGGACACAGAGTAAATATTCCAGGGCGATATAATCGTGTGGATAGAGGCTATACACGTCTACTATTTGCGATTCGCCACTACCAGGACAAGTCTGAAGGACACTTTATCGGGGGTTACCAGGGCAAAGCCGATGCGATTCGAGAATGATTCAAGGAACAGTTCACTGACCACGATGATGAGCCACTGCACCCGTTCTCAGGAGACCCCATGCCATTACTAACACCAATTAAAACAGTAGAAGTTGAGAAGGCACTTAAAGCCCTGAAAAATGGACGTGCATTTGGACCTGATGGCATGAGCAATGAACTATTCAAATATGCAAGTGACATTATCTCAAACGGATCACGTGCCTAATCAATTCAGCTTTTATGCACCACCTTCCCGTCGACGCTGTAGGCCAAGGCACCCATATCACACTACCCACCAAGCCCGAGAAGCCACCTGAACCCACACCCCAGCCAATCTGCGGCCCATTGTTTATATGATAAATGACAGTATGGCTGGGAGGGTGATGCCTACACAAAGGGTCCAACGATCACAGAATTCATCACAGGACAAACTGTTACTTACCCTCAGAGCGTGTCTTGCATTCTATGCTTTTTCCTACAGTAGCGACACTTCGATCATTTACGTCAAATAAATGAAGGTGTGTAAGAATTCGTTTACCGTGTACTTCATCTGGCATTAACCCTTTAGTGACTAAATTTTGTCAAAAAAATAAAATATTTGCTTATCGAATGTCTACTTGCAGGACAGGTGAAGACTATTTTTGTAAATTGACCACTGGAGCCAGTACTCATTCCAGTGGTCAATTTTCAAAAATAGTCTTGCCTTGTCCTGCCAATGGACATTTCTCAAAACTACTGCAGAGACCGGTTTGGGCCGGATTCGTCATAAAAGGGTTAATGTATTCTCTAATGACTCGGCAAAGCATAATGATACTGATGGGGGAGGGGTGGGTAATTAAACTTAGGATATATTGATAACATTGAAGTTTTCTGTTTTAGGTGAGATAAATGTTAGCATAAATATTGCAATGATTAACAGTTTCAAGGGTAAATGTTGTAACATAAACATGCAATAGTCGTTATGGAGACTGCTAAAAGCATTGCGGTTACAGATCTGTTTTGCCGTTTGTTCTCTACCCTGGCTGAGGAATCCATTGTTAGATTGCTTATTGCTCTTGAAGTTGTCAGTTTAATTATGATTGTTACATTGCTTAAGCATAATAATATCAGTGGAATAAATGCAAAGAATGTAGCATCAGCCACCGCCCAATGTGTCATTAACGCGCCATATTTGGGCTTGAGGGAACAGTTAAAGCCGGTATTAAAAAGTCTCTTCATACACGAATGTGTGGACGATACAAAGGAGCCCATCGAACATGGAGAGGATGACGATGGATCGACGAGCATTAGAAATTGTACAAACCTGAGCTGCTTTCATAGGAAAACACACAGCGACAACACGTTCTAATGTTAGAAGCGCAACTAACCAAATTGGCATGTACCTAAAAAAGTACATCGCCGTCATACATATAGCACATCCTACAGTCGTGATGGGAAAGGTTGCGTAGACCTCAATCATCCTGTCCGTTAGTGTCACGATTAGATTAAGTGAATCAAGTACAGCAACACTCCGCATAATAAAAATGGCTGATGTTAATGGTTTTATCCTCCTCAGAACTAAGGAAGATAATATGTTACATGGAACTCCAATACCACATAGAAGAAATGTGTAGTATTTTGCTAAAAATCTGGCTGTTTGATAAGCAGGATGAGCGAACACCCCGTTCCTCCAGGACTCAAAGTTCCGCAACGCTTATTACAGTTGTTGCATTGAAGTCCATATTCTCTTGTCGTGACTGAATAACAGCTGGACTGGTGACCGGATTGTTCGTCATGGTAGAATTGAGATTGAGTCACTGTAATACTGGCTGTTAGCTGTTATGTTGTATGGTGAATATGAAGAGTTAACAGTCGGCCTATTCTATATCCACTAGGACACTGTAATCTATATTGAACGTACGCAAAAAAGTAAAAGACATATACCCACGACATATATTTATAATGGCTGCTAATCATAAATTATTGGTATTTAACTATTTTAAGCATATTAACTATATTTAGGATCATTGATGAAGAACAATTACAATTCACCGAGTATACTATTACATATAGTATACTATTACTATTATATACGATTCCCTTTACAAGATAATGCTATCACAGCCATATTATTGATCATAGTTATGAATCGAGACGTGTGATGTTATTACTCATGTTAGTAAGTGCATGGCTTCAATGTAATGGAGAGATCAGAACTGCCTTTCAAGCGTAGGCCGTCACAATTAAATACGGGACACGCAGGCTGACGAGACGACACAATCTAAATGTGTCATGAGTGGCGTATCTACGTCCACCATGCACATTGAATCGTCTCTCAATTATAGGAATTCATGTCATTACTATTTAATAAACAATCTGTTAACTATTTTGAAACTAATTTAACTGGCAGCTGTTGGCAGCTGTTGCTGCCATAATATACACACACACAGCTGCCGAATATTTGACAGCTATCCGATGATTGGTGTTAAGAAGAATGATATTACTATCACACATCCCAATGACCCATCATTGATTAGGAGACTACATGGGAGTTTCCGCTTGTATGCATTCACAGACATGTATTTATGGAGAAACGTTGTTAATTCATTATAGACAGCTGATTATAGAATCAATTCACATTTCCAGTGTATCCATCTATCATTTGACGCCATATGACATCATAATCAGCTAAGCGGTGTGTATTGTGACATCATAATCATTACGTCATAAATGATTCTATTTGGCATGTCGTTAACTCTTAATAGTCCGCCATATCTCTACTATTTAATAAACATGCTGTTGAATAATTTGAAACTAATTTGACTGAGCGCTGTTCAGCAATTATTTACTTTTCAAACCTCGGTATACGCTCAATCAAATTGGCGCAATCTACAGTATACAGTATAGCACAAAAACAAAACTTGCAGGCAAGCTGTTGAATATTTTGAAACTAATTTCACTGGAAGCTGTTGTTGTCTTAGGGAGAAACAGCTTCTAGTCAGATTAGTTCCAAAATATTCAACATGATAATATTACATAATTGAGCATGTGTCATATCTGCACCTACGTGACATCATACGCTACCACTTGAGGAGAAAATGGCAGCCACTAATATGCAACATTAATGCAATGTTTCAAAGCAAACACGAGTACTCTAGCCATCCCGTTTTTGTCACATAATAAGTAGTTTTCGGATTTTCCTGATTATTTGAATTTTCTTAATTTTTCGTATTTTCCTGATTTCATTGGTTGTGAAAAAGTTGTGGAATTCTAGTGTATGGTCGCAACATTGCCTGTGTTAAAATTTGAGCAGCATCAGACCAGTACTTTTCCAAGATACCCATAGATCCAGAAATGTATTCAATCCGGATCCGGATCCGGGGTCTTTCATCTAGATCATGGCCAGCGTCTGGAAATCCTCTTGTACGGAAAGTTCCATCCTTGTGTTAACATTTGAGCAAAATCGGATCCGTAGATCTTTAGATAAGGTACAGACAGATGGATGGATGGACGGACGGGCGGACGGATGGATGGATCGATGGATGGATGGACAGGCAGATCTGATCAAGGATAATAATTGTGATACAGATAACGCAATGTGCCAGGAGGTGAATAATATGAAATGTATATACCATGATCATTCAGTGTAATGCAAGATTTGAGATGAGATTAGTACTCCATTAAGGAGAATTGAGTGATTAGTATTTGATCAATGGATGAATCCTATCTGTGACTCTAGTAGATGACGTCATAATCAATTACGTCACATGTATATAGGCTAATGCTACCGTCATATTTGACAGAGAATACTGTGTAATGAAGCTGGAATAGTCCACGAAGTCTACGAATTGAATATCTTTACTATTTAACAAAGTTTATTGAATATTTTGAAACTAATTTGACTGGGCGCTGCTTGCTGCCACAGGCAGCAACAGCGCCCAGTCAAATTAGTTTTAGAATATTTACCAGATTACCTATCTAGTTACCTTGATATTGTGATTCTTGGAATCCACGGTTCCATCGAGTCCAACGTGGACAAGGCGTGGGTGGAACTTTGCTAGCGATGGGCGGGCATAGCTGGAAATGGATTCCCTTATTACAGACGAAATTCTTGACATTGACTTTATAGTGCACCACTGCGCATGCTCGATCTGGTCATGATACTATCGTGATAACCATTAACATTGGCAAGGACATCACAATGTAAGTGTCACATGTCACTGTCCATGTTACAATTAGTCATGGTCCACCCTCATTAGATACATGTCAGGATGGCTTGGAAACTGATACCAACACACATGGTCATTCAATGCGGAATTTATCAGAGGACAACCCGTTACCCTCGGAGTGTGTCTTGAATTCTATACTTTTTTCCTGCAGTAGCGATGCTTCATTTATGTCAAGTAACTTAAGGTGTGTCAAGATTTTTAGCGGGTCCTTCATCTGGCATATATGTAGGCTCTAGTGACTTGGCCAAATATAGTGATACTGATGGGGTGGCGGGGGATGGAGGGAGGGTTGTGTTGTGATGAACTTGGGATATATTAATAATACTGACCTTTTCTGTTTGGTGTGACATAAACATGTAAACCAAAAAAATATTACAGTGATTACCATCTGCAAAGACATTAATAAAAACATACGTCTTGCTGTTGCAAGGAGATAATCAACACATACAAAGTAAGCATAAGCATGGATTTTCTTTGTTTTATTATGTTACATTTCTATTAAAAATAATGGGGGATTAGTAGAGGAGAAATATACTGCTCATACTTGTGGTGGCCACTGAATGATGTCGTTGTCATAGTCCGATTATTTTGACAATGTTGTGAAGGAACAAATGTCATTCTCCTATTAAACCAATACCAAATTTTGATCGTTTATTTGAAACGAGACAGATATGCCTTAACCAGTGATAGACGATTATGCCATTTGGATTTACAAAGTAGTGGTTCATACCTACCATAATCAGCAGTAGACTCTTTATGAGACCCGTTTTTGGTTTGATCCATCTGGTTGCGGGAGTGTGACAAGAGTAGAATAGGACGTCAGATTTAGGGCACTTAATACTATAGTCAAGCAACTTAGGACTGGATTTTTTTTATGAAATGAGGACAGAGTAGACAAAAGCATAATTATTTTACCAGTGTCAAATACTTCATATTTTTACTAGGATATACTAACAGAAGTGAATATGTTTCTTATTTTTCCGCGCTCTGGAAAGTGCTAAAATGGCATGTTTCTAAAAAAAAGATGAATATGAACTTGATCAAAGGAATGAAAATGGAAAGATCTTCCATGTAATTGATAAAAGGAGTAAAAATGGAACATGTTGTAATATTATCACACATTTCATCAACATATTGTGATAAACTAGGTCCTACTGTAAGGAGATATCACCAGAACTTTAAGAATTGACCATATTTCTGCATAATATACATGTATGACTACGGACATGGATGATGGGTTACATAGTAAAATTTCTATTTATTTCTAGCTTCATTAAATTTTAGTAAAAAATAAGAAAAGATGTAAGTCACAAAACGAAATAATTAGCCCAGGAAAGCTGTATATGTTGATGATGTAATGATAATGGACAACATGGTTTATATTATACCTAAGCGAATACCTGCATGCCAATTAACTGCTGTAAGTAAGTAAATAAATAAATAAATAAATAAATAAATAAGCTTCAGCAAAATGCATTTACTTCCACACAGCATCCCCAGACTGACGAAACCAAAGAGATTTGGAGACATGACATGATCCGAAATGGGCCAACATTCCAATACTGGGATACCATACTCAACATAGAGCTACTCGGACTCATCATTATAAGCGCCCATCGTGAAGCAAACTTCCCGGTGTACAGTGGAGTCACTGAAAGTCATGTGCCTTGGTTCTTAGCACTCAATCATCGAAATTATGCTCGCTGGATCCCAATTCATTTCCGTGACCTGGAAAACATGCACCCTTCCATTCTGGAGGCATTTTCACAACATGGCCATTTGGATGTTTTCACCCATGCCTATTGATTAGGGACACGAGCAGAATAATGACACAGGGGAAGGTTCTGGGACTGCGGCCCTTCCGAAAGTGGATGCTAGCAGGGCGAAAACAAGCACAACTACTGCAGGAATTTAAAGTGAGATTTCCTGAAATGATTGAAAATCACTATCGCCTTGAGGAGGGCCTTCTCTTCAAAAACACTTCAGACAGCAAGCCCAATATTTGGAAGTGACCAAAAGGCAAATGGGAAATCGTTTCCTTAATGACACATCAGAGTTTCTGACACTGGATACTAGCAATGTTGTCAATGAATCTGTTGTTGACACTGTCCGCACTGTGAAAGCACTGGGCAAGATCCAATACACTGACTACCACAGACAAGTGCTGGTAGACTGCACTCGCCCCATTCATGAACCAATCAAGAACAACTCCCTACGACTCTTCGGGTATCCTGCTCGTAAACAGAGCAAGCTGACAAAATCACAATTTTGAAGGATGATGTGGATATTTTCTCCAGACTTTACATCGTAGCACAGCACAGAGACACAGATAAGGATGTCTTTTTCATGCATGGGAATCAACCATATCACACACACACCCTCCCGCACTCTGACAAAGGTTCCACTTGGGAAAGAAATCTGACTTGGTAACCTGTCTCATACAGACACCTAAAACAGAACCAAGTTCTATGGACATGCAAGATCTACATGATAATACTGAACTTTTAGCTACTACTGGCCAGCTATGTTCCACAAAAATATCAACTGAGCTACAGCCGGTAAGCATATTTGACATTAAAGTGCTAGATGAAGCCGCTGCTGTGTACCTCCTCTCCACAAACAGAGTCTCAACCTTTGATGATTATGCCAATTATATTTCCCCCCTACATCATGAACCAGCTGGAAACTTCCAAAAGAGTGGATGTAGTTTGGGACAGTTATCTTGAAAGCAGTATCAAAGATTGTACAAGGGAAACGACAGGGAAAGGTAGTAGAAGAATAAAAATCCCTGCGAATTGGCCAGATTTTCTGTGTGATCCAGATAATAAAAAGGAACTACTTGCCTTTCTTTCTGATGAATTTGCTGCCATTGATTTCCCCCCTCAGAAGAGGCTTGTTATTACATCTGGTCAAATGGTTGTAATCAGAGGCACCCACAACATGCAAGAAAGTGGCAATGAATAAGCAGACGCAAGAATATTGCTTCATTTGCAAGATGCTTTGCAGAATAACTATGCCACATGTCTCGTTAGTACTGTAGTAACATATCTGGCTACAGCAAAATACCGCTTCCATCTGAGAGTAGCCAATCGGGGATCTGCGGCTTCCACTGCCATCTCTATCTGTGGGGCTATGCGACATGGGGTACATAGATGCTGACAGCTCGGTATAGCGATCTTCATCTTTGATGTAGAGGCTGCCATCGAGTAAGAACAAGAATATCCCGAAGAACTATAGAGCCGCTCAAACAAACACGTAGTCACATACTATCACATCGGCATGATCGGGCCAGTCATTGTCTCGTCCAGGTGCCCATGCAAACCTTACCTGGTAGAATGCTTAAGTGCCTACCGTCTGCCCCATGGCACACTCGGTGAAAGCGGTCGTAGATGTATTTCCGCAGATGGTTGCGGTATGGATTATACCGGGGCTCATCTCGGAAGTGTGCCCATTTGGCATCCTATATCGGCTGCCGCCACAAGTATGTTCAGTATCATAAGTAGAACCAGCATCTTGTGCCTATATATGGAGGGTTAAACTAAACATTAAAGCTGGCGAGGTAAATCTGTGTCATATCGAGCCCTATACCCGGCTTGAGGCTGATCTTCATGCCTTCGGGGTGGGTGGGGGGACGTAGGGTTGGTGGAGGTGATAACTGCTTCATTTTGCCATCGGCAAGGACCCGCAGCTCTAACAGAATGAGCGTCATTTGCGGACTAATGCATCTGACACGCTCGAGTAACTTGATGTTGCTTTCTTTAACTTTGGCAACATCAACATCGTACACATCTACCAGGTCCAGCAATACCTGTTGAGGGAGCAAAGATTGGCGCCATCTTCTACAGGTGGTATCAAACGGAGCATATAGCCATGACGATTGTTTGACTGCTGTTCCACATTGGCGCGAATGTGATCAGGGTGGGACAGTACCATGTAGAATGCGTCCCCTTCAAGGTGGTTCAGCGATTCACCATCTACATACATGCTGATGTGCTACATCCACCTCTGGGCAGTGCCTATCACAGCTTACTGACAGAAATGGGAATAGTTGTCATAAAATATCTGCGACGAGTGAACAGCAAGCTGTGGAAAGTAATCAGCCACAATCTGTTCACGCCAGCAAACCACTTGTTTGACAGCTCCACCATTTTCCTGTATGCCAGCACGGATTGACTGTTGGATGCTCATTTGGTTGTTCATTTGAACTTTACGCTGCTGCTACTCGTTGACCTATCAACATGATATCATACGAGACATATCTGTCCTTTGCCGAAATGCTGGATAAGGGAATAAAGGACTGTCCCTCCATGACCCTTGAGGAGATAATGGTGCTGAATGAGCAGGGAACCCTACACTCACAGATCTTATGACAAGAAGGTAAGAGACTACATCAGAGGGGTGAAAGCAGCGTGAAACTATATCCCGCCCTGATACCTGAAGAGGGTGGCACAGGCCATGGTTGGCGACTCCAGTAGATTGACACCATCAGCCAGAATCTCGAGGCGGAAAAGTACAGTAGAATGCAGAGCCTACAACAGTCTCACACGCACACTCAAAGCTGCGGGTGTGATTGGAGGCAGTACTGGTGTGGCCGCCTTGGCCACCGTTGCTACAGGCATCGGTATGGTAGTCGCTATACCACTTGGTAGAGTGACACTAGCCATCAGTGATTTGCCAACCCATCTGTCAGTAGGACAGCGCCAGACTACCTGGAAACTCGTAAAGCATGCTCAGTATGTGAGACTAACACAGAGCATCATTCGGGCTATCGACGAGTCGGTGAGTAAAGCTCTTGAGGATTGACAGGTCAATGATGAGGCGTATCAACATGTGCTGAAGCACCAAACCCTGTACACCTAAAGTGCGCCAGCAAATCGTCAAAGGCGCCAATGGGCATGTGCACATGGATGAGCTTAAAAACAAGATGCTGCGGCGAGGTCACATCGCAGGTCTCAACGATGTCAAATAGTCTGCTGCTTTAAGATGACTACTATGGATGGCCCTCCCAGTGAACCTCATGACAGTCATCCAGAGCCAACCGCCCCCTCCTGGTACACTCTGGACTGGTCGACTACAGGGTATGTTGGATGATGTTCCAGACCTAACACTGATTTCCATCACAGTCGATGGACGGCCTTGCACTAGCTTCTCCATCAATCCACGACGGCTGACCACACTCATCTTTACCATCAAGGATGCAAAGAAAGCTCACGCCTGGATGATTGGTCCAAACCTCTCATTCTAGAACCAACATCTGAACTTTGCCGCCTGGTGTGCCACGGCAGGATGTGGAGTCGGTGCCAGTTTGCTTCACTCATATTCCGGTACCCCTGAAGCTGTGCTCGTTGCCACCTATCTCAGATGCCATGTGTACTACATGGTGAGATGACTCCTCCATGAGCTGGGTGCAAACGCCTAGTAATCGTGTCCATGGTGGAGACAATAGCGGTCTAGGCATTATGTTGCTATCCCAAAGAATTATGGAGTTTCATGCATGGTGTAGGCTGTACAGCATGGCGGGAAAAGGTTGCAAGATCATTGCATGACCTGGGCGACTATGAAAATAGATCGCTTGAGTCCTGGAAGCTTCTCCTGACCTAATAATCCCAACAGTAGTAGACGAGTTACTCGCCCAAAATCCACCAACAATACAGGAGTTAAGAAGATATCCACCTACAGAAACGGCATTAACGGTATTATGGAAGTATTTACATGACCTGGGCGGTCGGTCTACAGTGATGCTAACAAGAACATCTCGACGAGGCTGCTCAGACAAACATGTAGTCATGACCAGTGTCACATCAGGGGATTACCCACAGGCCCAGCTGCCTTGGCAACGCTCACTTGGCAGAATGCTAAAGTGCCTACCATTTGCACCATGGCAGACTCTGGCATGTTCACAGGTGACACAGAGGATCTGGTGCCGCATATGCTACAGACAACCACGTTCAGACATTTCTACACCATAGAAGTGGCAGACAGACTCAATTTCCTCACGTGGGTGAAATCGGTCGTAGATATTTTTCCGCAGATGGTCGTGGAAGGGATTGTACTGAGGCTCATCTCAGAAGAGGCCCACTTGGCATCTAATATCATGGCTGTCTGTGAGGCAGCCACAACATGTATGAGCAGTAGTGTAACCAACATCCTATACATGGAGGGTTAGACCGAACAAAGTGAACCCTTTGAGAAATATCTGTGTCAGATCGAGCCCTGTGCCTGCATCGATGCCGATCTTCATCCCATCTGGGCAGGTCTTAGCTGCTTCACTTTACCACCAGCTAGAAGCCGCAGCTCTAGCACAATGGGTGTTGTTTGCTGACTTGTGAGCCTGACACACTCGAGCAACTTCACTGAGCCCTTCCCCTTCGAGGAGTGTGACACACCATCAACCCGTAAGACACCCTCCTGAATATTGATAGCTTCCTCTGGTCCATCAAAGGGGCGACGCAGCAGGCACTTTCCTCCAGTGACCCCCAATCCTATGACCCATTGCAACTAGGGTTGTACCATCTCCTATATAGGTCATGAAAGATGTCCCCATGCTATAAAGCTTCCGTACTGTGCCATCTTTCTTCACAACAGTAGAGAGGGGCGTGACCTCCAGATCAATAACTGCTGGAGGTCTATGTAGTGGCACCCACGCTCGCCAATTACCACCAGGTCCAGCGCAGTACCACACCACATTCTTTTCGAAGACTACCTGAGGGTGTTTCGCCAGGGTTAACACCACGTGACATCGGTGGGGGGCATGCTTCATAATCAGCTCTAAGACATGAAAGCTGAGATCAGCGTCCAAAGTGTTAACATCCTCAACCTTGTCCAGTGACTGCTCTATCAGGGGGTTGAGGATGAATTCTTCTTCAGGAAGTCATAGCAGAACACTATTTTGTTCCCATCCCTCTCTCGACCCAGACGTTCCTTTGAGACATCCTTTAGGTCAGTGAGCAGCTCTACATCATTGCCACTGATGGAATGGAGGGAGAATGTCTTGGCGTCTGCTCCATATTGGAGGACGAACGACTTGCCATCACTTTCCTTAACCTTGGTGGTATCAACGTCGTACACGTCCACGAGATCAGCTAGACCGGTTGGGTGAGCAAATATGGGCTCACTATATATATATATATATATATATATATATATATATATATATATATATATATATATATATATATATATATATATATATATGGTTTAAACGGAGTGTATAACCATGCTGATTGTCCGATTGCTACTCGAAAACGTGGAGAATGTCATCAGCCCGTCTCTAGTTGGTAGACGTGTGGTTCAGTGTCGCATAGAATGGGTTCTCTTCAAGATAGCTCAGCATTCCACCACGTACATACACGTCGATGTGATACATCCGCCACTGGGAAGTACCTACCACAGCTCCCTGATTGAAGTAGGGTTAGACGTGATAGAATATCTGCCAGGAGCCACCAGCAAACTGTAGAAAGCAATCAGCCCCAACATGTTCAGCCACATAAATCAGGCGAAGAGGCAAAGTATAAATCCAAGAAATTCCACCAACGGCGGGCGTACTATCAGAGTGACAAGGTGAAGTTCCAGATGTCACGATTGCGAAAGCAACTGGCCCCTGACATTATGCTGGATGAGGGGTGTTTGAGGGAGGTATGGCTCCACACCAACACGCTTGTTCAGTTCGCCAGGCTCTCCAAGATGAATCCCACAATGACTCATCATCAAATCCTACAGGTGATGGCACGAGTTTAAGAAATAGTTATACCATGGCTAAATCGGAGTGGCGAAAGCAGTATGAACTATATCCCACCATGGCCGCTTTGGAGGGTGGTACAGTACATGACTGGCGACTCCAGCAGATTGACACCATCAGACAGAATCTCGTCCACGAGGCAGAAAAGTACAGCACATGCAGGCGATATAAAACAGTCTACAACCGTCTAACATGCACAACCACAGCTGCGAGTGTGATTGGAGCCAGTGTTGGTGTGGCCGCCATTGCCACCCTCGCTACAGGGGTGGGTGCTATCATCGATATTCAGCTGGGTGGTGTGACCCTTGCCGCTACTGTCCTGGCCACCGGCTTGGCAGTTGGTCAGCGTCAGATCACCAGCAAGCTGGAGAAGCATGCTAAGTATGTAACACTGGCACAGAGCAGCCTACGAGCTATCGACGAGTCTGTCAGCAAAACCCTTGAGGATGGGCAGGTCAGTGATGAAGAGTACCACCATATATTAAATCTCCAAATCCTGTACTGCACAGAGAAACCTAAAGTGCGCCAGCAATACCTCAAAGGCTCCAGCGGGAGGTTGGACATGGAGGAGTTAAAAAACTAGATGCTGCGGCAGGGCCACAGCGAAGATCTCTACGGTGCCAATAGTATGTTGCATCCGCGGCTGGAACAGCAGCTTTAAGATGACTACTATAGATGGCATTCCCAACAAACCTCACGACAATCGACCAGAGCCAACTCACAGAAGGATGCGGTGTCGGCGCGGGTTTGCTGCACTCCTATTTTGTGCTCATAGCCAGCTGTCTCAGATTCCATGCGTACTACACGATGAGATGAATCCTCCATCAGCTGGGCGCAAACCTGCCTGATACGAATGATTTCGAACCACAGCCCATGGGAACCGCTAGCTACAGCCTCTCAGCAGCCAGTAGACTTCAGCGAGAGTTCAACGCACACTCAGACTATCGGTGACATGGTGGTGACAACAAGGACCTGGGCATTATCTATGGATGCCTGTAACTCCTGGAGCACGCCCGGCACATACTCCCGATCCTTGTAAAATCCCTTAGTATGCAGGATCTGATATACAACACTGCCGCCCATAATGAGGTATTCGACGATGCAGATCTGCCCCTTAACAAATCCTAGGTAGAGCTTCACGGCTGTCAGCTCTTCTGTTACCTCAGCATTAGAGAGCTGGGTGAGGTTATCTGGTGACTTCTATTATAGCCATTCCATGCGGAGCAGTAGACGTCATAGTACCTGAGGCATAGGGCCATGGTTTAAGCCGCTATGTATAGTGCTATGGATAATCCTGAATACCAATCTAAGCAGCTGACAGATGCAGACTGATTAGAGTTGCTTAGCACTCTCGAGGTAGAATGTACACATCTAAACGCGTTGTATACTCAGCGCTTAAACGATGACGTCAATGGTATAGATTGTAAAGCAATTCCCGGAGAGCCAGGTGGGTCTTCAGAAGGTGGAGAAGCTGCTCAAAAGCAAGACCCAGAAGCTATTGACACAGGCTAAGCCTCTGTCCATTCATGTCACCATTAACGTGGTGGGCAATGTGGCCATGGTAAAGATGACGGGTGGTAATGGGGTCATTCCTGCTGCTGGAGCCGCTGTCCTTGCTACAGTGGCGAGTACGGTTGTCGACTACTGTCTAGGAATAACACATCCGATCCCAAAGATCGCCATCGGTGGCACCTCCTATACTGTTGCCACCAAGATTATTGGTGAACGCATCCCTTTAATGGAAGCTGCAGTTCTGGGGCTAGCGACGAGTGCTATGGCTGAGATCATCATGGCCTATGTTTAGCTTTAAGACTGGTATATATATATATATATATATATATATATATATATATATATATATATATATATATATAATGAAAGCCTAGCAGGTCCATAACACAACAATAGCCTATGAGGCATGGCAGTCGGTAGCGCATAGTCGATCACGTGGACTGAGGATTTCCAATTCCTAGAAATGGTGGTTAGCCCACAAGGCATGCCCTTGTGCAGAGGGCCAATATCCCGAGCACTGCTACCTATTTCCTTGACCCACTGCCTGGTCTACCTACACCCATCTGTTTCACTGGGTATACGACTGACTTGGTGCCCATCTGTTTCCGTGGTTCCCGCTGACTACGACTAGGTTTAAGCTGCTATATATACCCAAAAATGTCTCTATCACTTACAGACCTAGAAAGCAAGGCGATTGGGGAGTTGGTCCACTTAGGTGAGGCACGCCTCGGCTCAGAGGACACTGTTGCCCCCATCTCATTCATGGACTTCGATGAGAAGGGTAAAGCACGGGAAATCTGTGGTACCGTACTGGTCCGAGACCTTATCGGAAATGTACAATCCATAGGAACCTCGGCCCTTAACAGTGTCACCGCTGCATACAAAAGGCATGCCACTAGAGGAAGGCTAATTGTCAAAGGTGCCCTTGGGACGAGTGATGAAGGAGACATTATTCTGTTGGCCGAATCAGGCACATGAGCTCGTTCAGAACATGTTCAAGAGCAGAAGCTCCTTCCGACTAGATGGAAATAATCTAAAGATTAGTAGGATCACGGTCAGTGATGTTAGCGTCGATGATGAAAAACTCCAACTTCCCGAGGTGAGGAAGTCAGGGTTCTTCGGCTTGCTGTTTAAGACCTCTTAATAAACATGACCTCACATGCTTGCCTCATACGGATACTCGATGTTCTGGACACTGCTACTGACACAGGCCCTCTGCATTACCCTCTCAGCTGGTGTTGGGATTTCATGTTGCATCACATCATATGTCTCGGCTGGCGGTACAACGATGCCGGTCCTGCAGGCAATAGATCTCATACAGGAAGTGCTTCCATTTAAACTCCCAGATATAGACGAGGCTACAGCCAAACAGGTGCTGGCCATCCTTCACGCGCATGCACAACATGTCAGTATCATACGGCAGTAGACCGGCTGATGCTGATATTGATCATCGCCTCTTCGGGACATAGAAAAAACATCTTAATGCGCGCCTTGCTAGCAGAACATCTGCATGAGCGCTACATACTCCTGGTGTCCGACTCTGCCCCTGATGCTGTCGACGACAACGACCAGTGGTATAAGGGCCCAATAACCACAACGCAGAACCTACAGACCTTGATGGAGAACCTGCTAGCAGCTCGACTGACTGACCCACTTGTTCTAGTCATCGATGAACCTTCAATGGACCAAAAGACAGTTGCCTATCTCAGCAACATCACAAGGCGCACCCGTCAAACCAAGTACACCCATGAGATCTCGCCAGATATCCGCCACAATGCTCGGTTACTGTACTTCAGCACGAAATGTGGACGTGCCCTGCTGGAGACCATATATGACAGCCTGACCCTCAACGAGACCAAACGGGACTTTGTCGCGGGAGTACAGAGGGTGGCTAAATGGTACCAATTCATCTTCAGCAACAAGGAGACAGGTGAGCTGTCACACTTCAGGCCTTCTGTGGAGAAGGCAAAAATCTTCAGCTACAAGCTGGATCCCGCCAGGAAGCTAAAGCGAAAGCGTTAGCCCTGGAAGCTGAGCCGTGACAGTAGTAGCGGCAGCGGGGATGATTTTCAGGGTCGGGGAACTTCGTCAGAAGCTTGAGGAACTTCGTCAGAATCTTAAGAAACCTCTTCATAAGCTTGAGGAACTTCTTCAGAAGCTTGAGGAACTTTGCCAGCAGCTTGAAACTTTATCCAATCAGGATCGAATGTCATGACCTTTTCTTCCCAGTCTTCTCCCACGATTTAGAGGCATCTGACTTGCGAGCAGGTTTGATGAGGTAGTCCTGGTAGTTCTTGTGGGGAAATATTCTAAATGCTGTCTTGTCCCTCGCCACCTGCTTGTGCCATCTTTCGTTGAAGAGGTGCCCAACGGCCTCCTTCCAGCCCTCGGCCCACCCCTCCTGAGTGCCAGTGGTATGCCCAGCCTCACGGCCCTCAGTCACAGCTGTACTGATCTCCACTCGGAAGTAATTTGTGGCCCCCGCCTGTATATCATCCAGCAACCGGTGTTCATCATCGGTGTTGATATCGAATATGTCAGCCCACTTCCCTACCATTAGGAGATCTTTGGGATCAACCATAGCATTCTGGAGCGCTAGAATTATAGGACTCTTGGTGGGTGTCCTGGGGAAATCTAGTGACCCGCCCTTGGCACTGTCAAACTCCCGGTAGAGCATCCGAGTCAATAATTCCTTTATACTACGGGCCGGTGTGGTCTCCTGTATGGCAGTCAGTAGCTCTGCATCAGACGGAGGTGGGACCTAATTGGCTCGCTCGTGGATAATGTTGACATCACGAAATAGTCGTCAGACCCTGTCAATCGGCAGCTGTACTGGTTTCTTCTTAGAGGGTAATACAGCATTCTTCTGCCTACCGAAGACGAGCTCATGAAGTAGTTCTTTATACACCGTGGTTTACAAACCTATATATACAAGACCTTAAACATGCAGCAGTATGTACAGCATCCAGATGGGGCAGTTGAACCTGCGGTCTCGCACCACACTGATTCTCGAAAGGACTGTGTGACAGTCATTCGACCTAGTATTCATGATGTGAACCCTCTATCCAGAGCGGGGAAGTTCATTGACTTCGCCCTCTTGGGACAGATCCATGAGATTAGGAGCATGACGCTCAAGTTCAAGCTCAAGATCACAGAGGCGAAGAAGGTAGAGCTCCTGCAGATGGTGAGCAGGTGGGAAATTATGCAGAGCAAGAACACCCTGGACACCACAGGTCCAGGCTCCACTGGCTCGTGGACCCATAGATATCCATAGATTGGACACTGCGCATGTCAGCAGCTGTTGGACACGTGCCGGTTGTGTGGGAATCCTCCTGTTGGATCATTACGTTTTCGTTAGAATCCAACTGAGCGTCTTCAAGAGGTAAATAAAAGTCTTCAAGAGGTAATAATTCATAATATACACATCTAAACGATTAGCTGTTTATTTATCATAACAGAGGAGATGCGAATTAGTAGGAAATTAAAGCTAAGAAATTCCAGGTACATAAAAAAATTCTACAGCGCCTAATAGAGACGCGTAATGTGTTTCCGTGATAGACTCAAATGACAAATCGCCCTCTAACAACCCTTGAGGTTGAGAAGTATATGCATTTCATCCCATTTAGCTTAGGGTATAAACCATCAGCTACTTAATGTAGCATCTGTGACGCTAGACTATGCCAATTTTCTCTGTAACGGCCAGGCAAAGAATTGCAATTTTTCTTAAATTTATTGTCACATCAATCAAAATGTCCTATTTCTACATATTAATATGTTATTCATGTGGTCAATGTAATATGGTTGAAAAGGTGATTATCTTACGAACAAAATATGGGTATGCCTATTAAAAATAAAAGCTGCATATCCAGAAATGTCATTTATGACAATGCACTAGGCTATTCCAAGCATGTACTGAGAAGTCATTGCATTCTATAAATGAGAGGAATATAATGCTATCTCATTCTCAGTACATGTTTGGACTAACCTGATAAGCACCAAACAATGCATGAAATATATTAACCCTTTAATGATCAAATTAACTGATATTTTCAATGATCTTGATGAATGTTCTTTTGAAAGTAAAAAATCTATGTTTTTAAAAATTGGATGACTGGCTTGATAACCGTGGCCATCATTCCAGTGGTAAAATTTAAAAAATAGCCTCTTGGTCTGCAAATGGACATTTTCTCAGGAAATTCTTAGCTTTTCTTGGACATTAAAGTGTTAATTTATTCCAAGTTGTGAGGTTGAGATCCTTCGTACACACCACCTAGCTGCCTTGAAATTTGTATTGCTGCTTTCTGGGTTGAAAACTGGACTATTTAGTGGGCCAAGAAATATTCAAATGTTATGAAGAGGCAATTATAGTTTCTCAGGCATGTGCGATTGATCAAATAATGTAACATACAGTACATCATTAGCATCCATACACTAGAATGTGCAGTCGATGGTACACAATCGCGATCCCACATGTTCTGCACCCCGACTTAATGCAGAACCTAATGCAGATATCTCCTCGCCCCCTCCCCTCATCCTAGGCGTGAGCCTAATGTAAACCTTGTCTCATTGTCTGCATCTGCAACTGATATAACTTCCCCCCCCCCAAGCCTATCCCTCCCTCAACACAACCCTTGAGGCGGAGCATAATAAAAATGTTGTCTTGCAGTATTTTAGAATTTTGCTCTCAACCACACTTTTTGTGTAAATATTTCATGACTAATATCTCGCATCCGTGTGTTTGTATTTCAGAATAAGATATTCAGAGAAATCAAGGGACATGAATGCTACCAGGTTGCATTCCGACTGGACACTTGCCCTGCTGCATTTCATTTACAAACTTACCAGTCAGGAATTGAGCGGATGATCGCTTTGTCATATTTAGCAAGCTTAGAGTGGAGTGCTTTAGATCTCTGTGAATGAACATTTTACCTGATTACACCTACCGACATACAACATACTTGAAACATTCTATATCCACATTTTAGTAATTGCTGTCTTGCACTAAGCAAATAAAATTATAAAATAGTTTTGAAACTATTAGGCGGGTTTTGTATTTTATCATCTCGTGCACAGCACATGTCACGGCACGCTAAGTCTTGTACTATAAAACCTGCGAATGCTGAAATTCCAATGTATATATATATATACGCTGTTGAATATTTTGTATGGCAGCAACAGCGCCCAGTCAAATTGGTTTCAAAATATTCAACAGCATGTTTATTAAATAGCAAAGACATACAATTCGTACACCGTATCAGACTATTAAGAGTTAAAGACGGACTATATCGAATCATCCATGACGTCATAATTATGACGTCCGCCCACACATCACTTAGTTGATTATGACGTCATATGATGGATGGATAAGCTGGAAAAGTGAATTGGTATATGGATATAAGTATCTGACAAAACATCAGATGTATCAGTTCTAATCATGTTTCAGCAAGATGGAATTTCCAGATGTAAAATGAGTATGACACCTACTGTGGTTAATATTTTGAAGCTCCATGTCTCCATTCAAATTATTTACAAATATTCAAGAAATATTCCTTAAAGGTGCATATTCACACTAAAATGCTTTAGAATAAGTGTTCAACTGTAACAATCTTAATAATTTTGAAGGCTTAGATTGTGTGGCTAGATGTAATGAAACAAAATAAATCTTACTCAGGTATACTCACAGGTCTTTTTCTGACTGTAGGGTTAAGTAACTCTTCGGTTAGCTCCGTGTTATTAAACATGGTGTGTGCGCATGATTGAGTTATAATTTCCTCACTATAGTTAAACTGTATAGGTTGCTCTTGCCAATATTTGTCTAGCGTATAAATTAATATTTTAAGTTATGAAATTAAATTAGCGACATGAGGCCTTGATTCATCTTCACAGTCAAATTAATTAATTTATATGGAATGAAATCACCATATGCTAAGATTTATTTCGTTTCATTACTTTGAGGTACATAATTTAAGCCTCTAAAATTAGTCGATTTTAACCATTTTATTTTCAAGCATTTTTGTGTGAAGATACATCTTTAAGCTGTGAATAATTTGTAACTGAAGTGTAAAGATAAAATAGTTAAGTCAGTGGTCACTCGTGTTTTTATTCTGCTATGGCAGTCATTGACAGAGTAAAATTCTGAGATTGACTGCATAAAACCTTGTTGAGCTAAGAAATCTGTGAATGATGGAAAAAATTTGGAATCTGACTACTTAATATGATCTGATGCCCTAGATGTCTTTTCTATGTAAGACTTTCTTACCTGGAAAAGTGATGTGAAATTCATCAATGGTGGTATCTGATTTTTGCCCTGGAATGTTGAACAGCAATTATTCGACCATGGATCAAGTGTTCAAGATCACAAAGCTATAGATAGCCTATGCCAGGGCATAATATAATAATTTGCTACACGCCATTTAAAACGCAATTGGATACATCTTGTAATCACTGCAGATACAGTTTTCATCTGGCTTGACCATTGATCAAAATTTTCCAAATTATTGTCCATTTGCAGTTTAATAGACGACTACTTATTGAAAATTTACCATTGGAATGACTGGCTCTTTTGTCCAGGCGGTTCATGTGGTAAAATTTTAAAAATGGTATCTTAGTCTGCAAATGGACACTCCAAGATGACAGGCGAGTTAATATCTTTACTTGCTTGATAATTAAAGGGTTAAGATGTGCAAACCCATGATCCTGAAACCTCTGATGTAATATTACCCTTAGCTTTATTTAAGCTATCTATCTGGATGAAAATGGTTTGTGAACATGGGAGAAAATTATAGAGCATTACATGTTTTGGCAACATGTACGCTCGTTCTCTGGCAATTGCTCAAGATTGCTTTTTCACTGCTGACGGGAGTTAACTCTGCTTACGTCTGGAGCCTGTCGACGATCATCCCTTGTGACATATAATGGAAAAACGTCGTCCTTATCTGTAAGCTGTATTCTTACATTTAATTAAGGAATTATAACGTCCATAGTACCAAGCGATGCAGCTAATCAGCAGCTATTTCCAGATACCCGAGTCATTAAAATCGGCGCAGGGACACTGGCGATATCAGCATCTATAGATTTACACCAGGAAAGTGTCTGTCAGCTAGACCGTGCCTTTAACAATTACGACGTCGTTCACCACCAGTCATACGGGAAAATACCATGTACAGATCTATGGGGAATGCCTAAAATTTTGCGAGATGGTATGTTGTGACGTAACCGATGACGTCATTAGGTCAATGACGGCATGCGACATAGCAAAGGCGCTGTTGGCTAGCTTGTGTGACCATTCCAGTTAGTATATAGATCAATGCGTGGATCTTCTCACTACGCAAAGGGGAAAGGGTACTATGCCGTCGGATGTAATGATGGCTTCACAGAATTCGACTTACAACCGGACGTAGAAATACCTGTCGTGGTGCCACTCTTCTCCCTCCTCGAGAACACACTACGTGAACCCGGCCTTGATGCAGGACAAGCTGTTCCTCTGGGTGTACACTGAACATCTTACGGATGTAACGATGACCTCTCCGCGACTTCAGGTCTGGCATGATGAGAATGACCAGGAACTAAAACGTGCGGGATTTAAACGAATCCTACATGTAGAACGAGAGCATCAGCAGGTCCAAGCCACAGCTATCCAGCGTCTAGAGTTGACATTGCAACGAGATGCCTCGGACTGCGTAGCTGTAGTAGTCTTGGTTCAGAAGGGAGGGGTGGTCCAGGTGGTGGGGGAACTAGACGACTTCAAGCTTGTGGTGGCTGGAACCAATATACTCGGTGAGGTGCACGATCTGGCTGATTGCTGTCTCTATAGACAGAAAACGAAATCATATGCCTACTCCGCCTAACCAGTGACCACGAGGATCTCGAGTTGGCGCTCGATGGCCAGTGCCACCTCGGAGGAAGGGACATCCCACCTAACCATGGCACCCAGCTCAGCTTTAATGTTGGGAACCTGCTCGGAGAGCGAGTAGGCACTCACCCAGTCGGATTAACTGTGCTGTACTTTGGACATAGCAAGGTTTACTTCTCGCAAAATGGAGGTATTCAGCTTGAACGTGTGTAGAGCATAACTCCAGCAGCTTTTCCAGTTACCACCACAGCTCCTACTACAACTATGGCCTCGGCCGTCTTCTGACCTCCTAATGCCTCATAGTCGAGCGTCGGCTCGGAGAGTTTTACAGCCTCATAGTACTCATCGAGACTCTCATCGGCCTCGTGGATGTTCCTGGTGGCTTGAACCTTTTGTTATTGGTGTCGGCGTGCCTCCCTTTGGTGCATATGGAGTGCCTTGCTGTACTCAAACTTCTCCTTAAACAGCTTCTCCATCGCCTGGTTATAACGTTTCTCTCTACCTCCGCCGCCTTATGGTCAGCGATGCTGAGACCCCAGTTCGCCAATGCAAACACGCCTGCATTCAGGTTTGCGGATGCCATGTCTATACAGGTGATTTAAACTCACCATATAGTCAGCAGGACTGCAAGCAATGTATGAACCAGAAGCTTTCGAGGATCCAGTTGAGGACTATGATGAGGATGACTATAATGAAGACGAGGACAATGATGAAGATGGCTATGACGAGGACGCCTATGATGAGGACTATGATGGTGATGATGTAGAGCCAGAATCCCGCTGACTAATCCACGGAGTCAAGGGAATTTATTGTAACTACGTGACTGGCTCTCTTGGCCCACTAGCGGCAGTTGGTTGGGGCTCTGATTGCTCTGTTCACGATGAAGGCTGGCGAGACGGTCCACAAAATCGTCAACAATGCTCTCCATGGAGTTGAGAAGATCTCGGAGGGTATTCCAGCCATCGCCTCTGTGGTAGGTACATTTTTTGGCATTGTCGGTCCATGGCTCCCATATGTTGCGATAGCCCTCGCAGTCATCTGGGCTGCCGAACATTTAAGACATGCTATATAAGATGGCTTCTCTGCATGACCTCATCATGTCCCTTAACTGGCAAGCCTTTGTCGATAAGCTTCCTTTCAGTGACGGCGCCAGCGCTGCAGAGATTAGACAGCAGTGTTCACAGGTATTCGAAGAGGTGTTCATCGATGGTCAGATCAACGACAGTCGTCTGTTCGTCTGTCTAGAGTTTGCCAGAGCTGGACAGGACAGGACAGGAGTCGACGTCAGCGATGAAATCCCAGGTCATGACAGCCTCTCTTGAAGACCTCTATTACCGAGATGGTGGCTATTATCGCGAGCCTCACAAGCTGCTCGAGGCTGCATGTCGCAAGGGTTATAGATTCACCTTGGAGATGGTTAGCCAGTGGCTTACCAGACAGGCGATGTGGTAGATCTACAGACCTCATCCACGGCACATTCAGTATGCATCCATCGATGAACTTCTCCCGAACAGAGTCCATCAGGCCGATGTGCTGTTCCTTCCACATGATCGGGTCTGTTCTAGAGGAATATGCACGACCTACAAGTACGCCCTCACCATCATTGATGTCGCCAGTAGATACGAAGCGGCAGTGCCTCTCATGGATAAGTCCGCAGGTCAGGCGGTGGCTTGGTTCCAGAGTATCTATAAGGACTCTCCAGTGGTCAGAGTTGCTGCAAGCGAATGAGGGTAAGGAGTTTAGAGGTAAAACTGCGGCCCTCGGGCGGAAAGATGGTCTGGCGATTAGGCGAAGCAAGGTGGGACATCACCATTCCCAGGTCATCGTCGAGCAGTGGCACCGGACACTGGCATAGAGGCTGTTCCAACATCAGTATGCTCAGGAGATGGCTGTCCCAGTGGGCGGTTGTTCCAAGGTATGGGTGAGAGGGTTGCCCATTGTGGTGGAGAGATCCAATGCTGAGGTTACTAGGGTGATAGGAGAGAGAAGCCTGTCAGGGCCATTCAAAGATCCTCTGTGGCCCAACCTCGATGCTCTGTTCAAGAGCTCAGCTCGGAGGATAGATTTCCATCCGATTCCCTGGTTCGATATTTGTATGGGCCTGGCGAGTTGGAGGGAGGACGTAGGCGAGCGACTGACCCCAACTGGTCGATAGATGTACACAAGATTGACAGGTATGTGGAGACGGCTGGACAGCATACGCTGTACTACCTGGCATGGTCAGAGAGCAGTTCTACGGTGCTACGGAACCCTGGAGAGTAGACATCCTCCACTGACTGTTGGTTGAACATGTCACAGGATGCTCATACCAGCAGTTCTTCGATGAAAACATCCATTAGAGTGATGGCATCCTTGTGACCATAAGCCAGGGTGTGAATATCACCGGGAGCGATCCATCGCTTTGTCTCTAAGGGGCTGAAGCTTGTTTTGGTCTGGTGGATACCATAGAGGTGGTGACCCTCACTTTGTGGCATGTTCATACCATGGTGGAAGATCTTTCGCTTGAAGAGGCATTCCTTGTACTGCTCATAGCGAATCTGTTTAAGCACATCCCTGTGCACACCCTTTGCCTTCTTGCCTTCCTGTTCATCCCACCGCTTGATGGAGTACATCTTCGGGCACAGGCCATCAAGCTCCTAGATTGGCACCCCGGCACACTCATCCGTCATCTTGCCCAGGACTTTCTTGCTGGCAGTACTGTGTAGCGGGTGTGTTACTGGGCGGTCGCTTGTGTCATAGAGGTTGCTCCTCACAGCCATATCAGCATAGGCGTCCTCAGTCTGGATCTCCAACAGGAAGCTATCCTTGTCAGTGTACAGGAGCACACAGTTGGCACCATATAGCCGCTGATTCAGCTGGTCGTAGTAGAAGTCATACATGAGGTGCTTCGAGACATCATGGATGGACATTCCCACATAGACAGCGCGGTTCAGCAGCAGACTCGTCTTGTACATGTGGAGAGCAGCTAGATCATAGTTGAACACCTTCGCCCGGGAGAAGTTGGTCTTGGCTATTAGGCGGCGCAGCTTGGTCTCCTCGGATGACCACAATAGCTTGACATCCACTCACTTGCGCAAGTTCTAAGTTCTCCATGGTCTTACAGAAGACAGCGTTATTCATCAGCTTGTAGAGATCCTTCTCAAAGTCACTGTTGGCCTTCTTACGGAGCTCTGTGTTGAGTCGGATGTAAGGCTCCATCCATGGCGACTGATTGAAGCATAGAACCCTGTGTACCTTCTTCAACCTCATACCCATGCTGAGGTAGAGCTTCAGGTTGCGGTAGTGCAGAATCTTTGTCTCTCAGGTTAGGGACCAGTTTTTCTGTTGCTGTCTCCGCTATCGACTCGCCCAGTGCACACTGATACTCTGGGAGCCTCTCTCCCTTCACCTTCATCCATTCAGGCGCCAGCGGGTAGATATTGTGCATGTCATGCAGCTATTGTGGGTACTCAAGGTCAAACTCTAGGATGTATCCCTTTTCATCATCATCAGGATGTTGTGTACTCTCTGACATCAATGTCCTCCACCCACTCAAACGCCCCAGTCGGTAGGTGTTGGTTCATTGCCTAGCCATAGAGATTATTAGTGTCCAGATACATGATGTGGCCTGTCGGCTGTTGTGGATTATAGTCAGCTATGTATGGGCTGTTTGCCTTAGCATAGCGCTTGCTGACCATTGATACACCACACCTGAGTCCTTGCTCTATGAAGAGATGCATGACATAGTCAGTGAGGAGCTCAAGCTCCACACCTGTCTTCAGTAGAAGTGCATCCCAGTTCAATCCGGGCTTGTGTAATAGTGTGCTGGGTCTAGACGATACTGCTGGAGGCATGTGATGCAGAAGCTCTCAAAGACATCTGCAAGGAGCAGAGTGTCAGACCGCAGATAAAGGTCATGATAGTCTCCCATGGTCTGGCAGCCGAACTGGACCCAGACAGCCTGTGCGTGGTTGTAGTCGCTGTCAGATATTCCCTCGCCAGAGAGTTTACTGTAGAAAGCAGCTTGAGGTGGGAGAGATGTCTCATTGAAATGGTGCCACCCATCCATGTACTCACAGGGGTATACACCCTTGCGGAGCGGGAGCTCATGCTTGGCAGTGCTAGGTTCATACTGGTTTGTAAGTGGAAACGCTGTGGAACTAGCTACCCACTTGTCGAGTGATGCTGGGAGGAACTGGGCCGAGTCGATTAACCGCAGCTAATGGAGGCTGAAGGAGATGTACATCTCCATATTGTTGGGGATGCAGTTGATCTGTCCCTCTGTTTGGGAGATGGCCTGCATGATGATATGAGAATCATAGCCACGCAGATTGTGGAACATGACCTGGATGGTTGTGGTCCTGGAGTTGAGGCACAGCTTTAGATTACACACGCTGTGTGCTATTCCCAGATAGAGACCAGTGATGTCGCAGTGATCTCTGACACTGCGACATCACCTAATGGACTGTCGCACACATGGAAACTGCCCACGGTTTTATGAGCTCGCCAGTCCTCTCTAGTCATCTACATTGGCATAGGGTGGGCGAGCACAGCCGTTATCTTCTTCTCTTCCCATGCCAATCGATTTAGGAAGTGCTTAGCTGCATTTTCTCCTTAATACATCACTGGTGGTTCACTGACACAGTCACAGCGGACCACAATGTATGAGAACCCACATATATCATGGTGTTCTGTGTGCTGCTCTCGATAAGCAGCAGATTTGTCCTTGGAATGACGGGATCAGCCTCTCAGATGCAGTGGGTAGACACACTTGTCATGCCCGAATACAATAATGGCCAGGCCATTCTGCTGCTCATCATGCTTAAGCTGGTGGACAGGGGTTGGAGAGTCTACACCGCTGAAGTCAAGCATGTCACAGTGCCCTAAATACGTCGATGCCCGCTGGAGATTACTGTCTGCAGGATAAGCAGCAGTCAAGAGAGACCAGCCAAGACACGGGTCATCATCTTTGTTCTGGACATTAACTATGGCACATTTTCGCTTAATCGAATTGGGGAGATCGATGTAGGACCCACCATGTAGTGGTTGATATCTGGCGATGTTGAGGTAGAATGCATCAACATGGTCGATTGCCCAGCCAGACCCCTCGCGGGTGTAGTTCTCAAGGCTTTGCAGCACCTTGGCTTTGGCCTCCTTCACAGCCAGGATGACATGCTGCTTAGACCAGAACAGGGGATTTGTGGTGACCTCTGTTCCACCATTCTCCTCCTTGTGGAGGATGATCTTAAGAGCAAGGCAGAACTTCACCGCCTTCAGGTCGAGGACCGCTTCCACCAACTTCCTCTCGATCTTATTTAGCTTTTTACCCAGGAAAGCTGTTGGAGCTTTTTCCCCATGTCCAGGAAGTTCCCATCCCCGCAGAGAGTTTTGGATTGCATGTGGGACCTTCACAAATCCTGGGGGTATGTCCCTCATTTCCTGGATTATAACATCAAGAAACCTGTCGATCTCCTCATCTGTGAACTTGGGTGGGGTTTCTAGCTCTGGGTGGGGTGTTGGCTTCTCGGAAAGGAAAGCTGGGGTTGGCTTCTCGGGAGTGGTTGGTAGCTTCCTGCGTGGGGCTGGGGTTGGCTTCTCGGAAAGGATAGCTGCCAGGTTCTCAGCACACATGGTGCGGCTAATAAGTCCCTGCTGTAACAATCTCGCAAAATTTTGAAGTACTTCATCAATGTCCATAACATATGTGTGTACCTATACAGTTGCGTTTCTCTATGGGGATTTTTTTGGTATCACATGCCAGTGGGGGCCGGCCTGGCGGAGAGGGGGAGGGGCGGGTTGAGGTTGGGGCTGGCATGGGGCATTGGCAGACAGACAGACACACAGACAGACAGACATATATACCACTGACAGACTGTTTGCAAAACAAGTTGTCCAGCATGCTCTACTATCTGCCAATACTGTTTACATTTTACTACGGCCTGTTAAATATATAGCGAGATTTGAACCGGCGATTTTTAAAGTGTAATTCGACATATAAACGAATAATGCATTAGCTACCTCGGCGATACATGCATTAACAAAAATAACCTAGATTTAGCTGATATAATATCCCGTTAGGAAAAAATTATATACTGCTGTAATATCCTTGTCTAGGTCTATATCTTTTCCAACAGTATTGTGGTTTGTATGTGTTTTATGAGGATAGTATTAATTCGGTAAGAACTATAGTGTGTGTAATTTATGTGGTTGGGAGTAATATTTCACGAATTCGCACTGGTTTCACAGAGCAGAGGTAAGATATGCCTACAGATTGACATCAGTAATTCCAGTGTGAGATAGTAATCCGATGAAGAATTTATATTAATGCCAGAAGGAGAATTAGAATAGGGATCAAAATAAGGTTTAGACAAATTTGAATTTTATGAACCAGATGTTATCCATTCAAATCAAATTTAACACCTGAATGTAGTTTATTCACAGGTTCTTTTATTGCTACGGATGTGGTAAGGTGTGAAATTAATGGTGATTAACCAAGCAGATAAGAAAGTAAAACAACAACATAGCCAGTCCCATATCGCATGTTCATCTATAAATTTACAATTTACATTAATAAACTAAAACTTTAATATTTACAGCTTACATCTAAATGATAATTAACCCCACACCCAGCTCTTCAATGAAGAGATAATTTAATTTTAACAATATAGTGAAAACTACCCCACACTTCTCTTCAAATAAAAGACATTTTTTTATAACGGTGTTCCTAAAGAACAAATAATCTTTACTAGTTTAGTTTCAACCTGTGTCCACTCAATTCCAGAAAAATGAATGTAAAACTGTTGATGAATGATCAAACAGAAAAGTTCATCACTGCACGTTCAGTTGAGTATCGCTCACACAGAGCTATCCGATGGTCTCTAGATATCCATTGCTAAGACGGAATCCGACTTCATCTGTATGGTTTTCCACTCAACACCACACCCAAGATAAACTCGAAAGTCAAAATCACGTCATATCAAGTAGCTCCTCCAATCCAAATCAATCAAATGCTGACTCAATCCAAGGCAAAAGCCATCCCACAACAATTAAATGCCAACTCAATCCCCCGTCAGTCTTGGATCACCCTATTCCATAAACGTCAAGAAATTTACCTCATTATCGGCACATTTCCACTACGTCAATGACTCTTCTCAGGGCAACGTCATGTTAAGATGGAACCAAGGATTGGAATGCCCGAATTTACAGAATTCTTCAGGCCACTACCTACCTTCGAAATCGACTCGTACACAACCTGATCCACAAGCCAAAATAGGGTAACTCCCATCATATTATAACTACCTACCTGCATCACCAGCTCCGATCTATATAATACCTAGATAATTAACAAGGCATACCAACCTAAATTACTCCAAAAGCAAACCGTTTTTATATCTAATAATGATATTTTCCAAAAGCAAATTCCTACGCCAAAATCTCCATGGATCTTGTTTGTATGTCCATTTCCATTTAGGCACTAAAAATATCACATGACTTAAAGTTTTCCTAACCAAACAAAACTTCACAAAATTTAAAGTTCCCCCAGGCCAATAAAAGGCAAAATGGGCTAAATCTCGCAAAATTGTAACGATTTAAAGCGAATTCTGTGACAGAAATCACTCTGTCATGACAGTAAGTATATTATAGACTGCTGTAGACTGTTGTCAATAATTTTAAAATGTAGTTATCAGTGCATTATCAGACGATTGATCTGTTTGGTATTATTGCACAACAATTCATAAAAGATAAACGTCATTATTTATGGGCTAGTTATCGGTTCCCAGTTGGCTCAATTCATAATGGTGCCGAAATAAACCATAGTTCAAATCTCTCAAAAGACCTCAGCTAGATGGTACCCGGTTTTGAACCAAAAAAAGGATATGCACTAGTGTAGGTGTACAATGACAGAAATAGGAGCAACGGGAACCCCATAAAAACCCACAGGAAAAGAATGAAGAGCGAGAGAGAGAGAGAGAGAGAGAGAGGCTGGCTGGCTGGCAATAATGTGAGGGTTCTCCCGGACAGTGGGGTATGGGAGTTTTTTAGTTTCTTTGGGGTTTTTTAAAGAATTTTTAAGGGTTTACTTGGTTTGCTGCAACGTTATCATGTCACTGTTCTGTATGTAATGTGTGGTTGACCACAGCTGATCGATCTACCACTAAGGATGTGTCTCTAAATGGGTGTTTGGACGAGCTGCTGCAACATTATCACGCCTCTGTTCTGACAACCCTCCTCCCTCCTGTAGCCGCCGATCAGCAATCCTGTGTTCTGACAGTCTTCTGTTCTAGCAGCCTTAATTTATATACTACACAGTCTGACCCTCAAGGCGACCAAACAGGACTTTGTCACAGGCGTGCAAAGGGCAGCTGAACTGTACTGATTCATCTTCAACAACAAGGATACGGGAGTGCTTTCACACTTCAAACCCTCTTTGGAGAAGGTGAAGACCTTCAGCTACAAGTTAAGCTGAATCCAGCTAGGAAGCTCGCATGTAAGTCATGGCGACATGTCAGCTGGGATATTTTTTCAGGCTTAAGGACCTTCGTGAGAAGCTTGAGGAACCTTGTCAGATGCTTGAGGAACTTCGTAACGAACTTGAGGATCAGAAAGTTGTCCATGGATCAAAACCCAGGAGTAGAGGATCAGATTCCATGATCCTATTCTTCTGAAACCTCTCACGGAAGACCTACTTCGTCCATGCTTTGTGAGCATTGGACTAGCCAGTAGGTATGACGAGGTAATCCTGGAAATCCTCTGGGAACCTTGGAAACGTAGTCATAACGTCCTCTATCTGCTTCCGACCATTGGCATTGAAGATGTGCTCAATAGCTTCGTCTCTGCCAGTAGCGTGCCCTTCTTCTCTACCTGTGGCATGGCCAGTATCGTGGCCTTCAGCTCTGATATCCTCTCGGAAGTTGTCAGCCACACTAGACTCAAGGCTGTCCAGCATGTGGCACTCAGTATCAGCGTGGATGTCGAATATTGCCTATTGTTAGTAGATCTTTGGCATCGACCCTCGCCTTCGGAAGAGCCAGAATGGCAGGACTCTTAGTGGGTGTGGTGGGAAGATCATTCGCCACAACCCTGAGCACTGTCTAACTTCATGTACTGCTTGTAATATTCTTGTATAGATATACTTTAAACATGAAGCCATATGTACAACATCCAGATGGAGCAGTTGAACCCGTGACCTCACATCACACTGATTCATGGAAGGACTGCCTGACAGTCATTCGACCTGGTATTCATGATGCGAACCATCCCTTTATGGCTGGGAAGTATATCGACTTCTTTATTGTTGAAAAGATCCGCGAGGTTAGGAGCATGACGCTCAAGTTCAAGCTCAAGCACACAGCAGAAAATGAGGTAGAGCTCCCTCAGGTTGTGAGCCGGTTGGAGACCATACAGAGTAACAGCACCCAAGACACCACCTATGTGAACGATGAGTACTGGGTCCACTGGCTCATTTACCTGCCTTCTATGCGTAGGTAAAAGGGTACTATGCTGTGGGGTCTAATGATGGATTCACTGTATTCAACCTACAGGCAGGTGGAGATGCCTGTGGGTATGCGACTCTTCTCCCTCATCGAGCAAACACACATGATCCGGCCCTGATGCAGGACATGCTTTTCCTCTGGGTGTACACTGCGCATCTCGCTGGTGTAACGATAACCTGTCTACGACTAAACATCTGGCATGATAAGAATGACGAGGAGCTAAAACGTGTAGGCTCAAAGCACCGGATCCTACACATAGAGTGAGAGCATCAGCAGGTCCAGGCCACAGCAGGACGGTGGTTAGAGTTAACCTTGCAACAAGGCACCATAGACTATATTGCTGTGGCAGTCCTGGTTCAGAAGGGAGAAGCAGTCCAGGAAGTGGGTGAGCTCCATGACTTCAAACTTGTGGTGGCGGGGACAAATGGTCTCAATGAGCCTCGTGATCTAGTTTATTTCTGACTCTACCAACAGAAAACGAAGTCGTATACACTTCTGAGTCTGACTAGTGGCCACAACGATCTCGAGTTGCCATTCGAGGGTCAGTGCCACCTCGGTGGCAGGGACATCCCGCCTAATCATGGCAACCAGCTCAGCTTCCATGTCGGGACCCTCATAGCAGGCACCAGGGTGGTGGGCGAGATGGTGCTGTACTTTGGCTATGCCAAGGTCTGTGTCAGGTATTCAGCTGCTCCTAGTATCACTAATATGACTTCTGCTACCTTTTGCTTTGTCGAAAGCCTTTAGTCGACTGTTGGCTTGGAGAGCTTTACAGACGTGTAGTACTCGCCGAGACTCTCATCTGCCTCTTTGATATTCTGTGTGGCCCAAGTCCTCTGTTGCCCTCGGCGTGCCTCCTTTTGGTACATACGCTCGAGTGCCTTGTTGTACTCCATTTGCTCCTCGGGCACCTGCTCCATCGCCTAGTTCATCAGGGCAAACACGTCTGCATTCAAGATTGCAGATTTCATGTCTATGTTTGTATGGTTAAAGCTCTTGTGTAGTCCCAACAGCAGATGATTAATGAATCTGAAGCTTTTGAGGAGCCAGTCAACGAGGACTATGATGAGGAGGAGGACTATGATGATGATGAGGGCTCTGATAGGGACGAGGACTATGATAGGGATGAGGACAATGCTAGTACCAACTACGATGGTGATGATGTAGAGCCAGAATCCTGCTGACTAATCCACCCAGAAAAGTTGAGTGGTGGAACCGGACACTGGCAGAGAGAGAGAGAGAGAGAGAGAGAGAGAGAGAGAGAGAGAGAGTGTTCCCACACCAATATGCTCGGGAGATGGCGGCTCCTGACGATCATTCCAGAGTATGGGTACGAGGCTTACTGGTTGTAGTTGAGAGATCCAACACAGGGGCTACATTCATCTGTTGTCAGTCATACTGACACCAGAGACGAGAGCGGGAGGAGCCATACTTCCATCCGATGCCTTAGTTCACTATCTATAAGAGCCTGGTGAGCTGGAAGGTAGTCGACGGCGTGTGACAGACCCTAACTGGTCGATACATGTTCATAGAGTTGACAGATATGTAGAGGTGGCTCAGGCAGCCTTTTGAGCGAGAGGAGGCTCTATGTGTACATCATCTGGCAGCAAATGACGCTTATCGTAGTAGCCTGAGAAACCAAGTATTTCCTGCTCCTACGTTACCATACACTGGTTGCACATGCATAGGCTGCAGTTTATGGCTCTGTCCGCTACACCATGGAGGGCACATGGAGGGCACTGTAGATCCTCTGCCAAAAGACCACATTCTAATGCTTAGACATTTCCTTAGCCAAGCACTGCCTTACCAACGGAGCTCTCCACGTGTTAGCACTGGAGCAGAGAGCGATCCCATGTATACCTTCGAACTCGAGCTTGAATATTCGTGGAGCCCAGCCAGTCCATTTGTTCCAAACTAACGAATCCCGTTTATAGGCTTCATAATCTAAGTGCCTCGCTGGACGTATCACCTCATCGAGGCTGGAGGCAGCTATAACAATGTAGGCTGAATCGGTGTGCATCTAGAGGTACTCAAAGCTGTCATGAGGTACATACGGATCAAGGAAGTTGGAGTAGAACTCAGCTTCGTAAACTCATATACTGCTACCCCCACCGGGAAGGGTTGACGAATGGTTATTCTATCATTACGGCTTTGTAGCTCGTATGACTCGCCGATCTCGAGATCCTCAAACCACACACTGCACAGGGCTCTATCTACCACTCGTTCATCCTTGGGTGAAGGAAGCTGATGTTGCTATAAAGCTCCAGCGCTTCAATGAGCTTACAATAGGCACTGTTTCCTAATAATTAGAAGAGATCTGCCAAGCATGCTTTGATCATGTCCACGTCTCCTGACCGGCAGGCATCTGTAACATGATTCTCTTGCAAGAGAGGGCACCAAATAGTTTGCTGGTGGTGGGATGCTTCCGACAGATTTTCCCAAGGTATATGAGCATTTCAGAGGATGCTGTCTCTACTGAGATCTCGTGGCTGTAGAAGATAGGGGTCATTTCCTCCAACTTCGTCCACAGGGCCTGGGGTACCTCAATGTCCACACAAATCTGAACCAGCGGTCTGCTAGGAGATCCTCCTTAAAGCATTCTACATCACTAACGCCAGACCGCTGCCATACTCTCTCCTTAATGCATGCTATCTCTTTGGCCATGGTAGATAATTGCATGGCATTCACATCATAGCCGAGGAGAAGACGACATACATGCTCGCCATCACAGCAGATTCGAATCACACCTGCTTCATAGTATCGGGTGAGCACAATGGAGGGTCCACCGGCAACTGCACCCAAGCATCTGATTGGCCACCTTGCCTAGGTCGTAGAGGGCTATACCAGTCATGTGCTGAGCAGTTCCACAAAGGGGATATTGTAGCGATACTCCCGGGAGAGACACCACATCTTTCAGGAAGTATATGCATCCACTGTAGGGCTTTGATGCATGGGCTGACGTCAAGGTTGTTGTAGTATCGCAGCCAGTCAGCGAATGTATGCATCCCTTGTTCTCAGGAAGCCCTGGCTAGCTGATGCTTGTCTCTAAATGGATGTTCAGACTATGTAGTTGATTGGCCACTCAGAATTCCGCCCTGTTGATTTACTGGTGTACCACTATGGATGCTTCTCTCTAAACGGAAGTTCAGACTATGTAGTTGGCTGACCACATATAATTGCGCCCTGTTCGTTTATTGGTATTATGGATGCTTGTCTCTAAACGGATGTTCATACTATGTAGTTGGTTGGCCACTCAGAATTGCGCCATGTTGGTTTACTGGCAAACTATTGTGGATGCTTGTCTCTAAATGAATGTTCAGACTATGTAGTTTGTTGACCGCTCAGAATTGTGCTCCAGCACAACGCTAACGTGTGCGCGTGCGTGCGTAGGGGGGTGGGCGTGTGTGGGGTGTAGTAGGCGTATATGAGTGGGTGGGTCGGTGGGCGTGTGTGGGTGGCTGTGTGGGTGTGGGTGGGCGTGTGCTCAGGGGTTCTCGACCATGGCTGAGCTGAAGTCTTTTACAATGTGATTGTTCAATCCTTTCTTTGGTGTCTACTTTGGAGTTAGATTATGTGGGTTGTGGTTGTGGGTGGGTGTAGTGTATGTTGTGTGTAATTGTTGTCTGTGATGATTTTATCTAGCACGGTCAGTTTTATCTAGACGCACACACTACAAACTACGTACACGCACAGATTTTCGAGACAATATTCACTGAATAGGCCGAACAAATGTCGGATGCCAGCCAGCTTCCTTTTCTTGTTCAGAACATCCCTTTCATTCCAGGCACACCCCCCCCCCCTTTGAGTCATTAGTATTGTGTGACAGATGAGAGGGTTGTAGGGTGGGTGCTACAAGAAAGGCTACCGGAACCCAGTTTTACCACAGTAAATAACTATGCTGATCGGCAGCTATATAAGATAAAAATGTAAACCGTAACCAGGTAGAAAAAACCCTGAGCATGAGAGCACCCAATGATCAGCAACAGCAGAGAAGACTCAGGGGTTCTCGACCGTGCAGCGAGTTTTGCAATTTTTTCTAGAATGCGCAAACTGGCAGAGATATGTTTGTTTAAATAGATGTCAGGAACACCTAGGTGTTGTATGCTGTTAGCAAGCATTTAGATACACCGGGTCTTATCTACCTATGACCCAGGAATAGAGAGGGCAGTGGGAGCCGCAGGTTGCCGATCAGCTGTTCTTGTATGGAGGAGGTATTTTTCTGTAGGCGGACATACCACTCACTGTGGATACTTATGTAATCGTGGGAAGTTTCACCACCTGCAAAGTATATGCCCAGCTGCAGACATATGAGTAGCTATCGACACAGGGAAGAATTTCACCTATTTTCCATCAACGCAATTGCCTAGGCACTAGAAGCCAAGTCCATAGCCTTACCAATCATCCACAATTTGACTGGCTTTGATAGTCTCTTCATCTTTGGAAAGGGGAGACAATCGTCATGGAAGTCATATCCTGAGGTAACTCCAGATTTCAAATTTGTGGTAGGTGACGCATTCACTACGCTGAATGTTTAAGCTGAGCATTTCACGCTGCTTGAATGCCATGCAATTGTCCTGTATGACAAGACCAGCCATTTAACTGTGCTAATAAGGTATGCAGAGAGAGGATTTGCCAGAAAAGCAAAAACCTGGAAACCATTCCACCAACTTAAAATGTGCTACTGCAGCACTCGAAACGTGCTTACCAGAAATGGCCTAGTTGACATGTAATCTGTACCAAAAACAAGTACCATCTCCTGAGGGATGGGGATTGACAATGGACAAAGAGAGCCATTCCTGGCTCCCTGTGTGGACAACGCATCCAGTTTCTTCCAAAGCCTGTAGAGGTTAAATGAGAGCAAAAGTAGTTGTGGTGGCATATGTCCTTGTAAGAAAGCTCAGTGACGATGGACAGAGCTGTGCAAATGCAATTGTTACAAATAGATACATACTCAGGTGAATATTGTGATTGCTATGAATACGTCTGTGTGTCTTTTTTACTGCTTGCTAACATATTGTTTATACAATCGTTGTAGCTTTTCGTTGAATATATTATTAATAAATGACAATATTAAGATGTAAATTGCATCTCTCTCAATCTCAATTTTCACACTTCTATACAGGTAAGCTGTTGAATATTTCGAAATGTAGCCTCTGGGCGTGCACGGTGGTCCGCCGGATATTCTCATTGGGACGAGGCTGCTGGTTAGCTGCGGATCTCAGGGTTGCAGATCCGGTGTTGCCCGTTGCTGGATTATATACAGACCAACTTCTAGATCCGGTGGAATGTTCACGTTCCAGTGGGGCCGTGCAACCATCGCTGCGGAAGTTCACGGTCTCGTCCTCGCTGTTGGTGTCACCAGAAATGTTTCAACTCGGAAAAAGGAATAATTCCTCGAGTTGATATAATTCTACTTGAGTTCCAAGATTCATACTCTATATTTCTACTGCAGTTAACATAATTTCTCAAGCTGAAATATTTCTACTTAAGCTAAAATAATTTCTACTCAAGTTGCAGTATTTCTACTCATGTAGAAATGTTTCTTCTCGAATTGAAATAATTTCTACTGAATATTTCTACTCAAATTCAAATGTTTCTACGAGTTGAACAATTTTTACTTGAGTTGAAATATTTCTACATGAGTTCAAGTTTCAAGATTATTTAGTAAATGTTAAATATATATATGATGTGTCATTCACACCGGGTTGTCGGGTTGTCCGGAAGGCATTGCCTATTGTTATTACACACATGTACATATCTATATAATAAATTCTAATTATATATATATATATATATATATATATATATATATATATATATATATATATATATATATATATATATATATATATATATATAATATGACAGTTGCATAGCAGATAATCGCAGAACTTGGTTAAGTTAAATATTAATTTAATAATCGTATGTATATTCTTACAAATATAAGAAATAAACATTTATATTTTTGGTAGAATTAGTTTTAATTGCGTAAATGTTTATACAGTATGATGGGCTAGTAGGGAGCACCTTTGTGCAAGGGAACTACAGTGCTCATTCTCCTTCTCATCCAGTAGCGTGGTCCTATGGTGATTGAAAATAATAGGAGATGATAGCAATTGGAATCATCCAGTCGTAGTAGTAGTAGTAGTAGTAGTAGTAGTAGTAGTAGTAGTAGTAGTAGTAGCAGTAGCAGCAGTAGCAGCATCAGTAGTAGTAGTGGTGGTGGTGATGTGATGGTGATGATGGTGATAATCTTCTTGGATGATTTTGTTGTCAGTATTTTACCACGTGATTCCTGTTTTGTTTTATTCCATAAAATTATAATTATTAGGCTAAAATTAAACTAAGTTAAAATTATCTCTACTTGTGTTAAATTTTTCTACCCAATTAAAAATAATTTCTACTTGGGGTGATAGTATTTCTACTCCAGTAGAAATATACTGGCCGAAATACAAGGACAAATTTGAAACCAAGCATGGCAAAACATTCAATTCATCAGACACATTTTTAAAGATTCAGCAGTAGTTCAGACAGTAGGCCTAATCCAACATTAAGTCCTTTTAACTTTACTATCTGGCAACGCTGGCGCATGAACGCCAGATAAAACCCAATAACGAATGAGAACTTCAAGTTATAATACTAAATTAGTTGTTCATATCTTTACCAAATTCATGATAACTTTACAAATCTGACAGCATACTGCTGTAATGACCTGAACAGATTAATTGTAACAGTAATACAATAAGTCAGAGAAAATTCTGCGAATGCATTCACTGACGTCCAAAGAAAAGTTCCAAACATTTATCATCACTGTTTCACTACTCTCACAGATGGTGTACCCGTGTTGCACATTTTGTAATCTGCTGAGTTTGAGATTAGATCATGAGGACCTACAGTAATTCATAATGACTTGGCAAGTGTTTGCAATGGCAGGTATCGAGTTTGTTCAAGAGGGCCTCTGGTGCTGCCCAGATGACACAGTACCATAGCATTATCGTGACACATAGACCATCCTATAAATGCATCTTGACTTTCATGGAAATGTGATATCTTTTAGTATATGCTATCTATTATTATTCCTATTATCATAATTTTTTTGAACTTTAGAAGGATTATTGGCGATTGTTTTAAGCTTATTAGCGTTAAGCAGACAAGACCCAGTGCATTGCAACTGTAGGATGTGGTTGTTTCGGACGATATACACAGTTTTATTGCTGTTTTTGTATATCTGGGGTATACCCATGATCACAAATCCACCAGGTGACACTCTGGCACCCTATGGCGTTTTGGGAAAATTTGATTTTTAATGCTTCATGTTGTAATGTGAGGAAAGATGGGTTATGCTGGAAGGAGTAATTGATGGGGTACCTGATATTGGGGTGTGGTTGGATGGCATGGATATGGGGGGGGCATTGATGATGTGGTGTGTGGTGGGAGGGTGAGTTTGGTAGATGGGGATGAGGTTATTAGTGGTTGGGGTGTGCGTTGACGTTTGATGTTGTGAATAGATGAGCTGGTATGATGTGGATAATGAAGAGAAACGGACAGATAAGATATAGTAATGTGATTGTAGGTTGTGCTCCAGTGTTTTGGATTAGTATCACTCCCACATCAGTGGGGTGAAGCTTTGCGAGACGGGAAGTGAGAAACAGTGGTGAGGAGAGGTGGTTGGTGGGTGATATGAGGATGGCTGTTGGGGTGAGCGGTAGGATAGGTTGAGATGAGTGGTGATGAATTGAGATATGGAAGGAGATGGGATGAGATGTGAACAAATTGGACAAGAAGAGATGGGGTGGTAATGGATGGGATAAGGTGATGCGGTGTGAAATGAGATGATGTGAGATGGCACGAGTATAATGCGATGGTATCAAATAGGTGGGAATGAGATGTGGTCAGATGCAAAGAAATGGGATATGATCAGATTGGGTGAGTGATATGGAATGGTACAAAATGGGCTGATATATACAGTAGATGTTAGGTGGAGTGGGATAATGAGGATGGGATGGGATTTTTGTGATCTGATGAGGGGAAATGTGGGATGTAGATAATGTGTGATTGGATGAAATTGGATACATTAGGATGCAGAAACAAAATGGAGTGAAATGGGATGATGTTGCATTCGGTGATGTGAGCTGAGGCGAAATGGGGTGAGATGAAAATCTGTGAGTTAGGATACACTACTGGATGCAGACCCCCATTAACCAGCCATTTCCATTCAAATGCTATGAATACAAAGCCATTAAAACAGTGAATATTGCCATAGTTAATTGCCAATTTAATGGGGTTTAATGAGAATTTAACATAAAGCGATTAACACCATTAATTTCTTGCCATTATTTAACAGATTTAATGAGCATTAAAATGCGTAAATGAAGGCCATTAATTTCAAGGGGATTTAATGGTCGTTAGTTCAATAGCCATTAAGCTTGCAAGACGTCAATGACAAAAGGTTAATGACCATTAATCACACATTCAATAATTAATGGGATTTTTTGCAAATGTGTCCCATTAAATATTCCCACTAAAAAGCCCGGAGAATTGCCATGGTTAATGGCACCATTAAATTTTAATGGTATAAATAAAAGAATCATGGCCATTACATCTGGAACCTTAAAACCATTAATTTAGGAATATTAACCCATTAATTATAATAATGGTCTCCCAATTAATTTAATAGCAATTAAAATAATTAATGGGTTAATATCCGAAAATTGATGGCTTCTAGAGTTTAGTAGGAGCAGTTGGGCCCATTCCACTATTATATAGAGTTGCTGTAGATCATGTATAGATTTGACCATTGACAATGGACCAGATGACATAACATTATCGCTGTATTAGACACTAGACAATACATTCGCATTTACCATGCTAGAAGCCAGTCGCCGGACTCTCTCTAATCAGATGGAAAATTAATAACCATGTTATGGCACCTTCCCTTGACTGATCCATTGGATCTGCACAATAATTTGGCCACTATTAAACTACAAACTATTGAGCTTATGAGTGCTACAGGACAGATTCGCCAGTAATTGTGAATTTCACCAGTTCATAAAACAAGCATGTTCAGTAGATTTCAAATTTTATAACTTATAGGAATTATAGTAATTTTGCTACAAGAATATAATAGTTCCAATGACATGGCAGTTTCAGTTGAATTCAATAAGTCAAGAATGGAAATGTATTAAAACTAATGTGACCAATTTATAAGTAGAAATATAAGCACATGTTATCATTACTAGACTAAAATACACTATATATATATATATATATATATACACCTGTGCAAAAGTTAAGCACCACCCTATTTTTACGCACATGCGAGGGTATATTCATGTGCTATGAAGAAAGCAATAGCATAAACATGTATGTACCCATCCATCTTAGTGCAAGAGGTAATAATGCAACTAGAGGAATGCTGATTATGATGGTGGGGAAACACTGTATGATTTTGTTTGAACTTGAAAACGAGGCCTGAATATGGTTACGTTGACACAACTGACAACTATTGCCCTACAGTTGACACACGTTGCTAGATTGTCATTAATGGTGTCTGAAAACGAAGTTTAACATCTGTTCACGAGTTTGAGACTGCCATTATTAATACCGGGTATATCCACCTTGTGCCTGGATGACGGCCTGGACACGACGTCTCATGCTGGTCACCAACCGACTGATACGCCATTGTGGTATTCGTTGCCATTCAAGATGGAGTGCGTCTGTTAATTCCTGTAGGTTCTGCACAGGAGGATCCCTCCTTCCCACCATGTTTCCCAGAATGTCCCAGATATGCTCAATAGGGTTCATGTCAGGGCTCCTTGCTGGCCATGGTAGGGTTTCGATGGCATTCTGGCGGAGGTATTCATGCACAGCTCTAGCACGATGTGGTCGGGCGTTGTCATCCATGAATATAGGGTGGGTTCCAGGTGCATGATTTACAAAATGAGGGACCACAACTCTATCCAGTATGGAATCTTGATATCTTTGTCCATTTAGTGTTCCAGGTACAGTCAACAGATCCAGCTTACAATCAAATGAGATGCACCCCCATATCATAACGGAACCTCCACCAAATGGAACTTCTTCCATGATGTTACGTTGGTCGTACGCCGTGTGTCTGGACCTCCATACACGAGTTCGACCATCTGTGGCATGAAGCAGGAACCGACTTTCATCGGACCAGTGTACCCGTCTCCAGGATCTCATGTTCCACTGTCTTCTTTCGTTGCACTACCTCAGACGCTCCTCTTTGTGGTGTGCAGTGAGGAGAGGATGTCTGACAGGTCTCCTAGCTTTCATGCCAGCAGCGTACAGTCTCCTTTTGACGGTAGACATTGACACTCTATTGCGCGTTTCCCATTGCTGGCTGAGCACTCTGCTGTTGGTGAATGGAGATCTCCTAACAAGGCGTACTAGGGCTCGATCATCACGGGCAGTAGTCTTCTTCGGTCTTCCAGATCTAGGCCTGTCCTTCACCTCGTTAGTTTGCCCATGTTTTGCAATCAAACGACTGATTACAGTATGGTTAATGTTCAGCTGTCTGCCAATCTCTCTGCATGACATACCAGTGGTATGCATGCCTATAATTTGCCATTTCACACGATCACTTAACCTTCGTCTTGCCATAGCGGTTCACAATCAAGAGATAATTCTCTCTGTACAAATAAACCACGGTCATGAACACAAAATTCCTAATCTTGTCGCCTAAATCTGTATGTAATGTTCTACACCTCAAACTGGACTTTTACATAACTGAACACGTGTGCTGTTTCCCGCCACGCACGGACATCAAGCGGTGTGAAGTCATGCATGCATGTGCATTTTGTACTTGGAATTATGTCAGCTAACGTGGGGACAAAAAGTATGGCAGCCTAGTTGTACCATCATGTTTCTACGTTCTATTGTTTTTGCTGGTGCTTAACTTTTGCACAGGTGTATATATATATATATATATATATATATATATATATATATATATATATATATATATATATATATATATATATATATAACTGTAATAATGATGACTGTTAATTCAAATACAATGTCGTCTTGCTGCTACAGTCTAACTTTACAGAAATATCTTGTGACAGACGGTTATTTTATGGTAACAATTGTTCAAACAAAATGACCAAGAAACAAAGAAAGTATTAAAGAAATTAGCAAAAAATGGCCAGCGATTACAATTGGTGACACTAAAAGAAACCGAGTTATGGCCCTTGTTTAAAGGTAAGTTATCTTCATTCTCATGGTTCAAATTGATATTGTATGAAGGAATGCTGCTTTTTATCCATCAACAATTGACGAAACATGACACAGAAGTATGTTCAATTGATGATAGACAAACAGATGATAGACAAACAGATGATAGACAAACATACAAATTGCCATTGTAAAAGTAGAACTTGAACCAAGGGTCAAAATGTTTGAAAATTAATATTCATGCATGCAATGACATTTAATGAGGTCATCCAAACTGAACTGAGGTCATCTGTTCATAATAAGCAATACAAATTCCAGGGCAATTTTCGGTCTTAGTAAGAGCTCCACAAATGGCGCATAATACACTGCCATGATGCCAAACAAACGAATGAGAGCTTTAAGAAAATAGCTATTTCTTTCTTCAGACCAAGACCAGTAATCCTATGAAGTTTCAAAACTATCCGCTAAATGGTCAATATGTCGTCCAGAAATAAATTTTCAAGATGGCCACTGTTTGCTGGCAGCTATATTGGATTTCAGATTATCGTCAATTGCATATACGAGACGTAGTCCAACCACCATAAGAAGCTTCAAAGCAATCCTATAAACTGTAACAGAGATACATGTATCATCCGGAAACTAATTTTCAAGATGGCAGCTGATGGCTAGCGGCCATCTTTGATTTCGGGTCATTGTCCATTTCGATAGGCTTCATCCCCAAACCTAGTCCAACGACCCTATGAAGTTTGAGTGATCTGATAAATAGTAATGGTGTTATCATCCGGAAACCAATTTTCAAGATGGCAGCTGATGGCCGGTGGCAATCTTTAATTTTGGATAACTGTCGATTTCGATAGGTTTCTTCCCCAGACCTAGTCCAACCACCCTATAAAGTTTCAAAGCGATCAGATAAACGGTAACACAGGGGTATCTTACGGAAACCACTTTGCCACTCGCCCCGCACACATACTACCCCATTAATTTCTTTTAAAATGAGGGGAAGAGCCCTTTTGAACCCTGGTTATAGCAAAACGGATTTGGAGATAAAAAGCAAGTCATCTGTCCCCTATATATGCCTTATTCATGTTTGAGCGTAATTAATAAATGGCCCAAGGACCTTAGTGCTCACATAGCTGATGAGGAACTGTACTCATTTTAGATTAATTAATGCACAACAAGCATCATTTGTCCATCAAGCAAGCATAACTGCGGCAATGATCCTTATCATTATTGACCAATGAGGCAATCATCCTTACCACCAATACAAAAACCTTGGTGTCAATGACACTATTGACCAGTAGGAAAAGTACCATTGACACAGCAGATGATACTTGCCAGCCGGACAGTGGTCACAGTAAAATATTTGGATGACCAATGGAAAAAGTATCATTGATCAATGGGGCAGCCATCCCTGACAGCAATTGTCAGATGATTAAAGTGTATCATAGGAACATTTCTGCCAAACCTTGTATCAAATCCTGATGCAAATCCATTAACAGTTTACGAAAAGTGACACAGATTATTTTCCTAATCGCATTCAATACTTAAAAATAACTTAAAGTACCTGGGTTATGGCCCTTATTGCAAGTCGTGACCATCTTAATATTAATTGGGCAAATAGATATTGGCTAAAGGAACGTACCTGCTAAATTTGGTTTTAAACCATCAACAACTGAGTAAACAAATGTACTTTAACCATATGGTTGAATAGTTTGTCTGAGCCAAATTTGGTTTTAATCTATCAACAATTGGCGAACCACATGTATTTTCCCCATAGGATTCAATATTTTAAAATGACTTAATGAACCAGAGCTGTGGCCATTGTTTAGGGGGCCTGGTGACTTCAAATTGATAACTCTAATAGATATTGTATAAAGAAACATATCTGCCAAAATGTGTTTCACTCCATTGATAAATGACGAAATGTTCCACAAACATATTTTCCCCATAAGCTTCAATAGTTTGCAAAATATATCAAGGGCCATAACTCTGCTATTAGTGGGCGTGGTCACTTCATCGTCCAGAAGATAGTCCAGAAAGGGAAATATCTGCCAAAATGGTACACACAAATGTATTTCCCCCATGGGCTTCAATACTTAATCCCCTTAATGATAAAAAGGCATGGCCCTTGTTCAAGGGCGTGCTCACTTCATAATCATAACTCTAATAGATGTTGTATAAAGAAACATATCTACCAAATTTAGTTTCACACAAACATATTGTCCCCATAAGCTTCAATACTTTGAAAATATAGCAAGGGTCATAACTCTGTTATTTGTAGGTGTGGTCACTTCATCTTCTTAGAACAAATTGATAGTTCCGAAAGGAAAATAGCTGCCAAATTGGGTTTTAATCCATCGATAAACGACGAAACGTGCTACAAACATATACTTTTTTTTAACTAAAACTTGTCTTAATTTTATAATAACCCTTCAGCTTTAAACTACTGCAAAAACGAAAACTGGTGTCTTAAATAACAGCCTATAACAACTGTCACTGTTAATTTATTTACACAAGATTTGCATCAATAAGCCATGCTTTAGACAAGTATTTAAACTTACTTCTGATTAATCAATCACATATTTTGACAAATAATTTGAAAAATGTCACATTTCATTTGGTGCCATGAAAAACAAACAGTGGTATGTTAATAATGATTGGTTATCATATCATAGAGTATTGATTCTAACCAATGAAATCGAGCGTACTAAGCATGATTGGTAGATTTACCAGTGTTACACAGATTCAGACTTTCACAGTTTGTAGACATATATGAGAGTCTGTGCTCAAGATTCAATTAAAGTTATACAACAACAACAACAACAACAACAACAACAACAACAATCATAATAACTAGAGGTTAGAGGACTAACCTCATGGGTTCCAAGAAAAGGTTTCAGGTCAAAGGTATCATGGGATGGTAAAAGGAATGTCACTGTGATCTATTTTTAATATCTGGTGAACATAATGAAAGAAGACCAAAAACAATACAAATTATCAAACATGGACAAAAACCGTCAATATGATACAAAAAACACCAGAAAGGTAAAAAAAACTGTAGAAAAAGGTGAAAATCAAGAGGACCAAGAATTGCCAAAAATTATGAAAAATTGTTAAAACGCATTAAAAATGGAAGAAATGACCTAAAACGACAGAAATGGTAAAAATTTCGTCAAAATCGCCCAAAAAGGACCAAAGTGGTACAAAACAATAAAAATTGACGAAAACAAGAAAAAATTGTCAAAATCGGTCAAAAGGTCCAAAATTGGCCAAAAAATTATAAGAAATGGACAAAAAAACACAAAAGAGTAGTCAAAGTGATAAAAAACAACAAAACTGATGAATAACAAAATAAACAAATTTTAAACAGCAGAACAGTGCCGAAAATCAGTCAATTAGGACCAAGAATTAGAAAAATGATGAAAAATGGTCAAAAGGCATCAAAAATGAAAAACATTGCCAAAAAAAAATCAGACATGGTAAAAAATTGCAAAAATTGATCATAAAGGGACAAAATATTTAAAACAATAAAAAATTACCCAAAAAAGCAGAAACGGTAAGAATTATCAAACACGGCCAAATACCATCAGAAATAATAAACCTGATCCAAAACGAAAAATATTGTCAAAAACAGCAGAAAAATGGCGAAAATCAGTTAAACAGGACAAAATTGGCAAAATGATGAAAAATTGTCAAAAAGCATTAGAAATGGGAAAATGACAGAAATTAGAAAGATTGGTCCAAATCTGTCAAAAATGTCCAAAATTGGCTAAAATTAATAAGAAATGGACAAAAACACAAAAAAGTAGTCAAAGGGATAAAAACAACAAAAACTGATGAAAGACGAAAAGAATTGTCAAAAACAGCAGAAAAGTGGCGAAAATCAGTCAAAAAGGGCCAAGAATTGTAAAAAAATGATGAAAAATGGTCAAAAAGCATCAAAAATGGAATAAATTACCAAAAACGGCAAAAATGGTAAAAATGTGTCAAAATCTGTCAGAGAGGGACCAAAATTGTCAAAAACAATAAAAAATGACCCAAAAAACTCAATAACGGTAAAAATGATCAAATACGGACAAAAACCATCAGATATAATAAAAATGATCAAAAACGAAAGAAATTGTCAAAAACAGCAGAAAAATAGCAAAAATCAGTCAAAAATTACCCAGAATTGTCTAAATGATGAGAAATGGTAAAAAATCATCAAAAATGGTAAACGTGACCAAAAACGACAGAAATTTGAAAAATTGGTCCAAATCGGTCCAAAGCATCAAAAATGGAAAAAATGACCCAAAACGACAGAAATGAGATAAATTGGTCCAAATCGGTCAAAAAGAACCAAAGTTGGCCAAAAAAATAAGAAATGGACAAAAACCCTAAAAAAGTAGTCAAAGTATTAAAAATGATAAAAAACTAAAATTGTAAAAAAAAAGTGGCGAAAATCAGGCAAAAAGGACCAAGAATTGTCAAAAACAAAATCTGTCAGAGAGGGACCAAAATGGTCAAAAACTATAAAATATAACCAAAACGTTAAAAAATTGCAAAATTTGGTCAAAAAGCAACAAAATAGTTAAAACAATCAAAAATGACCCAAAACCGTAAAAATTATCAAACACGGACAAAAACCATTAAAAATAATAAAAAATGATCAAAAACGAAAAACAATAGAAAATTGGCAAAAATCAGTCAAGAAGGACCCAGAATTGTCAAAATTATGAAAAAAGATATAAAAATAAAAAAGCATCAGAAATGGAAAAAATTGCCAAAAATGACAGAAATGGGAAAATTGAATTAATGACCATTAAAAGGGTTTTTAATGTTCATCTTATCAGAAAGATATTTTAATGGCCATTATATCAGCCATTAGTATCTTTAATGACTTTTCTGTGATCGATTTGAAGTTTGTGGTTGATTTGTATATACTAGCCATTAATATTGATGCACACATGTGCATAACAAAATATCTTATTTAATGACCATCAAACCTCCCATTAAATTTCACTCAAACAGGAAAAAATGGTCATTATAAAATTTATTTGTAATTAATGGCATATGTTAATGGTATTTTAATGGCAGCATGAGTAAGATTTACATTGTAATGGTGCCTTTAATGGGGTAATCAACGACTGGTGAAATTTATTGAAACATGATTTCATGGGATGGTTTAATGAATTCATGGTATTTTAGTGGTAATTTAATGGCAAATTAATGTAATTGCAGTGGGTTTGACATCCAGTAGTGATAATTAAGGTAGTGATGTAGGGAGAGGTTAGATATGATGTAGTCTGATGTTCGATGCGGAAATGGGAGTTACAGAGATGTGGTACGATAGATGGGTATGGAATGGGGTGATTGGTGTGGTGGCATGGTTGGTAGGGGTTGGTGCGTGGGTGAGCGATGTTTAAGAAGTGGCCGAGGTGAGGTAATGAGTGAACTGATGTTGGCTGAGGAGATAGGAGGAGAGGTGAAGAGTGGGTGATATGAGGGTGGTGCTGAGATGTGATGGTAATGGATGCATGAGACATGGTGGGATGAGATGAGATGAATTTGGTTGAGACGAGCTAGGATGTGTTGGGAATCTTGGAATAAGATCAGAAATTGGACAAGAAGGAATGGGGTGGCATTGCATGGAATAAAGTGATGTGATGTGAGATGAGATGTGGTAGGATGACGTGAAATGAAATGAGATGGGGTAAGACGAGGTCAGATGCAAAGAGATGATGAGCAAGGATGGGGTGATATGGAAATTATTAAATGGGCCGCGATATAAGGTTAAGGTGAGGTGTAGTGGGATGATGCGCATTAGACTGGATGTCTTGAAGCCAGATGAAAAGGGATGATGTATGATGTGGGTGCAGTACGATGTGATAAAATGAGATGATGTAGGATGAAGTGATTGGATAGAGTGTGATTGGATACGGTACGGTTGGATGTGGTGGGATAAGATGATGCGAGATGGGGTGAGATGAGATATGATTAGGGGTGTGGGAGAGAGAGAGAGAGAGAGAGAGAGAGAGAGAGATGAGATGATGTCTGATGTTGGGTAAGGAGAGGTGAGTTAGTGATGTGATGCAATAGATGAGGTGAGAATGGGTGACTGGGAGGTGGTGATGTAGCTGTTGTGGTTTGTTGGTATTTGGATGGTGGTGTCGCAGATAGGGTGAGGGTGGGTCAGGTGGGATAAAATAAGATAGTAATATGGTTCGGATAAAGGAGAGGCGAGGTAGCCTATGTTAATGTGATAGTGGGGTATTGAAGAGATGGTGATCACTACGAGGAGTATAACCACCATCCAAACCCATCCACTACCAGAGCCTGAGCAAATGAAGTTGTGCTCTAGATTAAGAATTTATATGACATTGGTCCTAGGTCTCCCATTCGCCAACCCCCCCCCCCCACAGACCTCCAATATACACACAGTAAAAGGTAGTAAAAACGTATGAAAAGCATATTATCTTTGAGTAATTTAAGAGCAAATTCCATCATAAACTTTATAATACAACAAATCATCTAAGTCTTTGAGTCTGCGTAGAATCAATTTCTATAGATATTCAATAAGTATGTCTATAACTAACACTATATATGCAAGATTTACGTACTTCCACGTATTTTCTGACTTACACAGCAAAAGGCTGATCAAGATATAATATGGATGAAGGTCGTCATCCACTCCTCGCAAGTATTCATTTACTATGCATATTGATATGCTTAGGAATAAAATGGGAGAATTTTGCATAGATGAAATAGTGTGCATTCGTGAAAGATTAAAATCCATTTTTTCCTCAAAATATTCCAGGTTGCCAGAGAGGCACCCTGTGGATTTGCCTGTTCTAAGCATACATTGGACTTATAGAATCAGCAAAAAAAGATAGTATATACTCCCAACCAACATCTGGTGAAGGATCTTCCAGACAAACCAAATATAGCGCATGCGGACATTTCCAACTATACTGTTACAGATGCCATCCTGTCATGAATATGACAAGAGGATATGCCATTCCCTTTGGCAAAGCTGAATACAATAACCTGATTACTGGCATATCAAAAGCACTCAGATTACAAAGTTCCCTATACAGTGGCGCATAAAACAGGCCTAGTTTTCCTATGTTACAGAAATATCTGACAAATATCTGGCGATTAACGTCACCGTTGGACATTTCGCTGTGTACTGCTGTAAGCGTTATCGTGACTGACCTGTTTGCGCATCTCTAAATCTTTCCTAAAAGAAGCCCTTACGAAAACCACTTCAATAGATGGATCCATTTTAACTATGACCCGCCAATATGTAATTAAACTCTTCCCACGATTTGCGCGTGTTGGGATCGATTTATATACTTTGAACACTGAATTCACAGAGTCACAATTTGAACGTAATTATACATGTAAGATGTTGATTTTGAAACTAATTTGACTGGGTGCTGTTGCTAACAATAGGCAGCAACAGCTCCCCAGTCAAATTAGTTTCAAAATATTTAACATCTTACTCGTATAATTACGTGTAAACAGAATGTTTATTAAATGGTGAATCCATCAAATGCATACAATTCGTAGACTTGACGCACTATTTCAGCTTCATGGAGGAGTATTCTCTGTCAGTTACTATTGTGGCGTCGGCCTACGTGGGACGTGATTAATTGCGACAAATCAGGTTCATTCATTAGAACCTTAAATTCAGATTGATGAATGCCTGCTAGATACATGAGCATTAACTATTTGTTTACCGAACCATTAATAGAGCATTTGGTAAAGCACAGATCTGGAATTTCGTCCACTGAGAACATACAAGAAAAAGTTCACAGCATTGTTGGCAGCGAGATAAATTCAACTGTCCTGATTATGAGTTGCCTCCATGCGAAGATAGCCGGGCTAACAGCCCTTGATTTATTCCATCTATTTGAATCTATAAACGAAAAGGTAAGAGTTGGTCCAATACATATAATAGTGGTTATGGATACAGCTAAAAGCATTGCTGTTACCGATCTATTTTGGCGATTATTCTCTTCCGTGGCTGGCGAGCTTATTTCTTTCGAAGATCTCAGTTTAACTATTATTGCTACATTGCTCAGGCATAATGATATCAGTGGAATAAAAGCAAAGAACGCAGCATCCGCGACCTCCCAATGACCTATTAACGCTCCATATTTGCGCTTGAGGACACATGCAAAGCCTGAAGTAAAATGTCTCTCTTCATATGATTGTGTGGACGATGCAAAGGAGCCCATTCAAGATGGAGAAGACAATGATGGATCGACGTGCATTAGAGAGTGTACAGACTTGAGCTGCTTTCATAGGAAAACACATAGCAACAGCGCGTTCTAAGGTTAAAAGCCCGATTAACCAGATTGTCATATACGTCAATAGGTAGTGAGCCGTCATACATATAGCACATCCGACATTCGTGATGGGAAAGGTAGCATACCCCTGAATCACCATGTCTGATAGTGTCACGATTAGGTTAACTGAATCTAGTACAGCAACAATCCGCATAATAAAGATAGCTGATGTTAATGCTTTAATCCTCCTCAGAACTAAGAACGCTAATATGTTGCATGGAATTCCAATACCACATAGAAGAAATGTGTAGTATTTTGCTTTTATAAATCTGGCTGTTTGATAAGCAGGATGAGCGACCACTTCGTTCCTCAAGGACTCAAAATCGAAGCCATCATTACCTTCCGCAATACTCAATACGGCTGTTGCATTTGCATTGAAGTCCATATGATCGTGTTGTGCACATCCACCCTCACGCTCACAGACACACAACTACTAATAGCACCCCATTGCAATTCACCAAATATACAGTTTTCATCCATTCCCGTTACAAGATACTGGGTTATTAACGATGTTATTGATCAGAGATATTAATCCAGAAACGTTTCATGTTATTACTCATGTTAGTAAGTACAGGCTTCAATGGAATGGACTTTTCCATTTTAGCTATGCCCCACCCATCTCTAGCTAAGCTCCACCCACACCTCGCCGCCTGTCTTGGGATCGATCGACTATCAATTTCCAGAAAACTATACAGGGAAGCCATTTATTATTTTGGAACTGATTTGACTGGCAGCAACAGCGTTCAGTAAAATTAGTTTCGAAATATTCAACAGCATGTGTATTAAATAGTAGAGACATACAATTCGTGCAATGTGTCGAACTATCAAGAGTTAAAGACCGGACAAATAGAATCATTTATGACTTAATGATTATGAAGTCATCCTACACGCCGCTTAGCTGATTATGACGTCATATGACGTCAGATGATAGATGGCTACTTTGGAAAGGCGAATTAGGTGCACTGCTCGCAATGAGGGAATTAGAATACGTACATAAGCAATGCTTTTGTCGCAATTCACCTTTCCAGAGTACCCACCCATCATATGACGTCATAATGAACTGCGTGATGTGTACAATGACATCAGAATGAATGACGTCATGAATGACGTCGATAAGTACGTCGCGAACGCATATTTTAAGACGGTCTATGCGTTGTTGTACACATTGTTTGCTTTTACTGTTTAAAAAATATTCTGTTGAATATTTTGAAACTAATTTGACTGGGCGCTGTTGCTGCCATAGGCAGCAACAACACCCAGTCAAACTAGTTACAAAATATTCAACAGCTTCCCTGTCTAGCTTTCAGGAAATTGATAGCTAGGGCATTTGGGGATCGATCAATCTCAACACGGCGAGGTGTGGGTGGAGCTTAGCTAGTGTTGGGCGGGGCATAGCTAAAATGGAAAGGTCCATTAGAAACGTTCAAAGCCTGCTAGTAGTATATGCAGAGTCAGCTGCTAAATATTGTACAGCCATAAGATGACGGGTGTTAAGAAGCGTGATATTACAATCACAAATTCTAATGACTCGCCATCGTTAAAAATACTATACACCTGTGCAAAAGTTAAGCACCACCATATTTTTACGCACGTGCGAGGGTATATTCATGTGCTATGAAGAAAGCAATAGCATAAACATTTATGTACCCATCCATCTTAGTGCAAGAGGTAATAATGCAACTAGAGGAATGCTGATTATGATGGTGGGGAAACACTGTATGTTTTTGTTTGAACTTGAAAACGAGGCATGAATATGGTAACGTTGACACAACTGACAACTATTGCCCTACAGTTGACACACGTTGCTAGATTGTCATTAATGGTGTCTGAAAACGAAGTTTAACATCTGTGCACGAGTTTGAGACTGTCATTATTAATACCGGGTATATCCACCTTGTGCCTGGATGACGGCCTGGACACGACGTCTCATGCTGGTCACCAACCGACTGATACGCCATTGTGGTATTCGTTGCCATTCAAGATGGAGTGCGTCTGTTAATTCCTGTAGGTTCTGCACAGGAGGATCCCTCCTTCTCGCCATGTTTCCCAGAATGTCCCAGATATGCTCAATAGGGTTCATGTCAGGGCTCCTTGCTGGCCATGGTAGGGTTTCGATGGCATTCTGGCGGAGGTATTCATGCACAGCTCTAGCACGATGTGGTCGGGCGTTGTCATCCATGAATATAGGGTGGGTTCCAGGTGCATGATTTACAAAATGAGGGACCACAACTCTATCCAGTATGGAATCTTGATATCTTTGTCCATTTAGTGTTCCAGGTACAGTCAACAGATCCAGCTTACAATCAAATGAGATGCACCCCCATATCATAACGGAACCTCCACCAAATGGATCTTCTTCCATGATGTTACGTTGGTCGTACGCCGTGCGTCTGGACCTCCATACACGAGTTCGACCATCTGTGGCATGAAGCAGGAACCGACTTTCATCGGACCAGTGTACCCGTCTCCAGGATCTCATGTTCCAGTGTCTTCTTTCGTTGCACCACCTCAGACGCTCCTCTTTGTGGTGTGCAGTGAGGAGAGGACGTCTGACAGGTCTCCTAGCTTTCATGCCAGCAGCATACAGTCTCCTTTTGACGGTAGACATTGACACTCTATTGCGCGTTTCCCATTGCTGGCTGAGCACTCTGCTGTTGGTGAATGGAGATCTCCTAACAAGGCGTACTAGGGCTCGATCATCACGGGCAGTAGTCTTCTTCGGTCTTCCAGATCTAGGCCTGTCCTTCACCTCGTTAGTTTGCCCATGTTTTGCAATCAAACGACTGATTACAGTATGGTTAATGTTCAGCTGTCTGGCAATCTCTCTGCATGACATACCAGTGGTATGCATGCCTATGATTTGCCATTTCACACGATCACTTAACCTTCGTCTTGCCATAGCGGTTCACAATCAAGAGCTAATTCTCTCTGTACAAATAAACCACGGTCATGAACACAAAATTCCTAATCTTGTCGCCTAAATCTGTATGTAATGTTCTACACCTCAAACTGGACTTTTACGTAACTGAACACGTGTGCTGTTTCCCGCCACGCACGGACATCAAGCGGCGTGAAGTCATGCATGCATGTGCATTTCGTACTTGGAATTATGTCAGCTAACGCGGGGACAAAAAGTATGGCAGCCTAGCTGTACCATCATGTTTCTACGTTCTATTGTTTTTGCTGGTGCTTAGCTTTTGCACAGGTGTATATATGAGAGGTTTCGCTTGTATGTATGCATTCACAGAAAAGTATTTACTGAGGAACGATTATTGATTCAGTATAGACAGCGGATTATAGAATCAATGGACCGTTCCAGTTCACCCCGCCCATTTCTAGCTAAGCTCCACCCACACCTTGCTCGTGTTGTGATCGATCGATCCATGAATCCCTGACTATCAATTTCCAGAAACTATACAGATAAGTTGTTGCATATTTTAAAACTAATTTGACGGCAAGCAACAGCGCGCAGTTGAATTAGTTTCAAAATATTCAACAGTATGTTTATCAAATGGTATATACATACAACGTACAACGCGTCGGACTATTAAGACGGACTAAATCGGGTGATAATTAATTATGACACCATCTTACGTCACTTAGTTGATTATGACGTCATATGACGTTAGGATGCATAAACTGGAAAGGTACATTGTTTTAGTAGTGTGTCATCTTGGGCAGATTACTTATTTATTTCTGCAAATGTACTCAAATGAAAACCGTCACTTAACACCGTCAAAGACGTTTACTCCTTATTAACAGTAATTTCAAATTTACTTAATCTCCATCCAGCGGTTATGCTGGGCCATCCAGTTCGGCAAAGACGAGCTGGCGTGAGTCGCGCGTACTATGCAATGTTGGGTGTTCGACTTTATATGGATAGGGTACCTAGAGGAATAGTATAAAGATTGCTTTAACAACTGACGGGACACGCACCATATCCGACTTGACACGTACACTCACTGGCTCATGCAGAGACATCCAGTGTGTGCGTGCGTGTGTCAAGTCGCTTGGGGGAAGGGTGGGATGTGTATGGGGGTGGGGGTGGAGGGGGGGGGGGGGGAGGGGGTGTTATCACAACCGGTCTCAGGGGAATCTTTCATACCGATTAGTTTGGCTATTCACCAGGATCTTTCATCTGGCTGATGAGATAACAAATTGCGTCTTTTAGGTTATGGTAAAAACTTTATTAATATACAACTTACGCTTGGATGCAGTCACTGGTCGGTTTGCACAGTTGGCGACAATCCGCAGTTTGTTATTCACGTCGTGGAGTCGGATCAACTACCCAACACTACAAGTGACCCTGCCCAACGACAAACTCCAACCGACTGCCGTCCCATGTTCTCTTACAAACATGTGACGTCAGTCCATAGTCACAAGCCTTGATGACAAACAGTGTCACGTGATCCGTGACGACACAGTCAGTATATACTATACATATTACTAGATTAAGTACAATATTAACCCTTTAACATTCATATCAGCCAAAAACGGCTTCTGCTCTGGTCTTGAGATATGTCCATTTGCAGACCAAGAGAAGCCTATTTTTGAAATTTGATGAATTGCTATGACAAACAGAGTATCTCCCCTTATCTAGATAAGAATTTAGCATGATAATATTCAATAGTTATTATATTAATAGCTACCAAATAATTAATTGTTCTGTTCTCACCGTCACTTCTCATCCAAAGATCACCGGTAATTAATGATTCTTAATTTAATAGAAATTTTATTGACGTCATTCATGCATTGGTGACAGACCTGTCAAACCTCTTTCAGCTCAAGCAAATGATCTGATTAATGGAGGAATCCAGTATTTGCTATTCCCTGCCCATTTCTAGCTAATCTACACCCACGCTTTGCTCGTGTTGGAACCAATCGGTCCTTGCACTCTCCATTATACAGGTAAGCTGTTGAATATGGCGGCAACAGCAACCAGTCAAATTAGTTTCAAATTACTCAACAGCATATTTATTAAATAGTAAAGACATATACTCCCTACAACACAGCTTAGTCCGTCATCAATTAAGCTTTCGTCGCGAACTTATCTACGTCGTTCATGGTGTAATTGATTATGACGTCATCCTACACGTAAAGTTGATTATGATGTCATATGATGGATGAATAAACTGGAAAGGTGCATTGTTTGTAACAATGTTTTGAATCCGCCGGGGTTTGATCATTAAAACAAAGTTAGATTTAATCCATTTGACCTGTTTAGCTATATCTCTTACCTGGCGCCCCAGAATCATAATTATTACACAAACCCTCGCTCTAATTAACATCGGTATTATAGGTATTCTGGTGTGTCAATTAATATCGTTACCGGTATTCGTTTTCTAATACGGTGACGCCTTATTATCGGCCCTCAGACTGTTACTTTGTGATGCACACATTTCAAGAGCTAAGACAAAAAGAGCTTTGTAAATCACCTACACCGTTCCAAGATTAAATAGTGCATGCAGGTAGCTTGAAGAATGCGACAAAAATAAAAATCTAAAATCCTTTGATGTCACCCCTGAAATTTGGGGGTCTGTGCAAATGCACCTTTTACACTACCAATAGTTCGGCGCTGATAATGTTATGATATGAACTACCATGGACGGATAATTTTAATCTGGCCAAAAAACCTGCGAATATTTGAACCACAAACTCTATGCCAGCAATGAAGGAAACCATAGCAAATATCTCTGCTGTCTTTTTAAAAGTCCGCTTTACTTCTAGCAACTGTTTCCAGAATTCTCACGGATTGTTTGGGCTCTGTAGTTTGGTAGACAATAACAAACATAGCTGCTGTCTTAAAATAATCTGGCTTTGTTTTGAAAAACAGTTTCCTCAATTATGTCGGATCGCTTGCAATTCGTAATATACGCCTATCTTAGGCCTCCATTTTGATAGACTAAGTTATGCTTTTTGACGACAAATAGACAGACCACTTAAAGACGAAACTTCTGGAAGAAGAGCAGTAGTTTCCCAAGGCAACAATAGTCTTCAGTCAGATGAATGTACGGTAGGCCTATCAGATGAATGTACGGTAGGCCTATCAGATGAATGTACGGTAGGCCTATCAGATGAATGTACGGTAGGCCTATCAGATGAATGTACGGTAGGCCTATCAGATGAATGTACGGTAGGCCTATCAGATGAATGTACGGTAGGCCTATCAGATGAATGTACGGTAGGCCTATCAGATGAATGTACGGTAGGCCTATCAGATGAATGTACGGTAGGCCTATCAGATGAATGTACGGTAGGCCTATCAGATGAATGTACGGTAGGCCTATCAGATGAATGTACGGTAGGCCTATCAGATGAATGTACGGTAGGCCTATCAGATGAATGTACGGTAGGCCTATCAGATGAATGTACGGTAGGCCTATCAGATGAATGTACGGTAGGCCTATCAGATGAATGTACGGTAGGCCTATCAGATGACTGTATGCGTTCGACGTGTTAATCTAGGTAAAACATGTATCCGTAAACATTTCTTCCATAATCAACATTAAATTTGATGCAGAATAATACAGAAATATAACTATTTATATATTCGACACACTGAACTAAATGTTATCAGAGCATGTGATCACTAACATTTAGAGTATTAAATTGAAAGGGAGATTTGGAGGGACACTCACAAAGCCTCTCACAACCGCCACTCACAAAGCCTCTCACAACCGTCAGTAGCAAAGCCTCTCACAACCGTCAGTCGCAAAGCCTCTCACAACCGCCACTCGCAAAGCCTCTCACAACCGCCACTCGCAAAGTCTCTCACAACCGCAGTTATATTGGCTGAGGAAAAAAATTCATAGGCTCATATAGCATTAAGGCCTCAGATTGAACGAATCTAATAATTATATTGTTGTAATAAAACTGATGACAGTTGGTTAGCCTTTCTCTATTGTTAGAGGCAGTAATGATATGTTTGCTGAGATCGAATGTAAGGTCCTATCTAAATTCAATACAGTAAGTACATTGGCTGTATTCTACGGCTGTAATAGTAGAAACATCCCGCAGCTGCAATCAGTCCTTCGAATCAGTCCTTCGGATTAGACCAGCTGTGTCTTGTCCTCAGCCCAAGTCTGTGGCTTCCTCAGGTCCGTCCTTAATTTGATTGTACAGAGTCCTTGTCGTATCGGACCTACCTATGTGAGTGCGACGTCAGTTAACGCGTCAGATACGTGAGTGACAGGTCAGCACCCTCCAACTGAAGTTAATGATCCACGCATAACTATGCTTCAGAACGTACATTCAACTCGTCTATCTTCAATGTATGTGAAGATATGAGTACGGCTGCTTTGTAATTGATGCGTCTCATCGCGCGAGTGAGATCGTTGACCCTAGGCCACATCATTATGATAATAACGGGAGACCATATATATTTTGAACGCCTCTTGTGTCTACAGCCCCTCAAAGCGCTCAAAATACTACTTGATATATCAATTAAACATTTTTGATGGCCAATTGTTTTCAAGATATTTTAATTGTCGAAGACTATTTTTGTAAATTTATCACTGAATTTTTTTCAGTACCTTGACCATTAAAGGGGTAATGCTACAGAAAATTAAAGCTTTTACTTAGCCAGTGTATATCTGCTGGCCGGTAGAGGAGTATTTTTGAAAATTTGCCATTAGAATGACTGGCTCGTTTACCGAGCCAGTCATTCTAGTGGTAAATATTAAAAAATACTCTTCTCTCGGCCTTTCAAATAGTCATATATGAAGACAACTGCAAACTTGTTTTGACCATTAAAGGGTTAAGTTGACACAATGGGTGGGTGGGGGTGGGGGAGGGGTTGAGTGTTTATCAAACTCCCACAGATGAACGCGCTATCATCGCCTCCACAAGGTTTGCTACGAGCACTGTACGGTATCCTGCTTATGGGCATGAATAGACTATGAGTTTTATGTTATCATGTTTTATGTGAAATTATATTGTCTGGTACGAATAGGGTAGTTAGCGTGTCCTTTCAGATTCAATTCTCTTTATCACCATATTCTGGTGCAAATTAATACGCCAATGCCCCCTTTATTAGACACGAGACTTTTTTTTGTTATCTTGTACTGAAGGCGATCTCGGGAGACACTAATGGAGAGAAGGCGTATGTCTCTCCATCGCGAGGTAATGATCCACGCATTTCTAGGTTACATAACTACCAGTCAACTCATTTTTCTTTGATGTTCGTTAAGTCATGAGTATGGCTGCTTTGAAATTGATCTGATAGGATTGCACAAGTGAAGATGGAGATAGTCGACCCTAGACCACGTGTTATGGCAGTGCGAGTTGGTGACACCGCAGCACTGTATGGTATTCTGGTTTCAGGCATCAATTAAGCGGGAAAATGCAATGTATCTTTGTTTTATGATTTCTTGGCCACGATTAGGCAAGCGTGTTACATGATGCTCACAAATAATGACCGTTTTCGTAGTTTTCTTAGTTAACCGTAGCAACACCGCTATTGAAATACGCGCATGTGTGCGTGTATGCATGTACTTGCACACCTACATGCTTGCAATGTTTTGCCGATGAGTTCATGGCATCCAATACTTTCATTAGTCATCTATATCATTAGTGCCGTATCCCGTAGTCACTTCGGGTAACTTCTGGCACTCTTAAACGATCGTAGTCATAAACATTATATAAAAAATCCAAAGATATAGGATTGAGAATGGCTTGTTAAGAATATATGGTCTCGTGCTTTGAGGCATCAATTAAATCCGGAATCTGATGTACTGCTTAGGGTAGCTTTCCCGTGATCGATTCAGCAAGTATGTTGCATCTTTAAAAAAAAGCATAGCGACAATTAATATCCGCGACCCCACCCAGGTGAACACGTATAATAATGTAACGTTAGTGAAGCTAATAGGTATGTATGTGGATGCACAATGGCCCCTGGAGGAGGTGCTGGCCGGTGATTATAATTCTTTTAACCATTTTAGACCAGCTATTACAAATTCTTTATGTTGTAGGGAACATTATGTTGAGTATTTTGAAATCAATTACACTTGCACCACTACCACCACCGCCACCACCACCACTGCTACTTAAATAATTGAGGCAATACGATTCTACTGTACATATATTCTGTGTCACATTGGTTAGCACTGTCAATACAGAAGCGCTTCTGCGATAGACAAATGCGACGCATTATAATTGCGATGTAATGACTTTTTCAGAAATGTAAAAAAATTGGACAGACTGATAGACTGACAGACAGACCGACAGACTGACAGACATACCAACTTATACAAGTTGTGAGTCCTAACTAAAAATTAATATTAAATAGAATTAAGTTGAGCAGAATCTACCGGGAGGGATGCACCTTCTAGAGGGTCTTCAACAAACAGAAGTGTGCATTTTGTGCGAATCTGTCTAGCAAATGTGCGCGTTCTATGTAGTTATGTAATAGTTGGTGATTTGAATATAAGTTTGTAAATAATATACACTTAAGCTAAAGTTGTAAGAAAGATAAGTTCAACAAGAGTATTCTTTAAACTTTGTGAACAGTGAACTTGTATCTCAAAACCTCGTCCCAAAGAGCTGAGAGCAACACTCAGTCCGTACCTGTGAGGACAAGTCAAGCAATGAGTTAGATAATTTAGACAGGCACCGAACGTTATTATAGAGTAGAGACAGCTACATACAAGCTCGCCCCTGGTCACGTTCGATCATTGCCCTGACGAATGAGTGACGTCATGTGCGAAGACCGGTTTGAAAACACAATCAATCAAGTTTATTCTCATGAAAACACGACCGTGTTATGGAGAAGATAGGTACAATATCCAACATCATGATACTAATGTCTGTCGGTATTGTCATCACCAAGATCAGCATTTTTTAGTATTTTTAAACTGCAAGGTGCGTTGCTGCAAGTTGATGAGCTATCTATCAGGTAGCAATCCTCTAGTGTTCTAGCGTTCTAGCGTAGATAGCAGCAATGATATCACCGTCAAGCATGGCACTAGCGATGACTATTTCTGTGAGAAGCAATCCGCTGGGGGTACCAAGTTGCTCTGAACACCTACTCTTTGTAAGCACGGGCCTGACGGCCATTCAAGACGAGTGGGCTTTCTTCCAGCAGTGCTGGTGGGCCGTCTACTCCCATCCCAAGATGAATGTGTTCATTATGGTCCGGCTTGACTGTAGTAGTAGCAGTAGCAGTAAAAGCAGTATCAGCGTAGTAGTAGTAGTAGTAGTAGTAGTAGTAGTAGTGGTAGTAGTAGTAGTAGTAGTAGTAGTAGTAGTAGTAGTAGTAGTAGTAGTGGTAGTAGTAGTAGTAGTAGTAGTAGCAACTGTAGTATCAATGATAGTAGTAATAGCAGTAACATCAACTGTCAGTCATATTCATTTAAGAGTAATCAACCAATATTTTCTATAACACGTAAGCATAAATTAATAAACAAATGTTCACTACAAATTGGATTAATTGGCTTTCCGAACGTGAACACTAATTTATTTTCCTGTTTGTTTTCTAATCCAAGTTATTGTCGCTAAAGATGTTCTCCAAAACTGGAGCAATAACCAATTTGGTCTTGACCCTTTCTAGTACGGCAATTAAAGTGCAATGACCTTATTTCACCTTACTAGAGCACCCAACCATCATCTGACCTCGTATGGCGTCAATCAGCTCAGCGCGTGTATGACGACGTCATAATCATTACGTCACAAAGGGTTCCATATAGACCGTCATCAAATCTCAAACAGTCCGACACGTTGTATAAATTGTATGTCTTTGTAATTCTTTGCTATTTAATAAACATGATGTTGAATATTTTGAAACTAATTTGACTGGACGCTGTTGGCTGCCGTAGGCGGCAAACGCACCCAGTCAAATTAGTTTCAAAATATTCAACAGCTTACCTGTGTTGTTTTTGGGTGTTCAGAGATCGATCGATCCCAGCACGAGCGAGGTGTGGGTGGAGCTTAGCTAGTGATGGGCGGGGAATAGCTAAAATGGAAAGATCCATTATGAGAAGTCTTAACTTGGTTCTAACTATATATTTCCATGCTCAATAGAGGAATTCAGTCTCGGTAAATTATGTGACGTCATAATCAACTACGTCATATGTGGGCTAACTCAACCCATCTCTCTTCAATGTATGTGAAGATACGAATATGGGTGCGTTCTAATTGATGTATTCTGATTGCATAAGTGCAATCTTTGACCCTAGGACACATCGTATAACGCGAGGCCATATATATTCCTAACAAGCTACCACACGTGAGCGAACCATCGTCGCCTCCACAAAGTTTGCTACGAGCACTGTATGGACGTTTTCTTCTGAGCATCAATTAAGTAGAAGATGCAGCGAATCTTTGTCTTAGGAGTCCTTGGCCATGATTAGGCAAGTATGTTACGCGATGTTCACAGATAGGGACAGTTATTTTCTATGCCATCATTAACATGACTGTCACTGCGCGCACCTGTTCACGCGTACGCGTGATAGCACATGTTTACGTTCATGAGCACCTGTGAGCGTGCAAGGTCTTGCCCAGGAACACATGGAGTCCAATACATTCATGAATCATCGACATCATTAGTATGGTACCCTGTAGTCACTCCTGGTAGCTTCGGGCACGTTTAAAAGATCACGGCCATAAACATAATTTATGTATACACATGCAAAATATAGGATTGAGAATGATTTGTAAGAATATATGGTCTCACGCTGTGAGGCATCATTGAACCTTTCTTTTTTAACTATTCCCCGCCCATTTCTATCTAATTTCCAACCACACCTCGCCCGTGTTGGGATTGATCAATCGCTGAACTCACTGACTATCAATTTCCAGAAAACTATGCAAGTAAACTATTGAATATTTTGGAACTACGGCAGCAACAGCGTCCAGTCAAATTAGATTCAAAATATTCAACAGCATGTTTATTAAATAGTGGAGACATTCAATTCGTACGTGTCGGACTATTAAGAATTAAAGACGGGTCAAATAGAATCATGTATGACGTAATGATTATGACGTCATCATACACGCCACGTCAGATGATCGATGGATACTCTGGAATGATGAATTGAGCCCGGAATAGGATGTACCGCTCGGAGTAGCTTTACGTGATCGATTCAGCAAATTTGTTACTCAATTTTCAAAAGTTAACGACAATTACCTATATCCCACACCCATCCCCATCACCAGTAAACGCGTATAATAATGTGATGTTAGCGATGCTAAGATATCTATGTCTAATGTCGCCTGGAGGAGGGGCTATCGGTGCTTAATTCGTCAACCCTTGCAGTCCAGAGACTCCAAAGTGGTTATGGTGTAAGGACAATTATGTTGAGTATTTGAAATTAATTTGATTGACACTGCTGCTGCTGCTGCTGCTGCTGCTGCTGCTGCTGCTGCTACTACTACTACTACTACTACTACTACTATCAGCACTGCCGCCCACACCGCTACTACCGATGCTGCTACTTAAATAATTGAAGCAATAAGATGCGACATCTGTTACCGTATTCTGTTACACATTGATCAGAACTATCAATACCGAAGCGTTGCGGCAATAAGCACGCGGGAACGCATCATAGTTGTGACTTAGGTGGCTTTCTCAAAGGCATCGTCAGCTACTAGAGATGCGTAGGACATCTCCTCGTCCCAAAGAAAGGGATTTCGGTCTTTCCTCACAGAAAAATTGTGAAAATTAGAACCCTTGAGAAGCCATTTCATGCATTCTTGCTGTTAAAACAATCTGTTGAATATTATTGAAAGAAATTTTACTGGAAGCCGTTACCGCCTGAGGCAGCAACGGCTTCCTGTCAAATTGCTTTCAAAATATTCAACAGATTAATATTTACATCGTAAAAAATTTCTTGCTGTATTTGGTCTGATGTGTTAAATAGCTGCCAAGGAAATAGTAGTTGTATTCACATGATTTAACGAATCATTTTTGGGAAAATTATTGGTATGGGATGTGCCCTATACCGCTCAGAACGGCCCTGTTTCTCAGAAATGTAAAAGGAATGACAGATCGACAGACTTATCCTCGTTGCGACTCCCAACTAAAAAATAATCCCATGGTTATATATGGAGATGAGGTAGAATAGCTTATGTGATCTCAAACATGTTGCGTTCCCTGTCACACTTATCAGACTCGTTTGGTAGCCTAATATCTCATTTGGAACTTGTTAACTCCCCCCCCCCCCACACACCCCCCCCCCCCCTCCATGCAAAGGAGAGATCTTCCCTGGTATCGCAGCCAGTATCCTGTCAGTACAGGGCCGTAACGGTCAGGTATTGTTCCAGTTACGTCCCAGTAACGTGCGTTATCAGGGCTGTATTACAAATTTGATATAAAATTATAACTCATTTGAGATCCTCTATTTATCATGCATTAAAGGAATGCTCTTAACCCTCTTTAATGGCCAAACTTGCTCAGGAAAATCCAAATATTTGATTATTGAAAACCCCATTTGCACGCCAAGAGAAGACTATTTTTGAAAATATAACACTGGCCTGACTGGCTCGGTTACCGAGCCAGTCAGTCCAGTAGTATATTTTCAAAAATAGTCTTCCTTGACCTGCAAATGGGCATTCCGCAAGTTCACTGAAGAAGTCTGTTTTTGGGCCGATTTCCTCATGGAAGTGTTAAACTATTCAAACAGAAGTATCAATAGCTCTATCTGAAGGCGATCCTGCATGAAAGCTGTTCAATATTTTGAAACCCATTTAACCGTAACCTGTTGTTAAAATAGGAATCAACCAGCACACAATCTAGTTAGTTCTTAAATATTCTGCATGTGCATGACTCTTCGTCGTTGGCGTTTCCTGTTTAAGAGTTGTGTGCGTTTTGGATGCACAAGATATTATCACCTTACACCTAATTCTGCCGTTAACATAATCGTTTTAATAAATCTTGTACATCTGGCGCACCTGAACCTTCACATCGACATGATCCATCCATCGCCGTGTGACCATTAAGAAAACATATTTTTGTCATCTGTTTGCAATTTCTAACCATATATTTAATCTCTACCATTTTTATTCTGAAATGGCACACATTTTACTCATAGAGAAAATAAAAAATAAGCAAACTATTTTTTACGTTTATAGAGAAAATATAAAATAAGCAAACTATTTTTTACGTTAACTATCAGTCATATCCATTTAAAAATAATCGTCCAATATTTTCCATGGCATGCAAGTATAAGTCAATAAATAAAGTTTCATCCCAAATGGAATGAATTGGTTTCCAGAATGTAAAATGCTATTGCTAAAAATGTACTCCAAAACGATTTGTAACTGGACAATTTTGTCTTGACCTTTTCTAGTACGGTCATTAAACTCAATGCTCTTAATTATGTAACGCTCAAGCCAGCCAAAAACTGCTTCTGAAGTGGTCTTGAGAAAGCTCCATTTACAGACTAAGAGGAGAATATATTTGAAAATTTAGCACTGGAATGACTGGCTCGATAAAAAGTCATTCCACTCATAAATTTTCAAAAACAATGTTCGCTTAGTCGGCAAATGGGCATCTTCTCTGAGTAAAGTTCTATTTTCTTACACACATGTGAGGATTAAAGGGTTTATCATAGGAAGTATGAATCCGTTACTTGATACTAACTATATATTGCCACACTCAATAGGCGCGGCGAGGTGAATTTACGCTCCATTTATGGTGTATAAATTGACGAATAAACAGAATAACTTATCGTACGAAATACCAATTACCGGCCAGTAATCGCTTTGTTCGTCTGAGAATCTGCCAATTATATACCATTGAGCAGTGCGTCATCATACCCATAGATCGTGCACGCGGTATGTGTCCGTGTGATTTACAAGGTACCCGATATAATAATGCTCCATTCGCTTCGCACCAACTACAAATTTATGACCTTATTTTAATAATTTCGTGACAGCCTGGTTCCGATCTGTTTGAGATGCTTAACCATTTCAATCTGAATTCAGAGATACGTCGGCATATAAGGAGATGATTTATAGTTTGAAACGTATTTGAGTAAAGGGTGTTGCTGCATATTAGACTCTGTCTGGTGGTTTTAACATAATTAAGCATAGAGTGTAGTAAATACAGAATGACATGTTCAAAACTGAGAAAAACAATCGCTTGTTGTGTTGAATTATTAGCAGGAAAGAAGACAGGTTTGTCATCGAAATTGGGGTCTATTTTTTCTGTCAGGAGCCCGGAATTGTATAACATGTTATTGCATATGATTGGTGTCAATCAGAGGGCACCATGGTGATTCTTCAACAGTGATATCTTTTGTTTAATGTCAGCCGTTCATATATGTACATATGCGTGGTGAGTTGGAGTGAGTGGTGGTGAGTGGATGGGTGGGTGGTGGTTGTTAGTGATGGTGGTGGTGTGTGTGAGGTGTTGGGCGGGTGGGCGCAGGTTGGGGTGCTACGATAGTTTCACGTTTCCAACATTGTGATGGTAATACATAGGCTACTTTAAATGTGTCTCAACAAACCGGTCTGGGAAACTATGTACTCGTTAACCCCTTCCAATTTACAGAACAGAAACAAACAATGGTTAAATCCGATCTGCCAGTATATGACGTCATAATCAAATATGCTAAATGTAGGCGGAGGTCACAGTCAAAAAGCTTAATGTAAAAGATCAATCAGAGATAACAGACCCTCGTCCGCACGTTTTTGTCATATTGTAAACAATTTTCGGATATTCTGGATTTTTTCGGATTTTAATGGATCACGTCCAATGTTGTGTACTCCTAGTGTATGATCATATGGTGATAAGATTTTACACAAATCGGACTACAGTTTCCGAGATATCCATAGATCCAGAATTGGATCCGATCCGGATCAGGGTTCTCGTATTCACACACATACACACGCGCACGCACGCACGCACGCACGTAGGCAGGCAGGCAGGCAGGCAGGCAGGCAGACAGATAAACAGGCAGACATATAGACATAGGCGATTGTAATATCCTCTTCCCCATCCGTCAGGAACATTGAATAGTCCGTCAGTTGTAAGAATTGTATGTCCTTACTATTTAATAAACATTGGGGTGAATATCTTGAAACTATAGGGAGCAACAACACCCAGTCAAATTAGATTCAAATATTCAACATGTATAGTGGCCGATATTTAGCACAGAATTGTTCGTAGTTGTTCCCTAGAGCTCTCTCTCTCTCTCTCTCTCTCTCTCTCTCTCTCTCTCTCTTTCTCTCGCTCTCTCTCTCACGCACGCACGCACGCACGCACGCACGCACGCACGCACGCACGCACGCACGCACGCACGCATATATATATATATATATATATATATATATATATATATATATATATATATATATATATATATATATATAATCACAGTGGTAGCATAGAAACGTCTTTATCATCCTGAGTCTGGTTAAACTAATGTAAATAGATTAAATTAAGTTCTTTATTACAAAACAGATGTACCAACTAACTCTATAATGAGCTTCCATCTGATTTTGAGACCAGAAGGTGGTTATTCTTTTGGATTGGTGGGTGTATGACCACTCCTCTTAAGGATCCGCCATCTTGTGGCCGCAAAAGTCACGACTAACTGTATTCATTGAATGATTCAACACATTTATTTGTTTTAAGCCACCACCGTGTACTGGTCGATAATGTGGTCGCTATACAGAGGATTCGCTGTATCTCTGCTGTTGAACCTAGCTAATCAACCCGGGTTTGCCATACAATTACAGGTAGAATCAGTGTGTTCCCGATTGCCATTTTACGTGTTAATCTGTGTTCACCTACTGCATTATCTGTTGTTACCGACTGCTATTAGTGTTTACACTATGCATGTTTGCAATAATCTCCTAATAAAACCCTGATAAGGTGGAATCTGTTCTTTGGAGATCAAGAAGAGGAAAGACAAAGGTTCGTAGCAATATATTTATTTCTTCCAGCAGATGGGGGCAAACTCGAGAACTAAGGCTTCAAGTGTCAAAGTTTGCTGCATTTTCAGAGAACATTCGACTTGATGTCATATGTATGTATGATTACTGTATTCTCCGGGTGTAGTAGTAGAAACATCCTACAGCTGCCTTCTTCGCGTTTGCCCACCGTCTTATCCTCAACCAAAATCCTCAGCTTCCCCAGGTCTATTTTTTACTTGAGTGTACCGAGTCCTGCTTTTTGAGGTCACTTCGTAGCACGCTTAGCAGATTCATGCAATGGCGTCCTCTCCTGGCTTTGTATTTGCTGGCTCGGAGTAGGGCGAATTCCAAGGCTTTCCGTGCTGGTGTCTCTTCTGGCACCCTTAGCACATGGCCAAAAATGGACCATCACTGCTTGGAGACTACAGACAACAGCGACATGTGCATCGTTGGAAATTATGCTGTCTGGGCATCGGTGCCCAATGTTTGTGGTGGCAGGCATCGAGTTTGTCTAGAGCTGCCATTGGAGCTGACCAGCTGTTACAGTTATACAGTATCAAGGATACGCAGGTTTCATCGTATACACGTAGCCTTTTTATCAAAGGCATCATCGATCTACGAACCCATAGCTTCCAGAAGGACTGGAAAGCTACGATCCCCCATGACGCAGCGTGCAGCAATGTCAGCAGTACTGCAAAGCAGTGAGCGCAGGATTTTCCTCAATGGTTCGCCGGTACGAAGTGGATCGTCATTTTCTTTTCGTTAATTTCATACTTTGTAGATAGGTATATGTGGATGAACTCTGTTTTGGATTCATCCATAAAGAGATTCCCAATTTTTGGTTTGATGCCAGCTATTGGGAGATGTTCGTCAAGGGGTTTCTTTTCCTCGTCTATGAAGGCCACATCGTCCGCATATTCCATCTCTACCGGCATACACAGTATTGACACTGTGGAGTTTAATCGTGTGTAACTTTCCCGCACTGATTTCAATGCAACAGCAAAGTAACATACGGGAGATAGACCATCTCCCTGTGGGGAGCCGATTGATCTCTCAACCTTTACGTTTTGAGATAATGTCATTTGCATATTTGAATAGTTCATTGCTCATGCCATCATGTTCAGACGCACGTTAATTTTTCTGAGCTTTAAGTTTTAATTGGTGTTAGTAATGGCCTGTCTCCTTATAACGGGTGTAAGGTGATCACCATCGTGGTTAGTGAATTGTTCCTTGAATCATTCTCGAATCGACAGTTGTGTAAAGTGTGTGGTGGTGTGTAGTCAGTAACTCTCAGGGCTTGGCCTGCCAGAACCATTTTGTGGCAGTCATCCGTGGCAGTGATTTCATCTGGTATGGGTCTGCTTGTTGAATAGCAAGCCCTTTAAAGCGTTCGCTAATGTGGCGCAGAATGTTATTGCGCTCCCGGCGAAGCTTGGTGCGACCTTCACTTTGGCCACTTTGATAGAAACGCAGCCATAACGATTTCTACTCTGCTGACAGTTTTACTACTAGAGGGTCGTCAGTATACCTAGTTTGGTTGTTTTTAAGAACACCTATGGTGCTGGTAGCTGATGATTCCATAGATTTCAGTATTTTGGTTAGGGCTTCGTTTGGATCGGAGCTCACGTCGATGTTAACTATCTGCTCCCCGAGGGCCTTTTTGTATGACATTTGAGTGCCAGTGTCCCTGATGATCTTAGGTAGGTTGGAGCTGACTCTACCCACTTGCCTGGTATGGTGTTTATATATTAGTTAGAGATCGTTCATCTGAAGGCGTGTAATGACTGGCTTATGGTCAGAATTGAGGTGTGTGCCTTCATAGGAACGAGTATTCCGAAGTAAGGGTTTTGCTTCTGTCTTGCATAGTATGAAGTCTATTTGGTTGAAGACAGCTGTTGTAGCCTTAAACCCTTTTGGGACTTTGCGATCAGCAATGTGTCCGATCCATGTTGTCCGGTGATGGCATTGGGGTTTGAAAGCCGTATTTCTGGAGGAATCTAATATTGCTGGATTCTCTTTTGGCTTTTTCGGTAGTTGGCTCATATGCGTTGACAATACGACACTTGGTGGTATGTTTTCGTATAGGTATAGCCAGGTCGATGAATGCAACTCGATCACTCACGTATCCAAAACAAATGACATCGTCCAAGACCCTTGGTCCGATTACGAAGCCTAAATCCCGGTATGTGGCCTGTTTTTGTTCCATGAGCACTAGCTTATGGCCTGTCTGTAGTTGCTGCTTTGAGTTTAGCTACTTTAGTCTCTTTAATGCATGTATATAATATCAATGGTATAGTGTTCACAGTCTGCGCCTACGGTGTGCCTCTTTGATGTTGCACGCAGACCACGTATATTCCACGTAGCTATGGCAAGCTCCTGGGAAGATCGCGTCGTCCGAGGATGTCTAGCACAGTTTCTTGTTTGAAGAAGGTTAGACATAATCAGAGTTACCTCTGTATGTGTTGTCAGTGACATATATTGACGGCATATATCATAAATTAACAACAGCGTTTTGAGTGCGCACAACCTTCGATCATTCATTGCAAGGGGTGCGTCATAGGTCATATCCAACAAAAAGCATGTACCAGAAAAACTGTTAATGCTCTTTGCCGATTGTACGGCGTGGTTACCATGAAATTGGGATTCTAGAAATTCAGAATTCAAGGTAAGCCCATATATGTCGATCCTAACCCGTGCGAAGCATGGGCGGAGCTTAGGTAGGCATGGGCGATGCATAGCTGGACAAGCTGGAAATGGACCCCTCTATTATCTATTATGTATGGAATATTCTGTTGAATAATGAATATATTAAATCTAAGCTTGAGTGGGAGTTGTTGCGAATGATTTATGGAAGAATCCAGTTTTAGCTATGCCCCGCCCATCTCTAGCTAGGCTCCACCAACACTTCGCCTGTGTTGGGATTGATCGATTTCTGAACTCAATGACTATCAATTTCCAGAAAACTATACAGGTAAGCTGTTGAATATGTTGTAACTAATTTGACTGAGTGCTGTTGCTTCCTGCAGCAGCAACAACAGCGCTCAGTCAAATTAGTTTCCAAATATTCAACAGCATATTTATTAAATAGCAAAGACATACAATACGTACAACAACGCTTAGTCCGTCATCAATCAAGCGTTCCGGACAAACTTATCTACGTCATTCAGGACGTATTTGATTATGGCGTCATCCTACACGTCACGTAATTGGTTATGACGTCATATGATTGAAGGAAAAACTTGAATCCTCCATTGTGTGGGGGGACGTAATGATGGCCGTTACATGAGCCAGGTTTACGAACGATCACATGTTTAGGGGGTGGATGTGTGGTGAGACAGCGGGCTTACTGGATTACCATTTTGTGGTCTCCAAAATGTGTTTTCTAAATGGAAGCTGGCCTGTATCATGAGACCACGTTTCTTTAGCGATAATTGATCTGGTGATCGTTCAATAAAAGTTTAATTTACTCCTTTTAGGGCGATGCTTGTCAAAAAACCTCATATGCAACGGAGTAGGGGTGGGGGAGGTGTTGGGGGCGGGGGCGTTGAGGAATATTCATATGTTAAGAGAACACTATTTTGGAAGATTTGTTACTGGGAATGAATATCTCGGTAAGCAGTCAAATTGGTTTTACAATATTCAATGAAATGTTTATTAAATTGTAAATTCATCAAGGACAGAATTCGTACGATTTCATGACGGACCTTTTGCATTTCGTGACGGAGCTACATCACTTTTAATGTGACGTCATCTAACATGTGACGTATTTGATTATGACGTCTGGTAATTGAGTGACACATATCATCGCTGTATTATCAGGTGCATTGCTAATGCTCTAAGAGCTAGATGGCTTTAATCAGCATGGACCTTTCTAGTTTTAGCTATGCCCCGCCCAGCCCTAGTTAAGCTCCACCCACACTTCGCCGGTGTTGGGATCAATTGATCGCCGAACGGCCTGAATATCTATTTCCAAACAATATACGTGTAAGCTGTTGAATATTTTGAAATTAATTTGACTAAGTGTTGTTGCTGCCTATGCAATATTCAACCGGGGGAATGGGTCTTTTTTAAATAGTCAAGACATAATTCGTACAACAACGCTTAGTCCGTCTTCAGTTATGTGTTCGCGACGTACTTATCTACGGCATTCATAACGTCATTGATCATGACGTCATCTTACATGTCTCGTAGTTGATTATGACGTCATCTGATGGATGGATAAAGTGGAGAGGTCCATTTAGGCAATGGTGATGTAACCCTTTGTACACTGAATTCCACGAATCCCAATTTCTAGTTAACTATGCTGGTAAAGTAAGGCCAGATTAAACCACTTAGTTCCAGTTATTGCATAATGTGACGATGAGTGGCATATGTGTTCAAGATTCTCAGATAATATGGATGAGAGCGTATCACGTGCATTGCTATGAGGATTTGCGTTCAAGGAAAACGTAAATAATGTCTCCAAGCAAGTATCTGACGAGATCCTCATCATGTGTTCTAACAATTCATCTGCGTACCATGTAGATATCAAATATGTGCCAATGAATAATGTATTAACGCCTGAATCGCCTGCTCTGGTGTCATCACAGATACTGTCAGAAGCAAAGATGTATGCTATGTACTCAACTGTCTCCAACCTCTCACGATATCTTAGACAGTCTTATGGACTTTATCCGAATGTTCATACCTATTACTTGCCTCTTCCGGTTGCATGAACAATGTAATACTCTTGCTATGCATGGAAGGTTATCTACTAGGAACACGTGCAGTCGTCTTGCTTAATGGAAGGATCTAGTTTTTGCTATGCGCACCACCTATCTCTAGCTAAGCTCCACCCACACTGACCGTGTTGGGATCGATCGACCCCGGCATTCTCTAAATCTCAATTTCCAAGAAACTATTGAATATTTTGAAACCAATTTGACTGGATGCCCATTTAAATTAGTTTCAAAATATTCAACAGCATGTTTATGAAATAGTAAAGACATACAATTTGTACAACCTGGCGGATTATTAAGCGTTTATGACGGAATAAATCAAGGCATCCATGATGTAATTGAGGATGACGATGACGTCCCGTAGTTGATTATGGCGTCATATGATTGACTTAAAAATTGAATTTTCCATTACAAGGTTTTCCTGAGCGAACTCCATTGAGAGAACCATTGGAAAGGGTAAAATTTTTCAAGAATATGCAGTCTGCACCTGACATATCTATGAGGCACCCCACTTCTGACAAATATATGGCATATGATAATATGGTAAGTTCAGGAGCAAACAAAGTCCTTCTCATACTGATGTCATATAGAGTCCTGCACCTGGAAAACTGGTTTGGCTATTACAATCGTTGCAATGCAATACTCATGCAACCCATCAATGGTTAATTGCCTGGTCATGTGACCTCTCGCAAAGAAAAACTTGAGCATCAGACTATTAGTCACCATTCAACTCCTACTGCTGCAACCAATGCTGTCGTTGATGCTGCCGCTGCTACAACAAGAACAGCAACAACAAGAAGAAGAAGAAGAAGAAGAAGAAGAAGAAGAAGAAGAAGAAGAAGAAGAACAACAACAACAATAACAATAACAACAACAACAACAATTTCTGCTGCTGCTACTACTACTACTACTACTACTACTACTACTACTACTGCTGCTGCTGCTGCTGCTGCTGCTGCTACTACTACTACTACTACTACTACTACTACTACTACTGCTGATGCTGTTGCTGCTGCTGCTGCTGCTACTGCTGCTGGTGCTGCTGCTGCTGCTGCTATTATCCTATTCATAGTGAGTTGGTAACAATGATATTATTCTACGTTATCATACGAGCCTGTGCTGTCGGTGAGATGCTGCTGTCCTTCACAGGCCCATCATTTATAATACATAATGCTATGAAGCGTGTTCGGGATTAAAGCGGCACGGTGACCACACGCTTTACACCACCACAATCTAACAAGTACAATATAATAACAGGTAGTCAATGATAATCGACCAGCATCTTATAACCGGAAACAACTTCATGATTCAATTTTGTTGTTACCGGAAGTCATTCTGGGAAGAATGTGAACAAGAAAGCGGCCTGTATGTCTGGTCCGGGAGAGATAAGGTAGGATGTGTGGCATGAGCTTATGGGCATTACAACAATGAAATAAGCAAATAGCGATGCTAATACTCGTTAATAAGCGGTCGATGCCTGTGTCATTTACCATACACGGCGGTCAAGCTAGTCAACGATCACACAGAGCCCGGAGATCCAGATTAACCATTTAACACTCAACCTCATAGAAAATGCGCATTTACAGACCAAGAGAAGACTATTTTTTAAATTGTTATCACCGGAATCACTGGCTCGGGAATCGAGCCAGTCATTCCAGTAATTACATTTTCAAAAACAGTCCTCTCTTGGTATACAAATAGTTATTTCTTAAGACCATTACCGAAGCAGTTTTCGCCGGCTTGAGCGTTAACCAGTACACACGTGGAATTCGAAGAGGCCACTTTTAAAATAAACATATAAATTAAGCTGTTAAATATTTAGAAAACAATTTCACTGAAAACGAATAGTTCTTTATCTTATAAGCAGGCGTATTATATTACATTGCATAAAATGCATTTAACCATTGGATATCTATTATCTTATATGCAAGAGTATAACCACCTGCTCTCTCCTATTGCTGTTTATGGCAGCAACAGCGCCAAGTCAAATTAGTTTCAAAATATTCAACATAATGGTTATTAAGTAGTAAAGACATAAAATTCGTACACATGACTGACTTTTAAAAGTTCATGACAGACTTAGCTACCCCATTCATTACGCATTTTGGCTGTGACGTCAGCCTACATTTGACGTAATCCATTATGACGTCATATAGTTGATGGCATATTGGATTCATCCAATAAATAGTTTGATAAATTTCACTAGAAAGATCGGAAATTTTATTGAAACAACTAAAATTAATTTCTAGCCTTAAATACTACGATATTGCGTTAGTCACTATATTGTGCTGCGCATTGGTTAGAACGCGCAGTTGTGAAGCGGTACAGCGATAACGAAGATATTATGAAAGTTTCTGAGAACGTGGGAGGAATCGACGTGAATATCATAAATGTAGTTAATACGAGAGATACACTCTCAAACTCCTTGCTATTTCGTAGCAAACATATCACACGCGTTTAATAAGGTCTCATTTGGATCTCGCAAAACCTCGTTTCAAAAGAGATCTTACTATTTATTTGATTAATGTGATACGGAATGTAAACTCGTTTGATACCTTCGACTTATATCTATTTGCCTCATGTTCTTGCCCTCTGAATAGCTTAGTATGTCTGGTTTGCAAAGTTGACAGGACTATTAACATCATGTTCTGCAGAGTGTCATCCATTCGTTTACTGTCTATCCTTCTGTCCACCCACCTTCACTTTGTTACCACAATTTTGCCCATGTGTTTCAGAGGACACAGCAGACCCACTCTGGTTAAAGGCAAAGCAGAGTTTACACCAATACACCTGTCCGTCACAAAGGAACACGTGATGAAGGTCCATCACTCGTAGGCACAGACACACACGCACGCACGCACACGCACATATACTCACTCACGCACGTACGCACCAACGTATGCACCCACCCACCCACGCACGCATGCATGCACGCACGCACACGCACGCACGCACGCACGCACGCACGCACGCACGCACGCACGCACACACACACACACACACACACACACACGCACACACATAATGTTCCTTGTTTTGTTATGTCCTCTACAATTTCCTATATGTTATATGTAAATTAATGGATGAATCCAGTTTTAGCTATGCCCCGCCCATTCCTAGCTATGCTCCGCTCACGCTTTGTCCGGGTTCGGATCGATCGATCCCTGCACTCCCTGAATATCAATTTCAAGAAAACTATACAGGTGCCGCGTCCAGTCATATTACTTTAAAAATACTCTACAAAGCATTTATTAAATAATGAAGACACACAATTCGAGCAACTTGACTGACTATTAAGCATTCAAGACGGACTTAGATATGCCATTCATGACGAAGACGGACTTAGAAATGCAATTTGTGACGTAATTAATTATGACGTCAGCCTAGATATGATGTAGTTGATTATAACGTCATATGATTGATCTATGGACTAGATTCATCTATTGAACAATTAGATTGGCAGAGATCAAATGGTCAACAACTTTGACCGCTGATTAAAATATGTCAACTTCATTCGTTGCAAATGCAAAGTAACAACAAAGAATCCGTGTGGCACCAAACAATGCTTATGCAACAAAAACTGATTGAATTGTGTGATCACGTGTGCAGGGTGCCGAGGTCAAATTTGTATCAACATTGACCATCTGCTAACTATTGATCAAGAAAATGATGGTTTGGGCTTATAATCTCATGTCATCGCAGAGCACATCCCGACCTCAAAGCGTGTGTTAATGAGCATCTCTACTATCCTCAGTGGTAAACTTGTTTCTTTTTGCACTGACATCTCAGCTGTTGAGTGACAAGGAATATATTTGATTTTTTCACATTTGTATTATGTCAAATTGTTGAATGTGGTGGGTTGGTGTTTTTTCAAACGACGCTGTTTTCCGCTACCATGGCACCGTATCAGATTTCACACATGATGTAAAAATGGTCCTCAAATTAAAACCCGTCGTAAAATATAAGACGAGTGTCTATAGCTACCACAGTTCAATAGTTCCCCATTCAATGTACATTAAGGATTTGAGTATAGAATAGGGTATATACAATAGATCACTACCGGGAGTTCTGACAAGCATGCATGCACGCACGCACGCATCCGCGCGCACTCACTCAAACACACACACGCACGCACGCGTAGGCACGCACGCACGCGTGAGCACACACACACGCACGCACGCACGCGTGAGCACACACGCACGCGCGCACCTCCGCGCGCACGCGCACACACACACACACACACACCACACACACACACACACACACACACACACACACACACACACACACACAGCGAGTTATGAGATAGCACCAATATTTGGATTGCAAGTTTCTTTGTTTGTCTTTATTCTATCTTACAATTCTTTCAGGTTTCGCAGAAGCACTCTTTTCAATTTTTGATTTTTGTTGAATTAAATAAATCCATTTTCTTTTCAAGCCTTCCTTTATGAAATTTCTTTGACCACCTCGTACTGGAGTGATCAATTTCTACGTATGCTCTGTCCAAGTTTTCTGCGTGTTGGAATCGATTTGAAACCCTCAAACAGAAATTTCCAGAATGTAAATCTCAAGGTCACTATGCAGGTAAGGTGTTGGATATTATGAAATCAATACTGGACCAGAGTAATTACTCACGCCGCCGAAAGCCGGTGTGATTATTGCGGTTGGTGCCGTCTGTGTGTGTGTGTGTGTGCGTGCGTGCGTGCGTGCGTGCGTGCGTGCGTGCGTGCGTGCGTGCGTGCGTGCGTGCATGCGTAAGAGCGTGCGTAAGTGCGCGCGTGCGTGCGTCTGTCTGTTTATCCGAGGCATATCTCGGGAATCCTATGAGGTAGAATCACCAAATTTGGTACATACATTTATATTATGAGTGGCTAGAAGAAACTTTTGTTTGGGGCCAAAAGGTTAAAAATAGAGGTTACGGGGTCACTCAGTGCATCTAGAAATACACATTTTAGCCATAAATCTGGAAAGCAAGTAGGTAGAATGAGCAAATTATGCACATAATTTGATATTATGAGTGCCTAGAAAATGTTTTAGTTTCGGGTCAAAAGGTCAAAAATCGGGGTCACTTTGTGCATCCGAAAATACACATTTTAAGCCATAAATCCGGAACGCAAGTAGCTAAAATCACCAAATTCGGCATAGATTGGTATTATGAGTGGTTAGAAAATATCTTAGTTTGGAGTCAAAAGGTTAAAAATCGAGGTCACGGGATCACTTAGTGCATCCCGAAATACACATTTTTAACCATAAATCAGGAGCGCAAGTAGGTCGAATCACCAAATTCAGCACATACATTGATATTATGAGTGGCTAGAAAGGTTTTGGGTCAAAAGGTAAAAAAATCGAGGTAAATGGGTCACAAAGTGCCTCCAGAAAAACAAATTTTTCAGCCATAAATCGGGAACGCTAGTAGGTAGAATCACCATACTCGGCACATATCCCGCTGTTATGAGTGGCTTGAGAATGTTTTAGGTTGGGGTAAAAACTCTGGATCACTGTGTCACTTAGTGCATCCAGAAATACACATTTTGGCCATAACTCTGGAATGCAAGAAGGTAGAATCGCCACATTTAGCACACACCTTCATATTGTGAAAACTTATGATTGCTTTTAATTTGAGGTCAACGAAACACATATCCAGGTCATGAGCGTCACTAAGCGCGTTGTCAAGACAGAGCGCAAAGGCGTGAGCCCGCAGAGCGCCCTCGAGTACATTCAAGTTCTAGTAGCGACGATGAGTTGAGATGTCTCATTTTCACGAGGAATATCACCGCGATACGTCGCTGCCGCAAATTTTATATCGCCATTGGACTGGTGTGTATGATTACTGTATTCTGCGGCTGTAGTACTAGAAACATCCTACAGCTGCAATCAGTTCTTCTTCGCTTTTCCGACTGTGTCTTGTCCTCGGCGAAAATACTTAGCTTTCTCAGGTCCATTCTTGACTTTACTGTACAGAGTCCTGCTTTGTTGAGGTCACCTCGTAGCACGCTTAGCAGATTTACGCAATGCCGTCCTCTCCTGGCTTTGTATTTGTTGGCTCCGAGTAGGGCGAATTCCAAGGCTCTCTGTGCTGGTGCCTCCTCTGGCATCCTTAGCACATGGCCAAACATGGATCATCTTTGCTGGGCGACGTTTACAGACATCGGCGACGTATTACACTTCTTGTATAGTGCATCGTTGGAGATTTTGCTGTCTGGCCATCGCTGTCCAGTGGTGGTGCGTAGGTGTTTGCGGTGGCAGGCATCGAGTTTGTCTAGAGCTGTCTTTAGAGCTGACCAGCTGTTACAGTTATACAGCATCAAGGATACGCACGTTACATTGTATAAACGTAGCCTTTTTAGCAAGGGCATCTTTGATCTACGAATCCATAGCTTCCAGAAGGACTGGGCAGCTATGTTCCCTATGACGCAGCGTGCAGCAATGTCAGTAGTACTGCAAAGCAGTGAGCCCAGGATTTTACATTTCCTCCATGGTTCGCCGCCACGAAGTGGGTCGTCATTTTCTTTAGTTTCATGCTTTGCTATAGGTATATGTGGGTGAACTCTGTTTTGGATTCATTCATAAAGAGATTCTCAATTTCTTGTCTGCTTGCAGCTATTGGGAGAAGTTCGTCAATGCGTTTCTTTCCTCGTCTATGAAGTCCACATCGTCTGCATATTCTATTTCTAGCTGCATACCCAGTATTGACCCTGGGGTGTAGGGGTGGGGTGGGGGTTGGTCTTGTGGAACTTTCCCGCACCGATTTCAATGCGCAGCAAGATAACAGGTGAAAAGCACCGGAAATAGACCTGTCGGGAGCCGATTGATGTCTCAATCCCTACAGACTTCACTGACTTGACTCGTACTCTCAGCTTGGTGTCAACAAGCAGTAGTCTCACTAGTCGTAGCTCATCTTCACTGCAACTGGCCTGGGGTAGTACATCTAGGATCTTTGAGCGCTTAATTGTGTCGAAGGCTCGTGACATGTCCCAGTGTTTTGGACATGACTACCGACACGAGCATGCGTTGAGCCCATACAATATATGCGCAGCTGATCGTGTCTCTGATGCAGCATAGAATAACATTGGATAGGATTTTCTGTATGCTGTTCATGAGCACAATGGGCCGCAGATTGGCTGGGGTGGAGGGGTGGCCAGGTGGCTTCTTGGGCGATAATGGTGCCTTGGCCTACAGCGTCGATGGGAAGGTGGTGCTTAAAAGCTGAATTGATTATGTGCGTGATCGGTTTTGAGATGTCACTTGCATATTTGAATATTTCATTGTTCATGCCATCAGGTCCGGATTCACATCCATTTTTCAGGGCTTTAAGTGGGTTCTCAACAGCTGCTGTTTTAATTGGTGTTAGTAATGGCCTGGGCTCTCCTGAGAACGGGTGCATGGGCTCATCAGCGTTGTCAGTGAACTGTTCCTTGAACCATTCTCGAATCGCCTCGGTCCCTGGTCAGTCCCGATAAAGTGTCCTTCAGAGTTATGTAAAAGTGAGTGGTGGTGTACATGTAGTCAATAACTCTCAGGGCTCGGGCTGCCCGAAATATGTTGTGACAGTCATCGATGGCAGTCATTTCATCTGCTAGGGAATCTGCTTGATCTTTTAAGTGTTCCCTAATGTGGCGCAGAATGTTATTGCGCTCCTGGCATAGTTTGGTGTGGTCTTCACTTTGGCCACTTTGATAGATGTGCAGCCGTACCCCTTTCTGCTCTGTTGACAGTTTTACTACGACAGGGTCGTCAGTATACCTAGCTTGGTTGATTTTAAGAACACCTATTGGACTGGTGCAACTATACAATTAGCCCAAATGCCTGAATTTATGATGTAACAATTCTCCTTGGCATCGCTGGCAATAGGCCTACGTATTGTTGCAAATATACTGGACATGATTTCTCAGAATGCCCTCTAAGCGTGATCAAAAAGTAGCTTCAAATGTACTATAAACGGGCATGTGTATATATGACATCTCGATCGCATACAAATTCGTCCCAGTTATAATTAAAACAATAAATTATTCCTGCGTTCACTTATAGGCAACGCCTATTTTCATATTAAACATTACTTCAAACATATCAATATATACCTAAAAAGCAACACAAGTTACGTTCATGCATAAAAATCGATTTGGGCAACTTATTTCAAACAAACTTTATGTTTTAAAATTACCCAAATGCAAATGTCATGTTACAAGAATCATCACTACTGTTTCTAAAATTACCATAGTATGGGTATTTTGACTACAGTATGCACGTAATCTTTAGGATTAACTTACACTCATAAAAGTCAACTTACTTTGGTTGAAAGTTTTCAAAATTACCCTGATGCAAAGGCCATGCACACATGAATCAACCGCTACTATTTCTAAAATTATCCCAGTATGGATATTTTGACAACTCTGATTTTCGTGTTTAGATTAAGTTACAATCATAAAAATAAAAACGTCGAGTCAACTTACTTTGAATGGACGTTTCCTAACCACTCCCAGAGAACATGTTAATGGTTATAAACATTATTTAATTTATTAATCATGATATTATCAATATAGGCAATCTGATGGGAAGACGTTGTTATCAACAGCGTCAAAACAACCAACTCCTAAAGCAGACAACACAAAATCTAGCGAAAATCACTTTCTTTAAATTCTATATGGACTCATGCCTATATATTTAAGATAATTAATTATGGGAAAGAAATGTCAATGCATGTGACTTACATCACATACAGCACAGCTCAGAAACAACTCAAACTGTCTACAAAACAAAAACAGAACCATGTTACTAATGGTAGCTGCACTGCATCTGTAAGGTGTTCTTTTTGCGTCTTTTCGTCATATGTTTTTGATCGTAACCCAATCTTATGTGATCTTCAAAATAACTAATTGCCTGAATCAATAGAGACCATCTTAGCTCTACACCACACGACTTTAATTCGATGGAGGCTATTTTCCTTCAGTGATGCATGGTATTCACATTGAAGACAATAGTAAGTAAGCAATAAAATATATCTTTCAATTTCGTAAGGTGATTCCTGTTATGATCGCTATGTGGCTCGTATGCTCTAAAGCAACGAAATTGCCATATGCTTCGGATTTCTAAGCCTAGGCAAAATAATGCAATTCTATTAACATCATTATTCACAGTATATCCAAAAAGATCGTAAAACTGTATTTCGGCAGGCTCAATTTACTGTGATGCGTCAGACCTAAATAGAACACATTTGATGTATCCACAAAACTGGGAGATATCAATGCAATTCACAAATAAATGGATACGTGGTTCCTCAGCCGTTAAACACCATAAACCCTTGTCGTTATCCATAATTCCTACTTTCTTTAGGAGTGGGCCCACCCATAGCCTTCTATTGATTACTCGCCAAAACAACATTTTTGGCTCTATTAGGGATATGTGATGTATGGATTTTACGCCACACAGCATTCCAGTTTGTAGGGGAATAAGTTGAATTTTTACAAACTGCAATTGCCTTTGGAATTTTGTAGCATTAACATGTGGTACCAATATTTACATCTTACAAAACATGTGGAAACTTTATCCACCATATTGCAACATAAGGTTTGGCGTCTCACCTGTCAGATATACCATGGGTAGGCGAAACAACTCCCTCCGAATCGCTACCTCTAGACTGCAATCGGGTTAATAGTCATTGTACATCAATGGCGGAAGATTGGTAGCCTGTGTTATTTCATTTAGCGATTTCTATTCATGTGTGGTTACAACATTAACAATATCAGAGAAGTGTTTTATTCCTTATCTGACTAAGGAGAATAGCATAAAACCCCACTTTTATGTAATGTATTTTATCATTTCCCCAAAGTTGTTGAATTTAGAGCATGTTCCGAGTAACATGGCGAATTTTCTGTTTTCATAAACACACCCAAAGTTTTTTTAACCTCCATATATAGACTAGGAATATGCGTGTAATTTGGAGGTGTAGAAGACCAACAAACTTAGACTTTGATGAAAAACGTTCCACAAATCATTCAATGAAGATATCAACACGCATTGATTGTCACAATGGAGCAAAGTATTTAACAAGATCAATCACAGTAAAACGCATTTAGTTTTGAGGTCTGAAATACCTTGACCACTTTGAAGTTTATCGTTTGTACATATTCTTTGTGAGACAAGATGTGTATTTTCTTTCCACAAAAAGTCAAACACAATCTTATTAATTACACGTTCAATATAGTTCGGTATATTAGCATGTGTTATCTCATTTAAGGATTTCCATTCACGTGTAGTTATAATATTAACAATATCAAAGAAGTGTTTTATTCCTTTCAGGCTGACAAATGTAGCAACAGAGGACACACACCACACCTGTGACAAGATTAAACTATTTAATACTAATGCATGTCCAGAAAATTGTCATGTGTCCATGATCCATATCGCAATTGCCTTCTTCAGCTTGACAATTACTTGTCCTTCTCATTTCTTGTTTTCTAATGATCTAAAAATAAGCCGACAGATTTTTCTTTGTTTATTTTCAGACCAGATGCTCTTTGATATTTTTGCAGAAGGCATTCAAACTCTGTATCTTGACCTACATATCCGATGGTATCGTCACAATATTGAGACACTTCAATGGACTTGTCTTGGGTGCATAAACCCTGAAATCTCGGTTTAATGTTGCACTTTGAGATTCACAAATAAAAGTGATGAACAACGCGGGCGAACTACTCGCTCTAAAATTACAGGCTGACCAACGGTAATTATTCACAATATATCTGCTGGCAATATTTCTGTATAATATTTTAATCAAATTAGGCCCAAATCTAAGTGGCTCAACGACATAAATACAAATTCCTATTCCAGTCGATCAAATGCCTATTCATTATCTAACCAGACAATTGCTCCATGAATACTATCTCTTTCAACTAGTTGAATGATTTTGTGGATGATTATTGCATTAGTTAATATATATTTGCATGGAATGGAACAAGTCTGGTCAGGATTTATTACACCTGCCGGCACACCATCACGCCTTAATGCAAGAGCTATGGATATAATTTTATAATCAACTCTAAGTAGTGAAATTGGTCCATAGTTCTTCAGATCATTGCGATCAAATTTTGTATATATTAACCTGTACAAAGGCATAGAAAGTGTGTCTCGATGAAAGATTTCACTGACAACTTCGTGGAATGTTTTAGCAATACGATGCCAGAATGTTTGATAAAATTCCCCTCAAATCCCATCACTCCCTGGCAATTTACTAGCTTTCATCGAATTAAGGGATTTTGTTATTTCAGCAAAACTTAGGTCCTACTGACATATATCAACCGATGAAGGCGGTAGCTTCTCTTAGATATTATTAAGCAGATCTTGAGCTAGTTTCTCACCAATGGGCTATGATCTGTACAGAGAGTGATGGAAGATCTGTACAGAGAGTAATGGAAGATCTGTACAGTATCTAACATCTCTGAATGGGAGCTAACAGTTGGATGATCTACTTGCAAGTTTCTAATCAAATTTTCTACACCTCTAAATTGTTCAAGGTTGCAGAAATATTTTGTTGTTTCCTCCTTCCATGTACTTTTGACCTCTAGATCTTGTTTCGGTGCCTTCAGCCTTTTGTACTTCGATTGTGGGCAGTTTTCATTTATTCAGGTATTCGATTAAATGCGCTGCACCATTTGCAACCTTGCGGAAGGAAAATTAGGAACAATAGCGTTCACAGTGCTTTCATATCTTTCCACATTTTTCTTTCTTTTTTAATTGAAAACTGCCTTGATATGTGAACAAAGCCTGGTTTTACCTCTTCCCACCATACAACCAAATCTAACTCACATTTCTTGCATATTTTGAAATCCCAAAATCTGTGTTCATGGCGATGATATTCAGCATCATTTAATATTAAACAATTAAATTTCCAGAACCCAGAATCCTGTTTTATGCAGTCTACATTGTCAATGTTTAAAGAAACTATACTATAATCTGAAAATGTTAGCGGACATATACTTGTCTTTAAAATATTTCCTTTAAGTGCCCCTTGTACATATATTTCTAAGTGAGATGCTGTTTGGCCATTAGCTGTCACCCGAGTAAAATCGGGTTCCAAACGCCTATATCTATCCAATAAATATTCAGCATCACATCTCTGTTTTAAACGATAATGAGTAGTATCATTATAATAACCTAGTGAACGTCTGTCTTTTCGTTCCTCTAAAATACAATTAAAATCAGATTTTCTGAATGATCATGGATCACGAATGTAATGCTGGGGCATAAATTGACATACCATTTATTTTGGTATTAGCGACGTCAAAAGTGACTTTAAGCCGTCGACCAGCAGTGTCAGAATCTGATGAAATGATGTTTACTGAACCAAGTCATTTTCCTAAAAATAGGATAGCACGTCCATGCATTTGCATCTGTAGCAGTGGTTGTAAACTCTTCACTTTGGGAAGGTTATTAAAAAAAATTTATGGCATCAGGGATTCTAAGCTTCGTTTCTTGAATCAGTGCTTTATCAACATTAAGCTGTAGCAATTTCTCCAACAATGATCATTGTTTTAATTTGTCAATATAGACTGCTACAATTTAATGTAGAGATAATCATCAAAATTAAAATATGTATATATTGGGCATTATACCTATTTGGATTTTGGATTTTTACCTTTCTGCTTGATCAATTTGCTCATTTTAGAAGAAAAATCTGAATTTGATAGATCAACGTTCGTTAAATGCTGATAATTAGCAATATCAGAATCATTCCGCATATGCCTATAACGTACGCCATTCTGAGTTATATATGGAACTAAAATTCCACCCGTTTCATACCGATAAACTACCATCTCATCAGAACTCTGAGACTTGTTTGGACGGAAATATCATATTCCTCTACAGAAACAGACTCATCTATATCTTCCTGTTCCCTTTCATCATCACCAGATCTTAGATCTTCTATCTGTCTTTGAAGTCTAATTGCATTATCATTTCCCAGGCGTGTTCCGTTTGCTCTGATTTTTGGAGGAGCAATGTCTGTCTCAGTGAAAGGTGTTCAGTGAAAGGTGTTCAGTGAAAGGTGTTAATTCAAAAGGTCTCACCTTTTGCTGCTTGTGACCTAGATTTAGTCTGACCTGGGTACAAACTCTGGAAGCCAGCATCGACTTCATCATCTTCCATATACATGCCATTCTGTGAATGATTCACACTAATACTTGATGACATTCCAACACTATGACCGGACCTCTGCCACGGGTGTTTGTGTTAATCGTTTTGCCAATACTTCTATTGAATCGATCGTCACTCTGACCTGACACTAGGTTGGGCATATTGTGAACAACAGCTACAGTAATAGATTTACTAACTTGATCTTTGTCGTGTTGATTCTGATTGACATTTTGGCTACCCCCAACTGAACTAATTGAGGCCATCTTTCATTTCCATTTGTAGTGGTCAGTACCGCCCGACACAGTAGACGTTTGCCCTTATGGGGGCAGGCACTGGTCATATGTGTGGGACAGCATGTCCACATATTTGGAAATTAGCTTCAAAAGATCCAACAGATTTCCCGTGTAGTTGCCTTGAAATTGAGATTTCGTATATTCAGTGCATAGTGGAATAAAACCTTTTTGGGGAAACTAGCAAACTTGAACTGGATTATTAAATCTGATAATTCATCGGCATAAGCATTTATTTAACATAATTTACTCCATATTTTACAAATAGCCCTATATGACTGAGATAAATCTGTCTCACGTGAAGGTGTGCATTTCTTTATTTTCCAGTGGCTCTTGCTAGACTATGCTAAGTAAATGTGGAGTGGTGTGGTTAGGAGAGAAGGGTCTGCTATCATATTCTTTCCACTCATTGACAATATTTGCTGAATTGTAATGCTTCAGGAATCTTATGATGTTTGGCTTTAACTTTTGTATAGGTCAAATGAAAATATTTTGTGCTATGCTATGTCCACAACATATCTCAGGAAGATTGCTTACAAAATATACAGCAGCTTTCATATTGAGCTCAGTGAAATATATACATGATGTACTGTGGATTGGAATGATTATTCTATATTCCACTATATTAGTAGGGATAACGAATTGCATTACAAATTATATCTTAAAACTCACTTTGAAGAAGAACCCAGGAGTTGTGTATCTAGACATTTTGAAAAACTTGACACATTGATAGAAGCCTGAGACACGGTGGCACTGATTATCCGGATCACAGCCCAATGGAGATTATAGGATTTCTTTTCAGTGGGGCGAAATAGTGAGAAAATCTTCCCATTATTTTGAAGAATTTTATGGAAGTAAGAAGTTTTAGAAAAAAAGGAAAATTTTATGTCCTGAGAATCAATTTCCTGCATCCTGAGTAATAAAATGCTGTGGAGATTATCTCGGCAATGAATATTTTCCATCAGTCTATCCGAATATCTGTCATAGGGCCTGCCCATTGTCAGGGTAGGCTAGTAAAATAAGGAAACGCTGCTTTAAAATAAGCCATAATTGTTTAATCATTCAATATTTGAAATGATTCCTTTTACTTTGAATACCATTTATCCATGTGATTACTGAAAACCAATTAAACGCTGACCCATTGCAAGTTCTCCGCAAAACTTATTAGATCTCAGAGCACTCGTGAGAGCATCTAAATTCAAAAATTGTAGTCGGGTCTTCTAATAGCAGAATCTCAATTCTCCACAAATTAGTTTTATTAAGTAATCGCTCTTTAATTGTTGCTAAAATAAATATCTGAATGTAACATGGCTCCCACATGTGTAGTACATGTAATTTAAATTGTGAGCTGTGCGAAACTTAGCTCAAACAATCGTAATTCACCTTTCCAGAGTATCCATCCAACATCTGACCTCGTATGACGTCATAATCAGCTCAGCGCATGTATGATGACGTCACAATCATTACGTCACAAGGGGTTCCATATAGACCGTCATCAAATCTCAAATAATCCGACACGTATGAATTGTATGTCTTTGTAATTTTTTACTCTTTAATAAGCAGGCTTTTGATAATTTTGAAACTAATTTGACTGAGCGCTGTTGCTGCCTTAGACGAGCGAGGTGTGGGTGGAGCTTAGCTAGAGATGGGCGGGGCATGGCTAAAACCGGAAAGGTTCAGCGATCAAGTAGCCGATACGCGCGCGATTGTTTACTTATGTTCTTACTCTACCAAATTAAATACTCAAAATGACGGATTAATATTGATCTGTGTTTTTCCTATTCAATAACCTCAGGTGTTTACACAACCTACTAAGTATGTGGCTTGGCAAGTTGTATAGAGGAATGCCTCTGATATTGTCAGGAACATTACACTTCCTAGCAGTGTGTGCTGTTATTTTGAGATCTGAATTCTTGCCTAACTTAGTGTGTATATAGCCAAGATAACAAGAGCTTTCGCTAACTTTATTTTCAAAACGACGTAATATTCGATCTCGAAATATTGCTGTGAATGGAGTCAACTCTATCTTGACATACATATATTATTAGATTGTATCAAACAAGGGGAATAGCTGTGTATAGTAATACTGTTACTTGTGGATTTAAACAAATTAAATTATACTACTATTTAGGTAAGATAACACGTTAATGAGATGTTTAATTTTGCTATGAATTATGGATCCAGGAGGCTCGTTTACCATTTAAACAAATATATGGTTGACCATAAAAGGAGTAATATGTCATTTAATAGTTTTTATTTCAAAACTATCTGCCTAAATTCCGTTTTCAGATTTTTATTTCATAGACTGCCTTTCACCCCTATCCCACCTCCGAGAGAAATAAAGTAATTACCCCTCCCACTCCTTCATTTACACTGTATACAACGCATACACCCGCCAACAACAAGCTCATTAGGTAGCAACAGGCAACGCATACACCCCTAGCAACATTTTATTTTTATATTTTTTTCGGTTTTGACTTTTATTTAGAGCAACTCTTCGGGGAAGCACCTCACATATTGACGTGACTCGAATTCATCTAGGTGTGAGTGGCAAATAAGACAAGCGGAATGAATGAATGCATGATCTTTGCCTTTCAATGTTAACCTTTATAGATTTATATATAATATATCTATGTAATCTCTTCGTCGAGTGACAAGAGACGAATTAAATACTCCATGAACAAGATGTATTCTAGACAATGCTGTCGCTAGATGGGGGTCGCTGGATGAGAAGCAAACAGTTCTCAAAATTTGCATAACACTTTTCTACGCTGCCGCATTCACGTATATGGTCCTCCGGTTTCTAACAATGTATGGACAGTTTTGTCGATTGCATATCAACGCAACCCTTTTGTCAAGAAATGACTTATATCGTAATGAACCTTTCCATTGTATCCATCCATCATATGACGTCATTATCAACTTCTTGACGTGTAGAATGACATCACAATCAATGACATCATTAGGACAGCAAGACTTGCGTAGATAAGTACGTCACGAACGCATAGTTGAAGAAGGCATATGCGTTGTTGTACGAATTATATGTCTTTAATATTTAATAAATATCCTGTTGAATATTTTGAAACTAATTTGACTGGGCGCTGTGACAGCCATATTTGTTACAAAATATTCAACAACTTATTTGTATAGTTTTCAGGAAATTGATAGTTAGGGCATTCGACCATCGATCAATCCCAACATGGCGAATTGTGGGTGGAGCTTAGCTAGTAATGGGCGGGGCATACCTAAATCTGGAACGGTCCATTAGCGATTCTTCAGTGAAATAATACATGCAATAAAAATTCCTCCAAATAAATTTACCGTGTGTAAATACTCAGTATCGGTTTTCAGAGAGTGCGTGCGTACTTAGGTATCAGTTTCTAACAGGGATGCAAATCTGGTATCTATAAGGTGACAAGATGTCGATATGACATGAATGTCTATGATACGACAACGCGAGAACTTGTCAGCATAAATAATGATACAATCTCCGCTAAAAAGGGAGCACAACTTAATTTATTATAGTAAATCAAGACCTGTAAAATTCCACTTTTCGTTATACGCGGTATACATAGACAGCAGCAACACCCTTTTCAAAATCAAAATCCGGTATCCTTGCTTTGTAAAGTAGTACATCTGGTGTTTAAAATGAGAATAAGGATTGTTTACATACCATAAAACGTTAAAATTATTTTAGTTTTTACCATATATAGAAAGTATGGCCGTATTTGAATTGGGAAAGTGCATGAAAAAACCCCAATATAGATTTGAAAACAAAATAAGCACCCCATGTCCCTTCAGCGCATCCGTCGAAAAGAATTATTGCGATGTTTGGTGAAATCAAGATGCTGTGTTTGACAGCAACTAGCAAATGTCGTCTGATGCGAAAACTGAACCCGCTTGTTTTATTTTCTTTACCAGTTATGAACATTTGTATCGACCCTGAAGAAAGTTATAGTGAAAACCTGTTTTTCACACACCAAATAAAAAGGTAGGTAAAATAATTACTCTTTTCTGCTGTATTTTGATAAAATCTTGAAATATGTAAAAAAAATCATCTATCTATTGAAATGAACACCAAATGAATATAGTGCCGGAGAACGCAAAAAGGACCAATTGTTAGATATAGAACCTTGTTAGAAACAGGTCCCTGACTATATGGTACATGCAAATGTGCTGACAAATTTAAAGGGCCAATAAGCTGACGATATAGGTCTGACGAAATGTTAAAGACCCGGGGAATACATCATTCCCCCTAGCGAGGACGGTATGATGGAATGATTTAATCAAATAGTAGACCTCATGTTCTCTAAGTTGACCTCGGTACATGCGTACACGCCTGCGTGCATTCGCATTCGTATGCAAATGTGTTGAGACAATGAAAGTGATCCCTGAATGGAGATGCACATAATTCTATTTCTGTTTGATCACACGGTTCCATAGCATGTCCGTTCCTAAGTCTGTTGTGAGCACACGGTTCCATAGCTTGTCAGTTACTAGGTATGTTGTGATCACACGGCTCCATAGCTTGTCAGTTCCTAAGTCTGTTGTGATCACACGGCTCCATAGCTTGTCAGTTGCTAAGTCTGTTGTGATCACCGGCTCCATAGCTTGTCAGTTCCTAAGTCACGTTGTGATCACACAGTTCCATAGCTTGTCAGTTCCTAAGTCACGTTGTGATCACACAGTTCCATAGCTTGTCAGTTTATAAGGCTGTTTGATCACACAGTTCCATAGCTTGTCAGTTCCTAAGTCACATCGTGACCACACAGTTCCATAGCTTGTCAGTTCCTAAGTGTGTATCGCCATGAGCTACGTCAGGGTAGTATCAGCAGTTCGGCAATGGTGTAGACAGATTCCGATGTTAAGGGAACTCCTTGCCAAGCGGCTGGAGCTCCTTACAGACCCGTACAACAGCTAAGTTAAAACCTAAATTAAGATTTACTCGTTATGAGGAAGAAGATGAGGAGGGAGGATGACTGGTGGTAGATGGGGTATGCAAGAGGGGGAGGAGAAGTAGGTGGTGGATGAGGTGAAGGTGTTGGTGTTGGAAGAGGATATAGTGGGTGGGGGATGATGGGGACGAAAAAGAAAGAGGGGGAGGGGAGGTGGAGGAGGACGTGGATAAGGATGGAGAAGAGAGGAGAGGAGGTGGTGGGGAAAGTGGGGGAGGGGGGGGGGTGAGGAGCGGAGGAGGGGTAGGGATGAGGAGGTGGAGGATGATGTGGAGGTGGACAAGGTGAATCATGAGGAGGAGGAAGAGCAGGAGGAGGATTGAAGAAATTGTTAATATTCATCTGTGGGTCACTGCATTGCTTGGTATAATAAAGAATTAAGAATCCCGATTTTCTACTACATGTCTTGTGCTGAATATTTTGAGGACAATTGGAAGGAACTTTGCAACAACAGTCAGTCAAATCGGCCAAAGCCAATTCAGTATCTCTTGCATGATAAACTATATGATTTAAGAAACCACCTTCCTTGGAACACAGATTGACCAAGGTTAAGCACATTACTGTGTTCACTAATGGCATAGCGAAGTGATAGTGTTGGATCGTATTGAGAAGAACCGGCACAATTGTGTTTGTTTTTCATTCTCACTATCAGGCAACTGCTCGTAGAAACATTATCAGAAAAACTCACAGAACCTGAATAAACACTACATATGTGACCATCTTATACATTCCGCGGTCCTGGTGCTTTGTCACGGCGCATGGCGTAAGTACGGTCAATGAATCTGCGCTATCCTGATAAGGGATACGGAAATTCCAAGTCATTTCTCGGATATTGACATAGTGTTGCCTATTTCCATACAAATTATTCTTCCTAAATCTGTCTGTATTACGCAGACAATGAAGGAATCCAGTTTTAGCTCCGCCCGTGTTGTGATCGATCGAGCCCGCAATCTGAACCTCAGTTTCCAAAGAATTATACAGGTAAGCTGTCGAATATTTTGAAATTAATTTGACTGGGTGCTGTTGCTTCCTATGCAGCAACGGCGCCCAGACAAATTAGTTTCGATATATTCAACAGAATATTTATTAAATAGTAAAGACATACAATTCGTGCACCAACGCTTAGTTTAAGCATTAACGACGGACTTAGCTACGCTATTCATGACGTAATTGATAATGCGTACAGCATACACGCCACATTAGTTGATTAGGACGTCATATGATTGATGGATAAACTGGAAACATTCGTTTCACGATTACATAACAGTTACAAACACACATGTATATGCCATGCACAGACGAATGCATCCACGCGCATGTGTTGCATCATATTCTCGAAGCCAGTCCACTAAAGCTAAATTCCCGCACAGATAGTATCAAACCAGTATTGATGAATTTGCACATAAATAAGGATTGGCAGCAACACTTTTCTGTTAAAGGATTTCTGCCAACAAGCTGCTATCCCGTGTATTAGTGACTCATGATGTTTTTCGTAATATTAAACATGCCGTGCTTATTTTGTAATACGCCGTACCGTTTTAAATACGCATATTTTGTCGTTAATTGTCGGTACTTTCCGGCAGTGACGTCATCTTAGAGAGGCAGATTTGGTACGTAAAATGGTCGGTGTTGTTTCTGAATAAATAACTATTGCCGTAATCAGTTTTGTTGAAATACGAACAGTTAGTGGCATACTCTGCCGCATGTGGCTGTTTAAACAGATTGAAAGGTTCAGGCATTAAGTTATTTTGTTTTCTAACGGACGAATCGATACGTAAAGTGTGGATAATAGCGTATTAGGGGAGGCAATTTCTGTTGTTTCCAAACAGAAAACTCGAAACTTAGTTCGAACACGGCTCGAGAATTCGCTACACTTTGTTTTACTACGATTACTGAAATATAGATATACCGGAGCCATACGCAGGTTCAAGACAAGATCCTATCCCGACGATTTTCGTGGCGAAAATGGACAAAGAAGCCGTGCCATCTAAAATAAATTTCAAAATGTCGCTCTGCATGACGGTAATAAAAAGTTAAATACAATGAGTATAGAATGGACCTTTCCAGTTTTAGCTATGCCCAGCGACCCACGAGCGCCATGACAATCCATTTCCAGAAAACTACAGGTAAACAGTTGAATATTTTGAAACTAATTTGACTTGGTGCTGCATGTCAACAGCGCTCCCGTCAGATTGGTTTTAGAATTCAACAGCATGTTTATTAACTGGTGAAGACATACAATTCGTACAACGTGTCGGACTATTAAGTGTTAAAGGCGGACTAAATCAAGTCATTCAACCGATAATTAATTATGACGTCATCCTACACGTTACTTAGTTAATTACGACGGCATATGATGCCATATGATGGAAAGATAAACTGGAAAGGTCCATTGAAATGAAATAGTTACTTCGGAAAGTTTGAATTTATTTCAAATATAAATATTTAACAATTACACTGCTGAAACTATATATTAAGAACTTATAATTATGTATTTATTATTTATTTATATCTTAAATGGAATCAGTACTGCTGGTATTGAAGACCAGTCTGCTTGCAATGCTGATCTAATTCAGTCCATGGAGGAATCCAGTTTATCCATCAATCATCATACCCAACGACGGACTTTCGAATTTGCCAGTACGAGTTATCGCGCATAATTCTCCTATTTTCCGACAGGAATAAGTTTCTAACCCCGTATATTTCGGATAAATTGGCAAGTCCTTTAGAAGACCGGTCTACCGTGACAACGCGGTGGGTATTTCCACACATTTTCCGTGAAGGGATTATCTATTGTTTGTCTCCATTCGCTTAACCAGGACTGATGATCAGATTCTGTTGGGATTTGCAGGCCAAGAGAAGACGATTCTTCCAAATTTATCATTGGAGTGATGCGTTCGATAACTGAGACAGTCATTCCAGTGTTAATTTTTCTAAAATATTCTTGTCTTGGCGTATAAATGAACGTTCAATAAGCAAATATTTTAATTTTCTTGATCAAATTTAACGATTAAAGGGATTAAGTAACACGAAAGACAGGACTACAGCAGGGAAACAGTGTTGCTGGAAACTGTTGCTGTCTTAGAGAGAAAATATTGGCAGCAATATTATTTCGAAAAAGCAACAATAAGTATTGTATAAAGTGGAATGGAATTGAGTAATATACCTTTATAACACCCATACCATTCCATGTAATAGAGGGATCTATTTAGCTATGCAACGCCCACTTTTATCTATGCCCCACCCATTTCTAGCTACGGCCCGCCCATTTCTAGCTAAGCTCAGCCCACGCTTTGCTCACACTGCGGTCAATTTCTATGCTTTGAAGCCTGAATTCTCAGAATCTCAATTTCAATATAACAATACGGGTAAGCGGTTGAATACTTTGAAACTGATTTGACTGGGTGCCGTTGCTAACAGCGTCCAGCCAAATTAGATTCAAAATGTTCAACATTTCAGCATTTTATTTTATTTTGTTTTATTTTATTTTCAAACAACCAAAAGCTTTGCCTGGCTAGCATGTCGAATAGATTGCCAATATCCTGTCTCTGTCTGACATAACGTCTCCAGCGGTTATAACTCAAAAGCTTTTAACAATTTTGATGAAAATTACGAATTGCTTATATTCCTGTCTTCAAATGAAAAAGGACGCAAGAAAATGTTTTCATACAAATTAGATTTTTATATAATTGGAATCTACACTAAACATAGATTCTAGTCTATAGTTTTAATTTGTTGGCAAAATTTTATTAATCGGAAATATTTTGATTTAAATTTGAATAATACCCCCAGTTTTTTACCCTTACATGTATTCCCTATGGGGCAGACCCCTGTTATATAAAACATAACAAGGACGCGATTGGAATTTTGACAAGATTATTATAATGTACATCATTAGAAAGCTAATACATTTTACTTTATGGGCATATGTGTTAAATTCTAAACAAATCATAAATACAACCGGAAAATGTCGATTTTATAACCCTCGCCTCTTTATATTTCATAGTAAATATCTGGACAAGTCGTACTGCTAAGCTAAGCGGCCCGTAGGATGACGTCATAATCATTACATAATAAATGATTCGATATTACACGTCTTAACTCTTAATAGTCCGACACGTTGTACGAATTGTATGTCTCTACTACTTAATAAACATGTTGTTGAATATGTTAAAACTTCTTTATCTATATGTGTCCTATTGAGACCAGGTTTCAATAGATGAATCCGTTTTTAGCTATATCACACCAAAGGAACTTTCCGGTGTATCCATCCATCCATTAAATGACGTCATAATTAACTACGTGACATGCATTATGACGTAGTAATCAATTACAGCATGAATGACTCGATTTAGTCCGTCTTAAATGCTTAATTGTCCGACACGGTGTGCGGGTTGTATGTCTTTACTATTTATTTAAACATGCTGTTGAATATGCCATAGGCAGCAACTGCACCCAGTCAAATTAGTTTCAAAATATTCAACAGATTACCTGTATAGCTCTCTGGAAATTAATAGTTAGGGAGTTCAAAGATCGATCGATCCCAACACGAGCCGCGGTATTGGTGGAGCTTAGCTAGAGATGGGCGGGGCATATCTAAAAATGGAAAGGTGCATTCCTGAGAAAGCCAGTCAGTCAAAACAATGGACAGAAAACAGTCTGTCCGTCCGTCACCCCCACCACGCGGACTACTAGACACCGTTGCACAGAAAGCCGTGGAATGTGTTGTGCATCGATTCACCATCTAGAAAGTTCGCTGAGTATGCCACTGCGCAAACCTGGTAAACGTGCCACCTATGTGTCAATGTAAAAGAAGCAGGGTTAAGCACACTGAAGAAAAGTTGTTTTCAAACTACAGTAGCCACAGAAAACAGTGTACTACCACCTCCACCACCACCTCCACCACCTCCACCAACACCACCTCCACCACCTCCACCACATCCACCACCACCACCACCACCACCACCTCCACCACCACCAACACCATCATCACCACCACCACCAAGAACAACACCAACGACGACGACCACCACCACCAACACCACATCCACGACCACCACCGCCAGAAGCAGCACCACCACCATCAACACGACCACTATGACCACCAACACCACCAACACCACCACGACACGACACGACCACCACCACCACCACCACCACCACAACCACCACCACCACAACCACCACCATGACCACCAACACCACCACCACCGACGATGACAACGACAACAGCAGGACAACCACCACAACACCACCAGCACGACGACCACCACCACCATCAGCAGCATCAAGTAGTGTTACAGTTGAACGACATCTATACAGGAAACCTATTGCATATTTTGAAAATTATTTGACTTGGCGCTTTTGCTGCCTATACCCAATCAAATTAGTTTCAAAATATTCAACACAATGGGTATTAAATAGAAAAGACACAATTCGTACAATTGACAGACTATTACAGGTGTATGCCGAAATATTACTCTCAATTCACCTTTCCAAAGTATTCATCCATCATCTGACATCGTATGACGTCATAATCAGCTCAGCGCGTGTATAATGACGTCACAATCATTATGTCACAAAGGGTTCCATATAGACCGTCACAAAATCTCAAATACTCCGACACGTTGTATGAATTGTATGTCTTTGTAATTCTTTGCTATTTAAGAAACATGCTGTTGATTATTTTGAAATTAATTTGACTGTCAGATCGGTTTCAAAATATTAAAATAGCTTCTTCTTCTTCTTTTCGTTCGCTGATCATACCGCCAGTCCTGTAAGTGACTATCGACATGATCATAAACGTTAAGTGCGTGGATCCATGGTTTATTAGAGTGCGCCGTGCGGCCTGGAACCTCCGTCTTCAGCACTCGAGGTTTCTGTCAGGGTTACCTCACCCTTACCTCCTTTAGTCGCCTCGTACGACACGCAGAGGATACGGAAGGTGTATTCTTACCTGTATAGTTTTCTTGAAATCGATAGTCAGGGAGTTCAGAGATCGTCCGATCCGAACACGAGTGAGGTGTGGGTGGAGCTTAGCTAGAGATGGGCGGGGCAGAGCTAAAAAGCGAAAGGTCCATTATGATTGTGACATCCGCCTACAAGTAATTGATTATGACCGCATATATACTTGAGTAACAAATTGGATTAATCCATTATGATGTTATAAAAGCAAAACACTATACCTCCAGGTTCATAACATCTGTATGACAACAGACTTACCCCTTTAACACTCATATAACCCAAAACAGCTTCTACAGTGGTTTTGAGAAATGTCTATTTGTAGATCAAGAAGAGTATTTTTTTTAAATTTACCACTGGGGTAAATTTTCAAAAATACTATTTTCTTGGTCTGCAAATGGACATTTTCTATGAGAAAATTGAAATTCTCTTGAATAAATTCGAGAGTTAAAAGATTAGAAAGACAATTAATGTATATCCCGAGTGAGACTGGTGTTAAATATGGATTCAGGAATATAATTTCAATAGGCTCTACGTTCAGGTGGATGCCACTGTAAACTAAGGTGGGACGTATAGATAAAGAAGAAGAAAAGTTCATGTTGATTACAAAGTGTATCGTCTTACGTGTGTTCGTGTGTCGCATCCTCTGCAGACGTCATTAGATAATCAACTGTCTGGGAATGTATATAGGTCATAATGAACTGAAGCAAAGAACATAATCATTTTAAAAAAAAAACCCACATGCACAAAGACAAGACGGAAAAGACATGCGCTTCTTAGTGACACATATTTATATAACATTGACAGGCGTTGGTGCATTCGTATCTCGCGAGATCTCCTTCGATTCGAGATCGAGAAAAGTATCTGGTATGTATTGAGTAGCCATTAGCGTAGTGATTTCCACCAGAATATGATGCTAGAGAGAATTGAAACTTAAAAGGACACGAGCGCTATTCTCCTCATACCAGGCGATATTAATTCACGTAAAACGAGATGAAATAAAGCCTATAGTAGTCTGTATAACAAGTAGTTAGCCGAAAAATAATCCCTCTGAATTCGTCGTAAAATGCAAATCTGTCGCACACAAAATGAGGTCAAGAATTTGCTGACGTTGCGTGGATATTGATATTACGCGAACCACTGGGTGGGTCAAGTCCATTTTAATGTCTGTATTAAGCTAGTGATACAGAGGTTACGATGATACCAAAATCAACACGATCCATAGTGTTCCTTATACTTTCCGCTACGGCGATGGACTGAGTCCCGATATGTCTGGTCGCTGAAGTGGATCTGTGTAACAGTCTAGTCGTTGTGATGACGTAATAATTAAGATGACCGGTCAATACATTAGAGGTGTATTCTCGTAGAAGCCACGCCTTTATTTTTAGATTGGCGTTGGTGAGGTGAAAGCATTTGTGGGTTATAATGCTAGGCCCTTTCGCCGTTTGTGGGTTCGATTCCCTGTCAATGCCAAAATGCTGTAATGCCACGACAAATTGTATAACATATTTATATAGATAGGTTAGCCCCAGAATCTGAATAGAAACTACCGGCGTGGTCTGATCTGTTTTGAATATATATGTACTCGCTGGAAATAACAATTGAGGAATCCAGTTTATCAATCAAAAAATCAATCATATGACGTCATAATCAACAACGTTACGTGTAGGCTGACGTCATAATCGACTACGTTATGAATAACACGTTTAGTCCATCATAAACGCTTACTAAATTCGTCGAGTTGTACGAATTGTATGTCTATACTATTTAATAGCCATTCTGTTGAATATTTTGATACTAATTTGACTGGGCGCCGTTGCAGCTGTAAGCTCAACATCACACAGTCAAATTGGTTTCAAAATATTCACCAGCTTACATGTATAGGTGTCTGGAAATTGAGATTCAGAGAGTTCGGGAATCAAGTGATCCCAACACGGGCAAAGCGTGGGTGGAGCTTAGCTAGAGATGGGCGGGGCATAGCTAAAACTGGATTCATGCATTAGGTCATTGATTTAAAAAGAAAATCCAAACATCTTCATGTTGTGAAAATAATCTAGTGTCAGATGAAAAACTCCATCAGTCGTCAGTAGTATTGCGTCAGGGGATGGTGAGTTGCTGTTGAAGTTTCAATGGATGAATACAGGCTTAGCTATGCCCCGTCTATCTATAGTTAAGCTCCGCCCAGGCGTTGCGCGTGTTGGGATAGATTAATATACTTTGAATCTTGAATTCATAGAATCGAAATTTCATGGTAACTATACAGCTAACCTGTTGAATATTTTGAAACTAATTTAGCAGCGAAATAATTCTCAAAATATACAACATAATGTTTATTAGATGGTAAATACATAAAATTCATATAACTAACTGACTATTCCAAGTTCATGACCGGGTCTAATTATTATAATAAAACGTAATTAATCGTCTGCGTGTTATCTAGGATAAACGTGTATTTAACAACCGATGTAAACAATCTGAGGGATTTAAGTGTGTACTCTTGTTTACGTTGTGTTTATTTATTTTTTCTTCCAACCAAATTCAGCAATATTGTGGTGAACTAGAAAGAGTTTGAGTTTCATGTTAAATAGTCTAATATCTAGGTTAGAAGTCACTAAGTGCATTGACAGAGCAAGATGCCATGAATCAGCACCTCCCTCAAGAGCAGTCTAGCTAGTCATTTGCAGACCAAGAGAAGACTATTTTTGATAATATACCACTGGAATGACTGGCCGGTTATTCCAAAATAGTCTTTTCTCGGTCTGCAAATGGCCGTTTTCTATGAGAAAATTGACTTTTTCGTGAAACGACTCGATGGTTGAAGGGTTAAATGACGTATAGGCCTATTGTAGGATCAATCCGGGCGTTTGCCAGTTGAAGTCACCTATTGTTAAAGTTCTCATCTATTCTTAAAAGATACATGTCCTAGCTAAATTTATGACCATTTGTTAATTTATGGACACTTTAACTAACTAGAGCTGTAGCCGCCATTTTAAATAGATATTTACTGGCGCCATTATTTCAGACTCTATTGTCTTCGCAGGTGAGCAATTGTTCGTATAAAATCATGTGCATAGCATAGTTCAATACCAGTTGTGTATATTTCCTATGGTGCAAGTGACAACAAATATATTTATAACACGTTTAGTGAAAACTGTTGTTGCCTATAGCAGCAACAACTTCACGTCAAATTGCTGTCAATATAATCAGCTGATAATACAATTGTCACTAGATAAAGATTTGATAATAATTTGGCTGAAAACCGTTGACGCAACAACTTTCAATCAAATTGTTCTCAAAATAATCAGCAGTGTAGTCAACGTTGCACGACTTGCTGAAGATATTTCGCGCAACTTTATTGACAATCAGTTCTTTCTCAGGCAGCAAAAGCGTTGTCAAATTTTTCTCTAAATAATCAGCGGACTTGTTCTGTTTGCGAGCAAGTGCATGCATTAGGCCCTATATCGTATGCGTATTTCAGATCAAGCTGTCCACCAACACGTGCAAGATCGCCTCTGATGTGAATAGAATAATATGCTTACCTCCTGATTGACAATGACATGAATAGAATGTTCGAGCATGTCTCAGACTGGGCCTCGATTTCGTATATCATATAGGCCTAAATTATTGTGTAAAGCATTTGTTGGCTAACAAACAAGAAAGCTCGCTGATTATTCTGAGAAAAACTTGACAACGCTGTATATACATTAACATTATATTTATGTTTACAATTTTCAGCGATGTTCACAATCTTTCAGCGATTGTCTCCATTACAAAAGCAGAAATCATGATAATAATTAATAATAATAATACTACTAAGAATAATAATAAGACTAATAATAACAAGCATTCTGTTAATATGTCTTTGCTATACATGTCCAAAGCATGTCATTGGCTCAACTGCATAACACAAACTCCTGAGCTAATAATTTTCATATTTCATAAGTTGAAAGGGTCGCTTGGTGCCTGACGTAAATCATAATGCCGTTTCATAAATCAGTTATGAAACTTGAAAATTGTAAGGTCCGTCAAGTGTATTAATTATATATCTTTGATGGATTTACAATTTAGTAAACACACTGTTGAATATTTAAAAACCAACCGGACCGGGAGTGGGGTAAACGGTTAATCTCTTACTTCATTATCAAAGTGACACGTGGCTTCCATCCAATACGACATCTCTCACACTCGGGGGGGGGGGGGGGGGGGTGCGGGGGGGGGGGGTGCGGGGGGGGGGGGAATAGTAGGCCTACCCACGAAAGTAACGCGCGGTGCTCGTAATGGTGTCTAAACGGGTGGCAATTAGTTCATAAAATCGGATTAGTGAAATATGTATTAAAATGTTAAGAATATCATATGCATGACAGTCTTTAATACTGTGCCAGCTACACACTACGTATCAAGAAAAATCCTTTCTCATTACACAGCGGGGTAATATCCTGACACTACGCCTATTGCATGACAACTTCGTCCCATACACAGCGCACGCATCCGATTGAGCTACCGCTTCTCCTTTCACTGAATAGTCAGCAAATCCTGAAACTATTACAAGCATATGAGCTGGACATCGAGCAATAATAATTGACCAGATGAATAAGGGAGTACATCGCGTGAGATTAGGGTTCCTTATTGAATATAATCATACCACTAGTTGTCTTTGTTCAATCTTGAAAGAGCCAATCCTCCGACACGGAGTGCATTGGAAACAGACAAAGGCATCGTATGTTATATATGTCATCTCTTTCATTTAAAATTCTATACGTGACGTCAAACATATTAACTAAAGCCATTCCCCGTCACACCCACGGTGTGGTCTCCCTTTATACTCTATCTTGAAAGCATTGAATTGAACAGCAACGTCTCAATTGGATGGAGAGAAATCTATCATATGGTAACCATTGCTGTGTTATTGATCGCTGTTATGAAGTCGTCCTTTCACTTACACATTCTATACATACTTAACATATTAACTAACCGTATATACAGTCAACTGTGACAATGAAATCACATTCTCCGTGTGACCACAAGATGGACAGCTACCTCATTAAAGCTCATCACAGAGTGGCATAACATTGCGTATAGCGGACAATGGAGCTGTCCAGTTTTAGCTATACACCACAATCTATATCTAAGCTCCACCCACACCTCGTTCGTGTTGGGGTCGATCGATCTCTGAACTCACTGACTATCAATTTCCGGAAAACTATACTTGTAAGCAGGTGAATATGGTGTAACTAATTTGACTGGGTGCTGTTGCTGCCTATGGCAGCATAGGCAGCAACAGCGGCCAGTCAAATTAGTTTCAAATATTCAACTGACTATTTATTAAATAGTAAAAACATACAATTCGTACAACAACGCATAGTCCGTCTTCAAATATGCGTTCATGACGTACTTATCTACGTCATTCATGACGTCATAGTGACGACATTCATTATGATGTCATCCTTCACGCTAAGTAGTTGATTATGACGTCATATGGTGGATGGATAAAGTGGAAAGGTCCATTGATTTAGTGGTCTCCGCCAAGTGATTTCTAGCATCTCCGCAATACCGTACATTAGCATGTTAGATGACGTCACAATCAAAATGGCGTAGCTCTGTCACGAAGGTCGAAGTGGTTGTCAGGAAAGTGTACGCATTGTATGTCTTTGATGCATTTACAATTTAATAAATTAGACAAATTTGAAAACATTCGATTGCTTACCTGTATAGTTACCTTGAAATTTAAATTCTGGGAATTGCGGTTTCAATGTTTCAAACTGATTCCGACACGCTTCAAAAAGTGGGCGGAGCTTAGCTAGAAATGGGCGTGGTATCTCTAGAAATTATCCCTCTATTATTTAGAGAAATGTTTATCTGATTTTCACAGAGAACACGGGCTACATAAATAGGCAACGTGCAAAACATATTTTTCGGGTATCAACCTACCTTGCCCAAATCGTGTCTGAAATTCACAAATAATTTCATAAAAATATAGTGAAGTAATGAAACTGTATTTTGATTGCTCAAGATGGTCACATTTATTACTGTAAGTTGCAATTATATTCATTGTGTGCCAAGATGATACCGTTATTCTAACAATCGAAAATGAAGTTAAAGGAAATGAACAGGGAAATAACATATGCTCTTCCCCTGTTTAAGACTATATGCTCGGCCTCAACGTGGCGCAGGGGTGTAACCCACTGGGTGTCAATCCAGACATTTGGAGGGGCTAACCAGAGCATTATGCACAACGCTAATGAAATTACACTTGGAGATCGAATCAATCGAAATGGTGCTCGCCCTGTGAGGATCCGCCAGGCAGGTGCAGCGCCGGGCTCCATGCCTCGAAGGAGCCCACCCTCAGCTACTGGAGGTCCCATCAACTCGTCTTGTGGAGCCAGGGGACGAGGATGGAGAGCTACTGGCCAACGGAAAGAGAAGACCAAACCCAAAGAGAACCCCAGTATCAACATCATGCACTGGAATGCAGAAGGGGTTACCAACAAGAAATCAGAGCTCGAACAGTTCCTGTACGAAAACAACATTGATATCTGCTGCATTCAAGAGACACACCTGCAAGAAGGAAAACCATTTAAGATCAGAGGTTACCAGATTTTCCGGTGTGATCGAAGAGGAAGAAAGAAAGGTGGGGTGATGACCTTGGTCCGAAACAGCGTGAACGCCAGCCAGATCAAAACCTTTATGGAAGAGGCAGAATATATCAAGATCAAGGTAACAACCAGCAACTCTGTGATTGAAATTGTCAATTATTACTGCCCTAATGACAAGAATCTCTCACTTGACACAATCCAGGTCCCGGACTGCCACTTCCTCATTGCGGGAGACTTTAATAGCCAGTCCCAGAGCTGGGGATACAGAACACTTGATAAACGAGAAGACATTGAAGCATGGCAAGATGAAAAGCACCTTTTACTTGTCAACGATCCCACAGATCAGCCTACCTTCTACTCGCGCCGATGGGACTCGACAACAACGCCGGACTTGGCATTTTGTACAGAAGACATTCACAGAAACCTCAGTAGAGTGGTCGGATCGCAGTTAGGAGGAAGCGACCACCGCCCAGTCATCCTCTCTCTTTCTGGAAGTATTTCGACCAGTTCACCTCAACATCCAAGGTGGAACTACAAAAAGGCAAATTGGAGTCTGTTCGGCATTCGTTCCAATGAGCTTACCCATAATATAGCAGTAGAAGGGAGAAACATCAACAATGTGGTCAAGGAATTTAATTCAAGTATCCTCAAGGCTGCCAATGAAGCGATTCCTCGAGGGTTCAGGAAAAACTACCGCCCCTACTGGACAACAGAACTGCAAGCAGCACATGATAAACTAGACAAGGCCAGAGAAGATGCAGAGGGTAATCCCTGTCATGAAAACCACTTCACGCTACAACAAACTAAAGCCAGGTATCTAAAGACCAAGCTGGAGGCCAAAAGAAGAAGCTGGAGGGAAAAGACGGCAGGGTTTAATTTAGAGAGAGACACCACAAAACTATGGAGACTGACTAAAGCACTCAATGATGAGGGTGTCAGGGGAGAGAAGATTACTCTTGAAGAAGATGGACAAACACTGAGAGGAAAGATGGCAGCAGATGCCTTTGCGAAGGCATATGCAAAAGAAAGCAACATTTCTATACCACGAATGCGTCAAAGGGAGGTTAGAAAAGAGCAAAAGGAAAGAACAGACACCAACACTCACGATGCAATGAAAGTTGACATTAGTTTAACAGAACTGAAGAAGGCTATCCGCCAACTGAAAAAGAAGAAATCTCCCGGGCCAGATGGCATTACGAATGAAATGATCCAACACCTTGGTAATGCATCTCTTCGCAAGTTGCTAGACATCTTTAATCTCAGTTGGACCAATGGAGAGGTTCCTCAGTGCTGGAAGGAAGCCAGAATGACTCCTATTCTGAAAAAAGGAAAGAACAAGACGAAAGTGCTGAGCTACCGTCCTATCAGTCTTACAAGCTGCATATGCAAGACCATGGAGCGCATCATCAACCAGCGGTTGCAGTGGTACCTGGAGTCAGAGAACATTATAGTTTCAGAGCAGGCCGGATTCAGAAGATACAGGAGCACAGAAGATCAAACAACACATCTTGCACAGGTCATAGAGGACACTTTTCAAGCCAAGAAGGTGATGCTAGCTGCCTTTATCGATCTGCAGAAAGCATTTGACAAGGTGTGGAAGGATGGCCTCCTCGTGAAGCTCCGGCGCACAGGCATCGGTGGCAACATGTTCCGATGGACCAAGTCATACCTACACAATGGCAGAGCTAGGGTGCTGGTGGATGGACAATCTGGACAGAATGTATTGCTGAGACAAGGGGTGCCACAGGCGGAGTATTATCACCTACTCTGTTCATACTCTTCATCAATGACATTGTAGCAGAGCTGCCCAATGGGATCCAAGCAGCCCTCTATGCAGATGACCTCGTAATCTGGTGCACCGAGGAGTACACAACGACTGCCACGTACAGAATGCAGCTCGCCTTGGACAGAATTACAGCTTGGGCCAATCGCTGGTGTATTACCATCAACAAAGAAAAATCATCAGCCATGCTATTCACACTGTCCACCAAAACCAAGGTTGGCAATCTGACACTGAGCGGTACTCCACTCGAATACGAGGACCAGCAGACATACCTGGGAGTCACATATGACAGAAGATTAACATGGAAGGAGCACATCCAGAATGCAGAGGCAAAGGCCAGAAGAAAGCTAAACATCATGAGGAAGCTGGCAGGAACAAAGTGGGGTGCCAATGAAAGGATCCTCAAGACTATCTACCTAGGTGCCGTACGACCACACCTTGAGTATGGATCCAGCTCATGGATGACAACAGCTAAATCTCATCAACAGAACCTCGACAGAGTACAAAACCAGGCACTGCGCATCATCACTGGTGGAATGAGATCAACACCAATAGAAAAAATGGATCAGATAGCAGGCATTCCCCCACTTAGCAAAGGAAGGGAATGCAAAGCACTGATCCAAGCTGCAAAGTTCAAATCGTTCAATAACCACCCGATGAAGATCAGGCAAGCACAGCTGTCATCAGGAAGACTTAAAAGATCAAGTTTTGTGAAAGAGACAAAAGCACTTCAAAGGAAACACCAAGAGATGTTGCCAGCACAAATAGAAGATCCAAACCACATCCTTGATCCTCCACCCTGGGAAAACAAACTAGAGAGCATAGCTATTCGCACCACAGTACCTCATCTCACAACCAAAAATGAACACAGTGATGTGAGCAAGAAGGCCCTGACCCTAGCCATGCTGGAAGAAATGTACCCTCAGGAGACATGGATAAGGATCTACACAGATGGATCAGCCAAAGATGCAATTAGGAGCGGAGGTGCCGGACTGCACATACAGTATCCAAACGGACAACATGAGTCAGCTGCAATACCGACAGGCAAACACTGCACAAACTACAGAGCTGAAGTCGAAGCACTGGTTCATGCAGCTAATACCATCAGCAGAACAGCAGACCCTATTGCACAGATTGTCTTTTTATCTGATGCCCGCTCCGTCCTTGAGGCTATCACCAAAGGTAAGCTGCCACAACTTGAAGAAGCACTACAAACCATCAAATGCTTTCGGATAGCACTGCAGTGGATCCCCTCACACTGTGGAGTCCAAGGAAATGAGGAAGCAGACAAGATGGCAAAGGTGGGTGCAGAAGAGAATCAGACAGAAAACATGGTTACCCATACAGAGATGAAGACTATCATTAAGTCCCTCTATAGAACACCTCAATCAGAAGATGCCTACCATCATCTCTCGAGGCCAGAGCAAGTGACCATTTTTCGTCTCAGAACTGGACACAACAGACTAAACCAACACATGTACAGGCGGTTCCACCTTACGACATCGCCCGCTTGTCCTTGTGGAGAAGCAGAACAGACCACAGAGCACATACTTCAATGTTGCAGTACGTATCAGCTGCTGAGAGAAGAGATCTGGCCTTTGTCAACCTCTATTCTTGAAAAGCTGTATGGGCCTGTGGAAGAACTGCAGAAAACCACAGATTTCATCTTGAGAACGGCTCTCCATGTGTGATACCAGCGATCGAAAAGAAGAAGAAGAACATATGCTCTTGAACGACAGCTTTATATAGTAATCAACCTATAGCAACCAGTAAAAAACAGAAATAGATCAGAATAATTAGAAAAAAACAGCTAAATACTATTTATGGCATTCTGCCGGGAACCAATTAGTGACGAAGTTGGACCCATGCGCTCAGGTGTACGCTGAGTGAATGAATAATTCCTGTTATAGCCGGTCATATAGCATCAGTTATATTCGCGCTTAGCTGATTAGGCAATGCGTCCTACAGGTAAAATTCTGTCTAGTTTTAAAACAATTTGACTGAAAGCCGTTGTTTCCAGAGAGAGGGTCTACATTTAGTCACACGAATGTCAAAATATTTAGTAGGCATCATCATATTGCGAGCTTGGAAACCAGCAGTGTATTTTGAAACAATTTTGACCGAAACTTGTTGCTTAAGCCATTATAAACCCGTATCCCTGTCGTGCACATTACATTGTTTTAGACAATGTACCCATGAATAATTGTGAACAGGCCAGGAGGGAAGCAGACATGTCCCAAATAAACTAGCATCCACCTACACTTCGTCCGTGTTGGGACTGATCAATCTCTAATCTCACTGACTATCAATTTCCAGAAAACCATACATATAAGCGGTTGAATATTTTGAAACTAATTGCACTGCGTGCTGTTGCTTTCTATGGCAGCAACAGCGTACATGCAAATCAGTTTCAAAATATTCAGCAACATGTTTATTAAATAGTAAAGACATACAATTCGTATTAATTAAGCGATCGTGCTGAACGTAGCTACGTCATTCATGACGTAATTGATTATGACGTCATCATACACGACACGTAGTTGATTATGACCTCATATGATTGATGGATAAACAGGAATCCTCCATTAACCCTTTAACAGCTACAGAAATAACCAGTTTCTTATGATTTACAGAATATTTTCATGACTGTTAACTGTCAAAATATTCTACATCTTACCTGTATAGTTGTATTGAAATTAAGCCAGGTAAGTAGCAAGGGTTAAAACGATACGCTATCCCCAAAGTCAATACAGACATGGGACCGATTAGAACTAAGAAAGCGGTCAGAAAGGAAATATCCACACTATGTGCATTAACGAACACTGGAGAACCTGAATATACGTCGCTATTAGCATAGACACTTTAGAATCCACTGATACGTGACATTAGCGAGATGTAAGTTAGTTAGTTAACACCCCCCCCCCCCCCCACCCCACCCCACCCCACCCCACCCCACCCCACCCCACCCCACCCCCACCCCACCTGTGTCAGCAGCGCCTCAAAGCACTCAAAATATTACTTTTATCAATTAACGCTTTTAATTTGTCAAGATTTTTCAAGAAGATTGAAATTTTTGTTCGGTATATGACCGTTTTCCTACAAAAGAGAAAACTGTCTTTTGCAAATTTACCATTGGAATTTAAGAAACTTGATTTTAAGCGGTGTTATTTTACCGGCTTGACGATTAAAGGGTCAAGAAAATCGAGATTTTTGCTCAGTCAGTTTACATTTACAGGCCAAGAGAAGACTATTTTTGATAAATTTATCACTGGAATGACTGGCTCTGTAACTGTTAGCAGGACTATGATGCCATGATGATGGTCTAATGTTCTGTCCGGGAATAAGTCAACTTGTTCGGGCTTAGACATGTGTGTTGAGTCGGACTCAGAGGAACAAAATATGAACCATTAACAGGCCAAAATTTTGTTTAGTATAGGTCTAATTTGAAAATGCATGGCTTATTTCGACTGTTGGTCTAAAATGTTATTCATCTATTGTTCAACAGATCACCAAGACTGATGAACCATGTCGTCAATTTCGCATACATCAGTGGATCATTCCAACTATTGCCCTAGCCATCCATACCAATGAGAAACGTCACCACCACGAAATAGCGCATTGTGTATGCATATGTCCCAACTGCTGAGAATCACATATAGCCTTTAACCTTCTCTTGTGACGACTTGTCGTTTATAATGGTAAAATTTACCCATACTGCCTCTGAAGTTGTCATGAGGACTGTCTATTTGTAGGCCAAGAGAAGACTTTTTTTGAAAATCTACCACTGAAATTAGTGGCTCGGTTAACGAGCCAGTCATTCCAGTGGCAAATTGTCAAAAACAGTTTTCTCTTGGCCTGTAAATGGAAACTGATTGAGCAAAAATTTAGATTTTTTTTACCATTAACCCGTTAATTGTCATCCGCTAAAATAAACACCGCTTAAAAATAATTTTCTTAAATTCCCGCGGTAAATTTACAAAAACAGTCTTCTCTTGGCAAGCAAATGGTCATTCACTAAGCAAAAATTTCAATCGTCTTAAGAAATCTTGACAAATTAAAGGGTTAACTGATAAAAGTAACATTTTGAGCACTGAGGTGCTGCTGACACAAAAGGGGTTAAGCACCAGTGTCGTCATTGGTTAAGATGGACAGAATACACAGCCGACAGGAAAACTAACACTACAAAGGAAACCTTTAATCGGATTGACTACATGCGCTACAAGGTGAATGCAAAGACACTACTCCGAGACTCATGATGCTACGGTGGCACAGACCTTAAGTCAGACCACAAACCAGTGATTTCTCGATTACGGATTGAGCAAATGTGCCACATCTACAAGAGACCCTCAAAATAAATCCCACGGTCAACCATGATCTCTCAAAACTAACTAACGATAAGGCCACCAAGGTATGCCATAGGAAAACATTAATTCAGCAGATTGCCATGGTTGACCACAATTGTAAACCGAACGAAGCCCTAAGTAAAGTGCCAAAATGTGTTGAAACATCAGTTGCTAAAAACATCAGTGTAGCCAGGAATACCAACCAAAGGAAATCCTATGTTGATGATCCACTTATTACAAAGCTGTCTGAACAACAGAAAACACTACAACGACACATATAGAATAGCAATCGAAATGAGACCAAATTGAACCAAGGCAGAATCGCAATAAGATCCTGCACCAAATCAGTGAACGCTTGAAAGAGCTCATAAAACGCAGATGACCTGGTAAACGAGATCACGTCCACCGATGATTGCTGAATAACGTGCATAGCAAGCAAAGCATCAAAGAGGAGCACTAAACAATAACAACTTACTGTACATGTACGGATATGACCAGAGAAATGGTGAAACAATCAAAGAACGGTAAACGGATCAGTTCCATGTCACAGAAAAAGAAACATTACCACCAAAGTTTGAAGGCCTGCCACGGCTCTTGCAAAGGCCAATAACAGAAGCAGAAGTTAGAAAGGCTTTACATTCTCTAACAAATGGCCGCGTATGCAGGTCTGACGGAATTAATAACTAACTCCATAAACATGCAGATAATACCGACACGACACAACCTGCACACATCATCAACGCTGCCTTTGTGCAAGACCTCCATATCGATGCTGGGGGAAACGGTACACTCGTCGCACTCACAAAGCCTTCAAAACAACAACGACATCTGTTCAACCGGAGACCAATAGTGCTTTTGAACCGCATCCGAAAAATTCTATCAAGTGTGACATTATCCCGTATGAGAGATAAGATTGACAAATTTAGTGGAAACTAACAGAGTTGGTTTAACTTTAAGAGAGGGCGTAGCTACGCTGACATATGTTGGGCACAACGCATGTTGACATCACTAGTACTATCAAAGAATTCGGACTTCTACAAGATAGAAATCGACATATGACCTGCATTTGATACCATCGAGTCCACAGATCGTTCATTTTCTCCATCCACCTAGCTGCGTTGATTGACGAACTACGCCTGCTGAGACACTTATTGGCAAACACAGAGCCAAATGTTCGCGTCAGCTCAACGTTATCTGCACAGTTTGAAACATCAAGAGGATCATCACTCATTACCTCGCTGCAGGTCTATCACCTGTTCGTGAACACTCCACAAGACCAAACCCTCCAATCTCAATGGCACTAGAGATCGAGTATACAGATGATGCTGACTCTTTCGACGAGGAAAGAGATCCTCTTGATGCAGTACTTCCAATACCTGGATATATCGCCCTCCACTAGATTCATGGCTCTAAACTCTCGATCAATGTCAAGATGCAACTACATGATGCGTTCATGGGTTTCCATAGTACTATACTATTCCAACACGTGGGCAACTCCAAAATCCCTCTTGAACAAAACTTGATGTATGCCACTGCAATCATCTGCAAACCATTACAAATAATCGCTGGCCACAAGGACTATGATCAAATGCATCATTCTACAAACTGTGTAGCACAGAGCTACTATCTAATAGGGTCGTGCACCAATGATGGTCTATGTTCGGACATGCTCATCGAATGTCAGACAATACGCCTGCTCAGAAAGCACTAGAATTTGCCGCGCTCGGTGCCATCAGGTATCAGGCAGGCAAAGGACGCCACATCATCAACTTGCTAAATGCTTTGCGATCAGATCTCAAAGTACGTAATCTAGCACCTCTAATGACGCGAAAGAACTTAAAGGAGCTCAGGACGCCATCACCAACCAATCATTGGTACAAGAAGACTAGTTATGCTTCCCAGCTTAATTATGGAACAAAAGGCCCAAATGAACCAGGATGTACCCGCCTGAAAGTGTTCCTATCTTTATTATATTTAGTGGCACGCACCCACGCACGCACGCGCACGCATTTCCGTACGCACACAAGCGGCATGGGCATAGTATTTATCAGCAGAACAATCACTATGTAGCCAGAGAAGTATATGAAAGGTCAAAGGGACGTCAAATAAATTGACGCCATGAGATTAGCGACTTCACAATCGGTCCTAGTCCCATTGCTCATTGCGGTAACATTTCTACCCTGATTGAAATGGCATTTATTATTTTAGATATTGAATTTTGGACTATCATGTTATAACAGTGTCGTGTATTGTTGTTTTACATTATGCCCGCAGTAAGATTTCCTCGAAAATATTAAACCATATATGATGTGTGTATATGTGACATTTGCAGGCTAAGATAAAAATATAATTTTAACCGAGCCAGTTATTCCAGTGGTAAATTTTCAAAAATACTCTTTTTGGTCTGCGATTGGACACTAGCTAAGCATGGATTTTCCTGATCATTACACTTTTGATGAATGTCCATTTCAAGGATAAAGAAAAGATTTACAAAAATATTCTTTTTGGCTAAAAAATTCCACATTTCCTTAGAAAGTATTGGCAATTAAATGGTTAGTTGAAATAAATAGTCTTTTGAGCGCTTTAATGCGCTGTTGACACAAGAAGGGCTAATGCAGAAACATTTGAAGAACCATATCTAAATCAGCACGTGAATGGAAATAGGCGAATATCTGATAAATCTCTTGGAATTTCGTTATTTCTTATCAGGCGACAGCAGACTGACTCATTCACGGTAGTTACATGCATCAGGATCACAAAAAATATGAGCTGTTCATATATGTAGTGTTTATTCAGGTTCCGTGAGTTGTTCTGATAATGTTCCTACGAGCAGTTGCCTGATAGTGAGAATGAAAAACAAACACAATTGTCCCGGTTCTTCTCAATACGGTGCAACACTATCACATCGCTATGCCATTAGTGAACACAGTAATGCGCTTAACCTTGCTCAATCTGCGATCCGACGTGTGTTGCAATCATACTGTAGATCACTTGAAAGATACGGAAAGTTCTAAGGACAGTTTCACTAAATGCCGTTGCAGATCATGACATCAATGACCTTCCGGCGAGTTGTCATCAGAATGTACACAATTGCTTATTTATTGCAGACTATTGTTTATTTTCCCAGACAAGGAACGTGCTCTAGACTCATATGACTAATTCCTTTTAGTCGGTTTGTTGATTTGTCATTTTCTTCCTTTTTATATTTCCGACAACGTCGTCTATATTGGAACTATTCTATACCATCCGTGGCATGGGCAGATACTCTATAACAACCATGTCATGGCCAGGATCAGATACTCTATAACAATCATGCCATGGCCAGGATCAAATACTCTATAACAACCCGGTCATGGTCAGGACCAAATGTTCTATAACAACCCTGTCATGGTCAGATATGCTATAACAACCCTGTTATGATCAGATGCTCTATGACAGCCTTGTCATGGTCAGATACTCTGTTACAACCCTTTCATGGTCAGATACTCTATAACAACCATGCCATGGTTAGAGTCAGATACTCTATGACAACTCTGTTACGGTCATATACTCTATAACAACCCTTTCATGGGCAGATATCCTATAACAACCATGGCATGGTCAAATACTCTATAACAACCATGTCATGGTCAAATACTCTATAACAACCGTGGCATGGTCAAATACTCTATAACAACCATGTCATGGTCAAATACTCTATAACAACCATGTCATGGTCAGATACTCTATGACAATCATGTCATGGTCATATACTCTATAACAACCATATCCTGTTCAGATACCCTATAACAACTCTGTCATGGTCAGATATTCTATGACACCTCTCAAGGTCAGATACTCTATAACAACCCTGTCATGATCAGACACTCTATAACATCCATGCCATGATCAGATACTCTATAACAGCCCTGTCATGATCAGATGCTCTATAATAACCCTGTCATGATCAGAAACTCTATAACAACCCTGTCATGGTCAGATACTCTATAACAACCCTGTCATGATCAGATACTCTATAACAGCCCTGTCATGATCAGATACTCTATAACAACCCTGTCATGATCAAATGGTCTATAACAACCCTGTCATGATCAGATGCTCTATAACAACCCTGTCATGATCAGATACTCTATAACAACCCTGTCATGATCAGATACTCTATAACAACCCTGTCATGATCAGATGCTATATAACATCCCTGTCATGATCAGAAACTATATAACAACCCTGTCATGATCAGATACTCTATAACAACCCTGTTATGGTCAGGATCATTTTATGTGTTATATTAATGCTAATAACGTACTTCGCTTGGGAATTGCTACCGCATGGAAACAGTCTTGTAGTTCATTTTCTTGTGACGCACTCGGTTCACGCGAACTCCAAATCGAAAATTGACACGTGGTCCATCGCATACGTCATAACTCAAATAATCATAATACAGAAAACAACAGCATCATTGTTATATGAGCGAAGATAAAAAAATATCAAAGTCAACAATTCACGGTCTCTGTGTGTTGGAAAATTAGGTGTTAGCCCTTTAGTAGCTAAGTTTGGTCAAGAAAATCTAAATATTTGCTAATTTAATGTCCATTTGCAGGCCAATAGAAGACTATTGTTGAGAATTTACCACTGGAATGACTGGCTCGGCTAACCAGCCAGTAATTCCAGTGGTACACTTTAAAAAATAGTCTTCTTTTGCCATGCAACTGGACATTCCTCAAGACCACCGCAGAGGCCGGTTTTGGCATGAGAAGGTTAAAATTCATACCAACTCAGAAATATCGAATCATGTTTACAAAAGAAATAAAACGCGGGCCTGAATATTTAGAACATAATTGGATTGGAAGACATTTCCGCATAGGGCCACCCTTTGCCTGGAGCAGCGATGTCTTCCAATCCAATTATCTCTCAAATTACGAAATAGAATATTTCTTATTAACTAACACATTTCTGTTTGATCATTTTGCAAACTTGTTAACTTATTTATCAGCTGTTGTATTTACATATTGAGTCTCGCTCTGAATGGCCAATGGCTATCCTGAAAGCAAAATAGGCTAATATTGAGAGCTGGACATCGATTGGCTGAAACTGTACACGCGTCATCTGAATAAGCAGCACACCGCGTTTGGCTAGATTTTGTTATTGAATACAATAATGCCCCTTGTTACATCTTTGTTCAATCTTAGATTATACGGACAGTCTGCCAACGCAAAGTTAATTGAAACAGACAAATACATGGTATATTTATACGGCATACATATTTATGAATTCTAACATAATAAACTACTCGCACCATCTATGCACGCATACTGACGTGCGTTGTTAATTCTGACGGTCTCTGACCGCACCAACAGGTTGAATTTCTGAACAGACCATATCACAATGGTACATGGTGGATTTACATAATAGTTATATTCAGCAGGTATATATATATATATATATATATATATATATATATATATATATATATATATATATATATATATATATATATATATATATATATATATATATATACTGATAATTGTACGCCTGGGTGTGCTACGCCCATTGTCTGACAGGAGATGTCGCGATCTTTCTGCGACGTCAATGGGAGACCTGACCATTTCCGCTTACCAGAGATAATAGTTCGCCAAACTAGTGCCAGATCTCCCTGTACCGCGGGGGGGGGGGCTGTCTTCTCCCTACTCGCTTGGCCCTTCCCGGCGGGGATTATTAGTGGCGTGGTAGGGTCACTGATACCATCTTCCGGGGCACCAGCTTTCAGTGAAGCCGCTCTAAAGTATTGTGGCGTAAAACTAGTTAAAATACCATGCACGCAAAGGTCTTTTGTAATCTATCTCAGACCATAATGCAGTATTATACTTCCAGAGCTAGTAGAATCATGACGCTATACATATTGTGCGGCAAAGTCATTCTACGCACACATCCGACTGAACCACGGAATTGCATCTCCCTGAATGTTCAATGGCTTCCATGAAAACAAAGTAAGCTTTCGTTCATGATATCCGGCGGTAATAACGGACCGAGCATTAATAGATGACCACAACTGGACTCATGCTATTGGAATTTGCCAGCACAATCGCCTGAGATTAGCTTTGGTCTGTGGGAACAATACGCCCATTGTGTAAGAACAGAACGTGTTTTCAGTCTTCCGGCTGAAACCGACTGAATCGGAAAAGACAAAACAACGCATTGTTATATATCGATCTATTTTGACAGTATTTATGAATGTGTCCATCTACACCAGATGCTTTAACCAAACACGTTCACTGGACAGGTCATGGTCATGTCATACAACCACACAAGCTATTGAAGCCACAGGCAATGGATGAATCAAGTTTATTCATCGGTCATATGACGTCATAATCAACTGCGTGGCGTAAAGGATGCCGTCATAGTCAATTACGCGTTGAATGACGTAGGTAAGTTAGTCACGAACGCCTAATTGATGACGGACTAAACATTGCTGTACGAATTGTATGTCTTTACTATTTAATAAACATTCTATTGAATATTTTGAAAGTAATTTGACTGGGCGATGTTGCTGCCATAAATTAGTTTCAAAATATTCAACAGCTTACGTGTATAGTTTTCTAGAAATTGATAGACAGCTCACGAATCGATCTATCCCAACACGGGATTAGTGTTGGTGGAGCTTAGCTAGAGATGGGCGGGTCATAGCTAAAACTAGCTTCCCCCATTTGAGCCTCAATCTGTATGGTTCGTGAGTCTAGACCCTAGCATTGGGAACTAGCATATAAACGCCTCAAATATTACAACACAATCTGTATGGTTGCCTGTCTTACGAAACCAACCTCCATGTCATATTTCGTTTGGTGGGTGCATTGTACTAAGGCATTGCCATACTCAATGGCCACATAAAGGTTCTTCAAAACTGCGTGTACAGTCCATAAGTTACCATGTTGAATAAGCATACTCTAATTCCTGACGGCATTGTCAAAATGCTTCACCTGTTACCTGGCACTCAAATGAGCTGCGACCAATCTAAAAATAGAGGCGTGCCTTCTACGAGAATACACTTTTCTCGATCTCGAATCGAAGGAGATCTCGCGAGATATGAACGAGCCGCGACACGAATGGAGAAAATGCCCGACAATACACGTCAGAATGTTGTGCCTTAGATGAATGTTCAATTCAATAAATATCCTGTTCAATGTGTTGAAACCTTTAATTGGGAGCTGTTGCGGCAAATTAGTTTCAAAATATTCAATATATTACCTATGCAGATACCTTGAAATTGAGATTCCGGGAATTCACGGTTCAATGAATTACATTTTATCAAACGCGTGTACAAAGTAGGGAACTTAGCTTGAAATGGTTGAGGCTTAGCTAGAAAAATATCTATTTATGAATACGCAAATCAAAATGTTATTTAAAGAATGTCATTGTCATAAATAGGCAAGGTCTAACATATTATAAGTACCATCATGCTTTGATTGCCAACCCATCTTACCAAAATAGTGTTTTAGATAAAGTTATAGATACATGGTAAACGTATATAGATAAAGTTATAGATTATGCAGATTCGATCATGCACGTAACCTAGTGTTTGGAAAGTCATTTGAATAGTTTGCAATTATTTTCCATCATCGGCCAATGCTCTGACCTTATTACACTTAGTAACACATTAGAAATATGAGGCTAAATATTCAGATTTATACATGAAGTATAACATAGATTCATAGAATAGAATAAACTAGAATAGAATTTAATAAAATAGAAAATAATAAGAGTCGAACAGAATAGAATAGAAAAGAATACAAAAGAATAGAAAAGACTAAAAAAGAATAGAAAAGAATAGAATAGAATATCCTTGTTGTCGTAGGCATTAACTAGAATACACTTGGCGATATCAAGATGATATAGCAACAATATTTCTCATATAATGATTAGAGAATAATATTATCATAGGCATTAGATTACCATTAAAACCCACTATGAGAAGCTGCTCCGCACCTGTTACCTTGATTTCCATTAAAGATACAAAAATCTGAGAAACTGATATTTCATTAGTTTGGCTCTCTATGACTATTTGCATTAATAAAACCATTAATATAACCATTACAATAACCATTAATATAACCATTAATATAACCATTACTACTTTAATGTCTAAATTTGGTCAAGAAAATATGACCATTTGCTAACTGAATGCCCATTTGCAGGCCAAGAGAAGACTATTTTTGATCATTTATCATTGGAATAACTGGCTCGGTTATCGAGCCAGTCATTCCAGTGATACATTTTCAAAAATAGTCTTCTCTTGGCCTTTTAGTCGTCTTCGGTATCAAAGGGTTAATACGTTCGGGACATGAAACCATTGGTTATAACTTGCCTCATTAAGACCCAAAGTCATAAAGTGTTTTATTTTATTATGGTTTGTACTGTACGTGTTATCATTCAGAATAAATTAGCCTTGTCGTGCAGGGTTGGGATGGGGTGGAGTGGACGGTTACCAATTTCAATTTCAATTTCAATTTTATTTACACCAATACTTTTTGCAAAGTATGTGGGGTGAACTAATATTCCCACAGTTATATGTTGTAGCGGGCAAGCACAGTAGGTAAATATAAATTCACATGTTACATATTATTATTATTATTATTATTATTATTACTATTTTTATCATCATCATCATCATCATCATCATCATCATATCATCATATGATGATTATTATTGGCATCTTTATTAGCATCAACATTATTATTATTATTATTATTATTATTATTATTATTATTATTATTACTGTCTTGCTGTGCGTCGCCTGCCGTTCGTCGTCAACATTAGTGACATGTTCAGCTATTTATTGATGTTTAAAATAGATTTGTTATATATCTTCCATCTGGTAATGTCTATTCTGTATACGAAGATGAAGTGCAGGATTCCTGTTTATCCATCCATCGTATGACGTCAAAATAAACTATGTGACGCTTAGGATGACGCTATAATCCATTACTTCATGAATGGCGTAGCTAAGTTGATTACGAGCGCTTAATTAATGCCGGTCTAAGCGTTAGTAGTCCAGGGGGACGCCGGACGCTATTGTTATGCAAATGAGCTCTTGACCTATTTAAATACTGCGTTCTGATTGGTTGATCTGAATAAGTGGGTGTAGTCTATCGTTCTAAATGAGTCGGTGGCCGCTGGATGCTATTGTTCTAAATAAGCGGGTGGATGCTATTGTTCTAAATGAGTGGGTGGCTGCTATTGTTCATGCAGGTGCCGGCTCTAAATGTCTGGCTAGACGCTATTGTCTGTTATGACATAGATTAATGTGTTTTTAAATAGGTGATGCGTGCATAGCATATTAATTAGGTGGGCGGCGGCCGCCCCCCCCCCTTCGTGGCTAAAAAGAGTCAGTCATTTAATTTTCAAAAAATCAGATGGCAGTCAGTTAATTATTAAATTTTCAAAATTGTTGTGGAAATAAGTAAAGAACAATGTCCACCATCGTTATCGTTGACGAATAATGACGTCCCCAGCAACCTTGTAGCGTTTAACGTATTAATTAGGTGCATCCACCCCACCCCCCACCTCCGTGGTTGTAGGGTATACTATTTTGAAACTAAGCGGAATTGTGGCTTCCTATGTCGTCGAACAGTGCTTTTTGTAGCATTTATGCACATGATCGAAGGCACCTGCATGAACAACAGCGTGCAGCGTCCATTTATGAACAATAGTATCCAGCAACCACCTGCATGAATGTGTTCCCAATTATTTAATTTTCAAAAAATCAGAGCATTACACAGGTAATATGTAAACTTATCGATGTTGTATAATATTATACAGATAATAATCATGTATCTATCGTATTTAAGGAGATTCTTTAAAGTGGCAGTCAGTTAATTATTAAATTAAAAAAAAAATGTGGGGCTATACAGGCGGCTACACATTTATGCATGCGGCAATATGTGTATGTACATGCCCGGACACACATGCATGCCAAAATGCATGCATACATGTGCAGCCCTTTTTTGGAAACCACGCTGCTGATTGCTGTTGAATGTTTTTTTTATAAAATACATCTCATATTACAGACTATAAAATACATTAATTATACTGCATGAGAGCGTGCAGCTTGCCGCGATGGAGTCGAGTGTTAGCACTTGATTATTTGAGTTCACTCACATACATAAAACACATTCTGGTGAACAAATGACATGCGATTGATATTTGGCAAGATATTACAATGCCCTCGCTGGGAGTAGGTTTTTTTTAAATCGTGAACCTGCTCACTGGCTATTGTAGTCTACCACTAAAGATTAACGCATTTTTAATTCAGGGTGTTCATAGTTAACAGTAGTCATTGTGGGGAGTTGGTTGGAGACCGAATGCCTTATCATTCATGACGTTTCATTTCAACAATTAAGAGCCACATTACGAGCACAGTAGCATAATCATGGATGGTCGTTTACTACAAGTCAAATATAAAAATATCCTTTTGGGCTACACAGCAGTGATATGTTATAACCGTGTTTTTACTATATAATACAGTCAAACCTGCCCTGAGCGACCACCTCATGTTACACCATTACATGGGCGCTATAGACTTTCTTAACCATTTAACCCTTTAACCCTCGAATTTCCTCAAGACAATTTCAATTTTCTCATAGAAAATGTCCGTTTGCAAGAGAAGATTCTTTTTTTAATTTATCATTGGAATGATTGGATCTGCTGGCTATCCATTTGTCTAGACATTGTGCCAGCAAACACCCATCACCAACCACCTACACCAACAACCACCACCACCATCATCATCACCACCCACACACACCACCATCACCAGCATCAACACCACCACCTTCACCACAACCACCACTAGCACCACCACCAGAACCACTACCACCAGTACCGACAAACACCACCATCCACTAAGCACCACCACCACCACTACCACCTACACCCAACACCATGCATTAACCCCACCCCACCACCAACCCCAAATTAATTTCTTCATATTCATATTTGCAGACCAATAGAAGACTATTTTTGAAAATTTATCATTGGAATGACTGACTCTGACGGCTATCCATTTGTCTAGACATTGTGGTCAGAATTAGTGAGAGCGTGGTGTGTGAAAAATGTCATATAGGTTGGAGAGGGTATATCAATGAGGGTTTAATAAAGGTCTCGCTCATATGCACACATACCTATGTCAGCATAAATGCATTATGAGTGCCTAATCAATGATGCCCGACAACAAAAATAATATAGCTGGCTATCCATTGTATAGATATTGTGGCCGCAACCACCTACTACCATCACCCACCACCACCACCACCAACACCACCACCATCACCACCACCACCCTTCTACCACCACAGCATCACTACCACCAACACGTTCACCACAACGACCACTATTACCACCACCACCAACAGCCACCGCCAACCACTAAGCACCAACACCAACCACCACCCATCCACAACCTCTACTTCCACCAACCACCAACCCCACCGCCATCACTAACATTAACAGAGCCCACACTAATTTGTATATTGAGAGATGTGGGGACCCGGCTCGATATATAGCTACAATCATCAAATCAACATGCACATAAAGAACCAATGTTTTATTTGTATCTATAATTTTACATTGAAGAAAACATTACATATGATAAAACATATGGTTTCTGTAGCATAAACAAATAGTCAATGTTCTGGAGATCCATTTATCGATGGGTAGACTAAATCCTTATGGATCAGATCCATCACTGACAGAATCATCATCATTATTGTCAGCATCTAGATTGTTCCTTGTGTACTACTTGATCAGAAACTCTTTTTCGAAAAGCTGAGAAGACTGCTTCATCATATGCATACCCCTCGGTAATAAAATGTCTTCTCCACTGGAACATCATGTCTATACACTTTGCACCTAAAGCATCGGCATATACGGAAATAGACACATTGCCTACACCATTTGGGTCTGTGTTCACTTCACCATCCCCATCTTCTAAACCTGATTGTTCAGTGTCTAAGACCTGCTTATTATTTTGGAATATGGTGAATAGTTCCTGATTGCCTATGGCGTCTTTTTCCTCTTCACCTTCATCTTCACTCTCAGACTCCACTGAGTCATCAGCGGCTTCATTCTCCGACTCCATTGGCTCATCATCTTCACTCATCATCGCTGTCATTTCTTCATCTTCACTGTCTAGATTTTTGCGATCTTCATCATTATGGAATCGGATCGTATGCCGCTTCAAGTCATTTGACCTATCAAAAGCTGAATCACATTCAAAATATTTACATCTTGGCATATTGTTTTTGGATAAATCTAGCAAGCATTCAAGTTACAAGGTTCTTCAAAGAAATCTTCTGACTGTCTAAGGCTACCTAACTACTCTGCAGTTAAAATACACGTCCAACCACTTTGTGATGAATTTGAACAGTTTTATAGGAGTATATGTACTGCAGCCGCAAATCCGCAACATGCACCCGCAAATCCGCAACATGCAGCCACACATGTATGCATGCATTTTCGCATACATGTGTGTCCAGGCATGTACATACACATGTTGCTGCGTGTATAAATGTGTCGCTGCCTGCATAGCTCAACATCTTTTGGAAAATTTAATAGTTAAATGACTGCCACATTAAAGATTCTCCTCAAATACGATAGATATATGATTATTATCTATATAATACCACAAATTATCGCTTAGTTTACATATTACCCGTATAACGCAATGCTCTGATTTTTTTGAAAAGTGAATGACTTGGAGACGCCCCCCGCCCCCCATCTCAGGCAAGTGAATATTTTTTTATACTAATTTGATATAGAAAGTCACATGCAGCTGCAAATCCCCAACATGTGGCCGCAAATCCGCAACATGCAGCCATTTTGGCATGCATGTGTGTCCGGGCATGTACATACACATGTTGCTGCATGTATAAATGTGTAGCCGCCTGTATAGCACAACATTCTTTTTAATTTAATAATTAAATGATTGCCACTTTAAAGAATCTCCTTAAATACGATAGATACATGATTATTATCTGTATAATATTATACAATATCAATAAGTTTACATATTACCCGTGTAACGCTCTGATTTTTTGAAAATTAAATGACTGGGAACACATTCATGCAGGTGGCCGCTGGACGCTATCGTTCATAAGTGGACGCTGTACGTTCATGCAGATGCCTTCGATCCTGTGCATAAACACTTCAAAAAGCATTGTTCGATGACATAGGAAGCCAACCGCTTTGTTTCAAAATATTCTACCCTACCCCGGGGGGCACCTAATTAATACATTAAACGCTGCAAAGGGACGTCATTATTCTTCGTCAATGATGATGATGGTGAACATCAACTTATTTCTATAACAATTTTGAAAATTTAATAATTAAATGACTGCCATCTGATTTTTTTTGATAATTAAATGACTGACTCTTTTTAAGCACGAAAACGGGATGGGGGCCACTGCCACCCACCTAATTAATACGTTATGCACGCGTCACCTATTTAAAAACACATTAATCTATGTCATAACAGACATTAGCATCTAGCCGGACATTTAGAACGGACACCTGCATGAACAATTAGACCAGGCGCCCAGGCAAGTTAATCAACCCAACAGCTGTAAAAGGTATAAATCTGAATTGCTGCTGTGTCACAACCTGTGCATTTTGACATAAAATGGCGCGAACCAAGCGGTCATATCTACATTTATTCAACCTATCTGCAGCAAGGTTAAAAATTGTCCCATGGGTTTCTTCAAGGGTCACCATATGCAAAAATGCTTATGACAGCAATTTCACGTTTGAACATCTCGGAGGACAGTAGACTTCCGGTGGTCAACATCATGTATTTAATTAACCCACATCTTGCAAGGTTAAAATTAATTTATATCGAGAGCTTAGGCATAGTAGAATCGCAAAACATCGATGACAGCAAAATTAACGTGTGCTTTCTTGGTGACAGCAGACATTAGAAGAATCGTGTCGAAATCTTCCAAATGGTCATTTATTTATTTGTACTGCAAGCGTCAACTCATTTTTAATTGGCAGTCCATACATATTTGAGTGTCAAAACCTCAATGACAGCAAAATAAGCCGTTCTTTCCTCATGACAGCAACTCCTTTTGGAAGGGATACAGAGAATATGCTATCGCTGAATTAGATTGGAAATTTTTCGTTGAGTACTACACGTAGGATGGTATAGAACATGCTAATATAGAAATGGTATGCTGAATATTCTGAAGCTGATTTGACTGAGGTCTGTTGCCGCATGTTAGCCACATGTTCCTATCCATGGTCGCCTTCTCCACACCATCTATGACATGAATGCATTCCCGGAATTCCGCGCCCCCTCCCATCCACTCTTCACCACCCACCCGCCACCAGAACCCAACCCCACAGTGTACGTTCATTTGTGTGCCCGTGCTTGTGTGTGGCGTTGTGGGTGTGGGTGGGGTGGCGGATGGGTAACCTCCCACCCAAGTTATAGCATATATAACTAACTTGGGATGGGGTGGGGATATATGCAGTCTGGGCCTGCGTGCCTCTAAATGTAAGCTATCTGTCTGTCCGATGCTTTTCCCCGGAAACTACCTATTTTACTCAGCTAAAATGTTGGTGCAATAATTAGTTTTCCAGAAATGTATTATTCGGTAGATGTGCTTGCATGCTGTGAAAATTTCCTATCGAGGACATTTCTATGAAGACTCGATAATTTGAAATAAATGAGTAACTATACTATAAAATAACGTTGTGATTTGTATAGCGATATCCACTATCCTCCCCGTCACGAGAAATGCTAACAGAAACCCATGCAGGTGTTTGTGTATATGAATACATATTGAGGCTTTTTCGTTTATTTCTGCCTGTCTCACTGAAAAAGAACGATATTTCTTCATTTTACCCACATATTTTCGCTAGAAATGCGTTAATTAATATAACCAAAATAATATGATAATAGAATATGATTTGCCTTTTGAACAACTATTTAATGCATATTTAATACATATTCTCAATAACTCCCGATGCCCATTATAATTCAAGGAAACGGAGAAGATTGTGGATATAGGGAAATATTGAGTAAATTTATTTATCAATTTGACTTGATCAAGCTCTTGTCATCAAGATGACGTCAGTTTGTGTGATATGTGATCAAGGAAGTGGGACTCAGAAACCCCTGAATGAGCAACAATGGAAAACTATCTTGAGCTCATATGCGCGGAGAAAGACACTAAAAACTGACATATTCATCAGTACAACTAAGAGGGTCTGTTGGCAAGAAGGGCTATTTTACCGTACCACGTGTTTGAGTAAATATGCAGCAGGATAGCTGTACCTATTCGCTCAGAGATATGCGCGTTGTCAAAACAGAAATACCAACACTGACATTAGTATATACTCTAAAATTATCGTCGTATTCCCAGCCTTCAGAATGTGTTGATCGAAAAATAAATTCTATGTCATCGGATGCTACTTTCAACCACACACAGGGTTCCATGAAGCCATGGAAGAACACTGTTCTTGGACTCGGTCTGTCATTTTTAACTGGATCAAAGAAGGCGATCATGATACTGAATCAACAGGGACATTCTATATCATATGATAACGTGAAACGTCTGGAGACTGAGGTGGCGTATTCTTGCAGTAATGAGGACAGGGCCACACCAGCCGGATTATTACTCAATCCCCAGCTTGCTACAGGCGAGCTTGAAAAAAATTTATTTACCTAAACCTAACTTAGCAGCAACAGCAGTAGCAACAACAGTAGCAGCATTAGTAGTAGTAGTAGTAGTAGTAGTAGTAGTAGTAGTAGTAGTAGTAGTAGTAGTAGTAGTAGTAGTAGCACTGTAGTAGTAGTAGTAGTAGTAGTAGTAGTAGTAGTAGTATGTAGTAGTAGTAGTAGTAGTAGTAGTAGTAGTAGTAGTAGTAGTAGTAGTAGTGGCGGAAGTAATTTATATTGCCAAACGCAATGGCTCAGAATTCCAAAAATGTTTATTATCCAAGTTTAATTGAAGGTTTTCTCATCCAGTGACTTTGGATCAGAATTTTCCATCAAAAGTTAGGCTCACATCGCTAACAGGGACTGATCTACCTATTCGCCAATTAGCCGAATGCTAGTAAAATTGTGATCTGGCTAATAGAAAGCATGATTGGCTAACAATTTGGCTAATGATTAAGATCATATTATTATACATAATTTCAACGTAGAGAATCATTAAGATTAACTTTGAAAGACATCTTAAGATAAATATTAATGTAACTAGTACAAATATTATGTTTTATTTTAACCATATAAATCCTGAAATCCTAATATCTCGGATAAAAAGCACCCATATAGTCAAGTTGTTGAATTATTTTGAAACTAATTTGATGGGAGGCTGTTGCTGCCTTAGGTAGCAACAGCTTCCAGGCAAACTAGTTTCAAAATATTCAACATAATCGTGTACCTGTTATGTAGCGCTCAGTTGACTACAATAGATCAGATTTGGCTAACAAAAATGGCAGTTGGCTAATCTATATAGGCTATTAATTTGTGAAACCCAGGTCTGACCCAAGTTTAGGTTTAGGCATAGGCACTAAACATACACTAGCAGAATAACCATGAAAGCTAAGTGTAGCTAGAAATCACACCAGGATGCTTATCCCAGTTTACTTACCAAAGTGTATAATCAGATAGTTTATATAAAAGAGACAGCCATATTGTGGCAGAAACAACTCTGTGCAATACCAGTGTCAGTTATACTTCAGGCCGCTGTGACCTTGGGCGTAGTATACCTTTTGACCCCATATTAGCACAGCTCTTCAGGGATCTCATAGGCAACTTACAAGTTTGGCATGCCCTTGTATTTGACAGGCTTGGCATGGGATAATTATGACGTTGGATGGGAAGAACACACTACACGTAACAATGGGCATATGTTACCAAAATGTGCATTATGGGATGAGCGAGACGCAAGAAGAAACCACACCTATTCATAGCAGAGCACGCCGAACTTACACGGGACCAATGAGAGAAATTCCACCATTTTTCACGAACCTTAAATCTGCCAAATTTACTCCTTAACAACAGACAGAGGGTGAGAGGGTATCATTGGGGGTAGCAAGACAAGATGGGGTAGATTTTATATGGCTAATACTAGGTGATGTTGTAAAACTCCCACTTCTAAACGGTTATCATTCCAAACACGTCTCTGATACTCTACCACTTTCAGTCATTGCCTACATGGACCCTATTTCAGCACCACCAACATGGAACGATGTGGTTCAGGAGACTCTGAACAGATCTTTGACCATTGCAGCTGAGAATGGTCTGCAATACGCAGTTGTCAGCTATGATTTGAATGTTGCGTTGAAGGCTTATGCTATACAGGCATTGAAGGCACCAATGTTTGATTATGTAATCATGCTTGGCGGATTTCATACAGAAATTTCATTTTACAGGGCTCTTGGTACATACCTTGCAGATTCTGGAATTTAATTCATATTGAGCGAGTACGGAATTTTGGCTAAAGGCTCTCTAAATGGCTTCGTGAAAGGGAAGTTTTATAACCGGTGCAGCCGGATACACCAGTTGATGGCCACAGTCCTAGAAAGAAGACATTTGTTCAAAGGTTATCTAGCGTGGTGCACTAATGATTCAAATGAACGTTCAATGTTCGAGGAACTGGTAGCTACAGATGCCAACAGCGTGGAAGTAATTGCCACACCATATCTGAGGGTTTCAAATTGTTGCTGGATGGATTTGAATCATACTTTCATGATGTACTTGATGGAAAACATGGAAAAACTGCTCAATATTGGGCTATATATTTATTCATGACAAACTGAGTCCTACGCTTACTTCAGGGGTCAGTAAGAAGGAATGATGTGCAGATGTTCATTCAAATTCTTCCTGCCACTGTCAATGTATTCTTTGCCCTCAACGGACCAAATTATGCTCATTGGGGGACACACTTTCTTGAAAAGATGAAGAATATACCAGACGCAGCATTAGCTATTCTCAACGCATGCGCTTTCTCAATTCGCCGGACGCAGTAGACATATTCAAGAAGTACAATTAATAAAGTTTTGGAAGAGACAGTGAATCGTGATGCATCCTTATCCTCCACAGGCATCATGGCATTCAGCAATAAAGAAGCAGCATTTCGCCAATGTTGTATCAGCCTGCCTCAAAGAAGCATGGCCGTCACAGAACTGAACCAGTTATGCAAGGTCCAACATGGGGAAACACCAGCCAATCAGCTGCAAAGAGTTGGTGAATATTGCTACTGGTAGAATTGCAAAAGCGGAAACAGTTGAATTCTTCACTTATACACTAGATCGCGGACATAAAAAGAGACTCCCATTCACTCAGGAATGTGCAGCGCATTCGAGGCGATTTCGGAAGAGAATTGAACGTGTGAAAGTGAAAAATGTTGTGGCTGAAAACATGAAACGGAAGGTGACACAACAAACTAAGGAACTGGCTGCAGCCGAAGGCGTAACAGATGCTTTTGAACATTTGCTGACAATTGCTGCCATGACCAGTGATATGTTGGATCTGAAAATGACACTCACTTTTCCCATAGCAGAAATTCCACTTTCTATCGCCCACTCTGACGGTACCATGTACAAAACAACCAAGGCTAGGCTCACAAATTTGCTGGAGGAAAGGTATGATGCAACTGTAGACGAGACCGCTATTAACATTGTGGTTGCATGTATATTTGATGGGGGCCTTCTTGTCCAGGAAATCTTATCCCGAAACAAAAAGTCAAAATACGGTGCAATCGAACAGGATTTCATGACATGCTTGGTGATGTCACCTAGTAAAGAGATTCATTTAGTGCTCGATAGATATTGCACTCCATCAATTAAAGATGGTGAAAGGGCGAAACGTGGTGCAGAGGATAGTGAAAGATTCACAATCAATGGACCCGGTCAGACCCAGCAAAAAATGAAAGGCACTGATTTACTGAGATTTCCTATGTTCAAGGAAGTATTTTCACACTTTCTGATGTCAGAGTTTTGTCGTGATCAATATGCAATTATGATTGGCAACAAAACTATTGTTATTTCACATGGTGGTGATTGCAAAAAGCTAACCACAGATGGCAAGGGACAGATGATAGTCATGCGACCTGACAACTTGCGAGGAAATCACGAAGAGGCAGATACTATGATCGCTTTTCATGCTGCACAAATCCTTGCAGAAGGAAAGATAGTCGTCCGAGCATCGGACAGAGATATACTCGTTGTGCTAGTTGGCCCTGCCAGCTGACAGCCCAATCTGCAGCTAGGGATGGGCATCAGAACAGCAAATAATTGGCGTCATTTGGATATCAGTTCACTGGCAAAGCAATTAGAGGCACATCAACTTGGATTGAGCGATGCCTTGATCGCATTTCATGCACTCACCGGTTGTGATTTTACATCAAGTATATACCGAAAAGGGAAGTTGAAGCCATTTGAGAAGGTGTTGTCTTTGGGACAGGTGCCCGTCGATGCTCTTCGTTCACTGAATACTAAATACGTTGATGAAAAACAATTAAAATGCTGATCTGCAATATGTATGCATCCAAAAGAACACCAATTGATGATGCCCGCTTTGATTCATTCATGAAAATGACTGGAGTGAGAAAGTCAATCAATTCTTCCAAATTGAAGAAATTCAACTGTGCCACCCTGCCACCCTCTTCAAGAACTCTCATGTACCATGTAAAGCGTGCTAATTACGTATCCATGATGTGGATTATGGTTGACAAGGCAACTCCAACCACATTGAATCCATGTGAATATGGATGGGTGGAGAGAGATGCCATTCTGGATCCACAGTGGTTTGATGGACCAGCATTGTCACCAACCATGAGCGTCCCCATTGATAATGTAGATGAGGATGATAAGGATAGTGACGAAGAAGAAGATATTGATGGAGAGGTAGAGTTGGAGGCAGTTGTGTGGTCGGACGACAAAGATGGTGATGATGATAATGGCGATGCTCCTGTTCATCTCTGACTATTTTTACTTCACGCTGATTCAATCCATTAGACCGATTTGTGTGTAGATTTAAAAAATTGATACCCAATTCTCGCACCGCAATTGATTGATTAGAATTGTCTGTTGAATATTACGAAATTAATTTACCTGAAAGCTGTTGCCACATGAGGCACCAAGGGTTTCCAGTCAAATGATCTTCAAAATATCCAACAGATTTATCGTTTGACTAGATATAATTCTTCGAATTGTGAGATAAATCTCACGTACTCTGTCAAAGGTTTTGATAATGACGTTGTTAAGAGACACCATATAATTTATTATTTCACAATCGGCCTTGTGCACATAGATCTATTAATGAAAGGATGTCTCTCACTCAAATATATTATGTCATAATCAATTACGTCACTACTACACAATCAAAATGACGTAACTGCATCACAAAAATCCAAATGACCACTAAAGTGTAGAAATTATATGTCTTTGCTGAATTTACGATTTAATCAAGAGTATGTAAAATTTCTGAATCTAATTTAACTGAGATATGATACTGCCAAAGGAACAAATAGCTCCCAGTCAAATTATTTTCAAAATATTCAAGATTGTAGCTGTATATAGTTACCTTGAAGTGTAAATTCTGGGAATTCATCTTTCAAAGTTTCCACATCGATTCCAACACGCTGGGCATACTTAGAAATGGATCCCGTCATTCTCATGACGTCACACTGAAACTACAGTGGCTTGATGGGCCAGTGATTGACATGCCGGGTGGCAGTTAAGTGGCCAGATGACAGCGATGAGTTTTGATTTATTGGACCATGTTTTACATTCCTTTCAAATTTCATCTTTAATTTTAATACATTTTCATTCTTTCAAATATGGGTGTTGGAATACTGAGGTTGAAGCTTGTCGGCCGTGGGTTGGGGTTAAATAAATCATCTGTAACAACATTTCGGCGCCCTTCCAAAGGGAGTTGCTGTCATGAGGAAAGCACGGGCCTATGTTACTGTCATTGATGTTTTGACACTCATATATGTATGGACTGTCAATTAAAAATGATTTGACGCTTGCAGTACTTGGGTTGAATAAATGACCATTTGGAAGATATCGACACAATTCTTAAAAGATGGCTGCTGTCACCAAGAAAGCACAGGTTAATCTTGCTGTCATTGATGTTTTTCGATTCTACTATGCCTAAGCTCTCGATAAAAATTAATTTGAACCTTGCAGGACGTGGGTTACTTAAATAAATGGTGTTGACCACCGGTAGTCTACTGTCCTCCGAGATGGTCAGCGTGAAATTGCTGTCATAAGCATTTTTTGCATATGGCGACCCTTGAAGAAACCCATGGCACAATTTCTAACCTTGCAGCAGATAGGTTGAATAAATGTAGATATGAACCCTTGGTTCGCGCCCTTTTCTGTCAAAATGCACAGGTTGTGTGTGACACGGCAGCAATTCAGATTTATACATAGTACCGCAGAGCGGACTTATCTCGTACATCAAACCTTTTACAGCTGCTGGGTTGATTAACTTGCCTAGGCGCCTGGTATAAATAACAGCAACCCGCTCATTTAGAACAATAACGTCCACCCGTTCATTTAGAGCAATAACGTCCAGCGGTCACCCACTCATTTAGAACGATGGATTCCACCCACTCATTCAAATCAACCAATCGGAACGCAGTATTTAAATAGGTCAAGCGCTCATTTGCATAACAATAGCGCCTGGGGGCCCCCTGGACTACTAGCGTTGTTGTACGAATTGTATGTCTTTACTATTTAATAAACATGTTACTTAATATTTTGAAACTAATCTGACTGGGTGCTGTTGGTGCCATAGGCCAACAGCGCAGCAACAAGACCCAGTTAAATTAGTTTCAAAATATTAAACAGCGTAATTGTATAGTTTTTTGGAAATAGACAACCATGGAGTTCAGGGTTATACCGATCCCATTACGGGCAAAGCGTGGGTGGATCTTAGATAGAGAGGGGCGAGGCATAGCTTAAACTGGATTTCTCTGATGAATATCAGAGTCATGGTCCGTGTTAGATTTTCAAAATATCGAATCGTATCGGGAAATTATATGTATGGAACGTTTGCTATTGGTTACGAATTTGACAGATATTTCCATTTGAAAGTATCTATGGAAAGGAAGTGGATGCCATAGGCCATATTCAATATCAGTTACCTTAGGAGCACTCGCTGTAGCTGTCACTGATTGGTTAAAGACACTGAAAATCCACTGGATGAGGTATGGGGCGGCTCCATATATCGAAAATCAAATTAGACTCCAAATCGAATCAAATTAGACATCGACCATGACTATTAGGCAACCATTTTGGCAAATGGACCTTTCCAATTTATCCATTAATCATATGACATCACAATCAACTACGTGACGTGTAGGATGATGTCATAATCAATTACGTCATGAATAATGTTTCTGAGTACATCACGAATGCTGCAGGTGGGCCTTAGAATACACCTTCCGTATCCTCTGCGTGTCGTACGAGGCGACTAAAGGAGGTAAGGGTGAGGTAACCCTGACAGAAACCTCGAGTGCTGAAGACGGCGGTTCCAGGCCGCACGGCGCACTCTAATAAACCATGGATCCACGCACTTAACGCTTATGATCATGTCGATAGTCACTTACATGACTGGCGGTATGATCGGCGAACGAAAAGAAGAAGACGATCACGAATGCTTAATTGATGACGGACTTAGCGCGTTGTTGTACGAATTGTATGTCTTTACTCTTTAATAAGCATGCTTCTGAATATTTTGAAACTAATTTGACTGGACGCTGTTGCTGCCATATTTTCCAAATATTCAACGGCTTACATGCATAGTTTTCTGGAACCTGATAGTCAGTGAGTCCAGAGTCGCAACACAGGCGAAGTGTGAGTAGAGCCTAGCTAAAGATGAGCAGGGCATTTTAAAAATCCCTCCATTGGTTTCCTTATGATAGCTCTATGTTGTTTTGACAAATGGACTCAAGCCTTTGGGAATCCGTTGGGTATGGCGTATGGATGATCCCCATCACGATTAGTCTGGCACGAAATCTTATATGAAATAAAAACATGGTGGACAAAATTGCCTTTCGTGAAATCAGTCTCAACAACCTTGAGCAATAGATGGATCCCATCTCTCACATTCAAGATGACGTAGGTCTGTTATAGTGATGGCAAGAGTCTGTCATGAGTGTCTGAAATGTATGTGTTTAGTGAATTTATGACTTAATAAAGATTCAGTTGATTATTTTGAAACTAATTTGACGGTGAGCTGTTGATGCCTACTCCTGGGAAAATACGTTCCAGAAATGAGCGTAATATATCTCAAATGGGCGCGGCATAGCTAGAAAGGGGAAGAATATGGCTCAAATGGGCGGGGCACAGCTAGAAAGGGGCGGAATATAGCTAAAATTGGCGGGCATAGCCAGAAAGGGGCGGAATATAGCTCAAATGGGCGGGCGTAGCTAGAAATGGGCGGAATATAGCTCAAATGGGCGGGCATAGCTAGAAAGGGGAAGAATATAGCTCAAATTGGCGGGGCACAGCTAGAAAGGGGTGGAATATAGTTAAAATTGGCGGGCATAGCCAGAAAGGGGAGGAATATAGCTCAAATGGGCGGGCATAGCTAGAAAGGGGAAGAATATAGCTCAAATGGGCGGGGCATAGCTAGAAAGAGGCGGAATATAGCTCAAATGGGCGGGGCATAGCTAGAAAGAGGCGGAATATAGCTCAAATGGGCGGGGCATAGGTAGGAAGAGGCGGAATATGATGAATAGGCTACAAATAAACCCCTCTATTAATTGTAAAACTCCAAATGGTAAGGATTAGGCTTGGGCGATTACGTGATTAAATCGAAACTCGCGATTATTTTGTAAATCGTGAATTTATATGACTAAAAATTAAATAATCGAATAATCGTAAAAAAATTCCTACAGCATAAAATATACTTTTTAATTACTCTTTAAAGCGATCGGTCAAGAGAATTGACATTTTGCTCCGCGAATGTATGCGCATTTGAGGGTCAAGAGTATTTTTGAAAATGTATCACTGGAATGAGTGGCTCGAGTATTGAGCCAGGCATTCCAGTGATATTTTTTCAAAAATACTCTTCTCTTGACGTGCAAATGGGCATTTCTAAGCACCATTGCTGCACTTTAGTCATTGATATGTATTTACAGTTGTGTCTGGATAATTAGTATCTGATTAATCGAGTAATAGCGATTATTCTTAATTAATTGATCGTGATCACTCAAAGCGATAATCACACAAGCCTAGTACGGATAGTATTATAAGACATTATTTCAATTCCAAGTGATCCATGATAATGTTGCACATATCGCTACTATAGTGGAAGGGAGTATGCAATTTTAGCTATGTAGGTGCGTATATTCGTTTGTCCGTCTCACTTCCTATCTTATTCATAGAAATAATTGATTCTATTTCAACTCAAATGTTAACACAGGAAAACGGCTTTTCTGTAAGCGATGATGCAACATCTCTTTGATCTTGATTCGAATAAAGAAATCCAAACAGAAGAAAAAGAGCAAGGATCGTCAGTCTAATCTAGCTAACGCTTTACTCTCGAATTTGATTTTTTTTTAATTTAATTTTTTTCATAGAAATGTCCATTTGCAGAGCAAGAGAACACTATTTTTGAAATTTTCCACTGAAATGACTGGCTCGATAACCGAGCCAGTCAATCCAGTGGTAAATTTTCAAAAATAGTCTTCTTGTGCTCTGTAAATGGACATTTCTCAAGACCACTGCAGAAGCTATATTTCGGCTGATATGAGTGTTAAAGGGTTAAATATGGATTTCTGGTTTGACATTTACTTCATCCATATCTAATATCCTAAGAATGCAAAAAGAAAATCTCTTAAATATCTGTCATTTTTGCATAATATTCTTCGATCTGTTGCGCAAGCATCTCATAAGCTAATTTCGAAGCCATACATATCATAAATGCTTTCGTTTATAAGTCTCGCCATCGAATGATATGTATCAATGGTTACGTAACCACACCCTCATTTGGAAACAGTGCTAATATCTTTGTAAAATGAATACGCCCTTTTATCATTGAATTATCGAACGGTTTTAGATATTGATTGGCGTATAGTTCGGGTCCCTGTTAAACAGGTCCCATTCACTGGGCGATTCCGAGCGTGTCGTACGGGACAACCTGACCGCTTTTTAATTGTTAAAATATAGAAAACACTTGAGGAGACAGATTTCGCTAGCTATTTTCCAAACTTAATCTAGATAGGTACATGCCAGATACAAAACTAAAAAAATATTGGCCTTTTTTATTCTCAAATTCTCAAAACTTATAATATAGTGGTGTGTCGTACGGACAGAAAATGGACATAGTTTTTTACACTGTTTAGACAATCTCAAAATTCTGCCCTGCCTAGAGGGTTATTGATATTAAAGCAGGTTGTTAATCAGCAGACACAACAAAATGAACATTTAATTAGGGGCTAAAGATTATTTGATACTCGTGTTTATGTCAGGAATAAAAAAATGTGGTGTGCCGTACGGGACATCTAGAAACGTGTCGTACGGGACACAGTTGTCCTTTTGCTTATTTAGTCACAGAGAATTCTACTATATGGCTAGTGGCTGAGAAAAGTAGGTTTCCACAAAATTACTATAATAACAGGATTGGAGGGGAACTTTTGAGACTAATTTTAGGCTTTCTCACATAAATCTGCTTCATCAGGTGGCAGGTGGAGTGTGTCCAGAGTTTATATACAGGAACTGGTGCAACTCATGTACGGTGCCAGATCCTGTACAGTAAGGACTATGGTGTTTGCAGAAAAGATTTTGTTCTGGGATTTAGTCATTATTGTGAGGCAGGGGTGGTTGATTGGGTGAGCCCAAAATTAAGCAGGCTCAATCACCTTTTGTTTCCTATTTTTGTGGTTCAGTCTTTGAGAGTTCAGATCTTTTTCTGCCAACAGTCTTTTGTACAAGATCAGAAGCTGTATTCGGGCTGCATGGATTCTTGTATATGTCAGAGCCATGTACATATTTTACTTGTTGCCGGATAAAGTAAATTTTTGTGCGAATGCATGAATTGGCTTGGATTGATCTTGTAAGGTGCTACCCTTGAATCCTTTATGATTGTCTACAGATGAAAAAGGTACCACACTCCTGTCACAAAATTCCTGATGTCGTAACAAAGCAAGTCTTATCAAATATAACAATAAACACAATTTACTTATTAAATGCAAATAACAATGCAACTAATAATGCAAGTACACTAATAAATTAACTTTTGTGAATACACCGTGACACATATAGACTAGTAGAATGAGCCCGCTTTTGGGCGGCCTGGGAAAAACATTCCAATATTATCAGATCCTGCAAATTTTTACTCACTAAGGTCCCTAGTATATTATAGAAAAGAAAGTCCTGACCGATAACACCCGGCACTTTGACATTTTTTCTATTGAAATCTGTGGGTTTTCTTATGTGTTCAAGCATTGGCCTTGGGGAAAATATCTAATTTATGCTACTTGGCAAAGAATTAATTGCAGCAAATGTATGCTATTTGTCTGATAAAGCATTGTAGGCCAACTGCTTCTCCATTTTGCTCGCTAACTGAATGCTAAACCTGCTATCCAGCCCTTGGACAACATATGACTTTTTCAAGGCATAAATAAATTTTAATAATCATATTTACAACTGTATTAATAATTCAAAATTATTAAACTATAATTAATAATTCTAAATCATCATCAGCAAATATGATAAATGCAAATAGCATTCATTTTATAATCATTAATAATTAATCAGTTTTTAAAAAGAATTTCACAGTACTGCCAGATTATTTAACTCAAACAATCACTGATTGGTTCATGATGACTGCAGCAAAATACTAAAACAAACACTGGTTGTTTCGAACTGACTATAGCAAAATAATCACTACATTCAACCAAATGTTTACAGCTTCTTTTAGCAGTCTTGTATATCATATTATTTTTTTAATGTCCAGTAAAAGGACTTGCATGGATTATTAGATACAATGTGTCGTACGGGACATGTACCAGGAGATGTCCCGTACGACACACAAAGTGTCGTATGGGACACACTTTAATGTGTAATTTTATAGTCATGAAATATAAAAATACGTTTGAAACTATATCTCGAATTTGGTTATGACTTGAAGTCAGAAAATACTAAGAGAGACATTTGTGTCATTTATAACACACGTAAAACCTTTAGATGTATATGTGTCGCAAGTAGAAATTGACGAGAAAATAGGTTCACCCGGACATTTTAGTCACCATCCACATTTTGGTGTCAGATTCTTCATATGACTGTCCTAAGTGCACACTGAAAATTCTCACAAATTCTCACTTGGGGAAACATGGTTTTTTTTAACCCTTATAACATGACTTGCGAAATACGAAAAACATGTATAATTTAATAAGTATTCTGTTAACTACTCCTGAAATTAGTCTTACCGATAACTATTGGTGCTTACAGTAACCCATGCTGTATTGCCGTATATGACACACTCTCTACTTAAAATAATTTCATGTATAATAAAACAAAATGGATTTTAGCGTTAAACATCTATATGGTAGCAACGTCTGTTTTTCTGGTAAAACGAATGCCTAAAAATAGCGCTATATGCAGCGATTTAAAATATTTCTTCAAACTCATGTGATGGAGATTATTGCATGTCAAACAGTGACCAAATGCAGAGCAGATCCTGTAAAAGCAATATGTCGTAGAAATTTAACTGCTGATGAAATCAAACAAACCGGGGATTTTGGTGCTTTTATTCTACCATACAAATGTCCAACTAAATCACTAATGTCGGATGTGAAGATCAAAGAAGTTAAGCCTATCAGCTTATCTATTGATAAGTATAGCAGATTAGACACACTGTGGCTGTACTCTAGCATTCTCACAGCTCAACCACCAAACTGGCAGGGCTTTATGTCTGAAGTAAATACAGTTGACAATTTCCACTGTACTGCAATAGTTTACAACCCCATGGTTCCTTTGAATCCAGGAATAAATGAAGCTATTTATAGTACTATGATGTGTGTGCAGTCACGAGCCAGAAAAGCAGGGATGTGTTGTGCAACCATAACATTTGACCAACCGTTGTACTTGAAAAAGCTACACAATTAAGCAAGACAACTCCATCCAGTTTGAGAATATGTACATACGTCTGGGTAGTGTCCACCAACTAATGTCTTTTCTTGGCACTGGCTGTAAGATCATGGAGGGGAGTGGGCTAGATGATGTGTGGGCAACTGTCAACGCTAGGAACTCTCTCCCCAAAATGATGGAGGGAAAGGCCTACACAAAGACACTGAGGGCATGTCTCATGACAGATTCTGCATTGCATTTTCTGTTAATTGAACCACAAGATGAGGGATTTTTTAACGACGGTACAGCTGACAACATCTCACGTAAAACATATGATGAATCTGTACTCTCCGAGTTGCAAGATGAAGGAACACAGCGACGTTGATGATGATAGTTATAGCTCATCAAATGAACAGCCAACCGAAGACGAAATTGCTATAACACATGAAACTCAAAACCATATGGTAACAGATGACATGTGGTCACAGCTACACAAACTATGTAACGAACTCATGTCACATGATATCTCACCAGATGATGTGTGTAACAATGAACATTTGCAAAATCTATGTAAGCAAGTTTGTGATTTGAGGAAGAATATAGAAAAGTCCAGAACAGGCAAATTATGGTCTTTATTCATGGACTTTGTAGCAATTGTAAGGTTGTTCATCAGAGCTGAACGTACTGGTGACTGGCGACTCCATCTGAAAGCTACACATCTAATGTTGCCATTCTTTGCTGCCACTGGGCATAACAATTACACGAAATGTTGTCGCCTTTATCTTCAAGATTTTCTTGAACTATGCCCCTGCCTTGAAGGGCCCATGAACGAAGGATACTTTACAGTCCGTAGAAATGAAAAGGTGTATTGGAGTGGTACATGGTCGGATATGACCATTGAGCAGTGCCTTATGAGAGCTGGAAAAACTCAAGGAGGATTGATCAACATAACACACAAGGATTCTGCTAGAACAAAATGGCTCCTCACAGCACATATCATAGCACAGTATACACATACTCTGCGATCGTTGACTGACACATTCACGGGAACATGGTCAGAACAGCGCAGGGAAATTCACCTGGCAAACATGAAACGTGAGCTAGAAGACGTAAGGAAGCTCAAATTATTTCTTATGGAACACAATCCTTTCACGGTTAATGAGCATCAGTTGAGAAACATTGCTACAGGATTAATTGCAGATCGTCGTGTTACTGTTGATGATGCAATTAACATTGGCCAGAAAATTCACGAGAAGTTAAATGAAAGAAAGTTTGGTGATATTATCCTAAAGAGAACAGACCAAGCTGTAACCTTTGCTGTCTTGCGAAAAGTGGTCAAATTCGGAAGCGAAGACGTGCATGTGTCTTCTCAAGAACTCTTCAATCGCTTAATGTCTAGCGCCTATGTTTCTGGCCCTCTAGATAAAAGTATATTTGAATATGAACTTGCCACAGTATGTCCAGCCCTTTTCCACGATGATGGTACTATGAGGAAGTCCTAAAAGTCACAACTGGCAAAGTACATAGTTGACATGGACACTGCGATTGTACAGCAACTGATCCCAGAGCCAGCAGCAAGAATTTTTTATGGTTGCGCATTTTTACATAGGATAGGTTGGCCAAAGATCGGAACGATGGAAATTGTATGTAGCTCATTTGTGTCTGCGGTTATACATTGTAGAGTGGCTGGAGTGCCGATATGCGTAAGCTTTAATAGCTATAATGCACCAACAACAAAGGACCAAGAACAGAAGAGGCGGTGAGTTAATCAACCAGATTTCCCTGATGTGGTGGTTCAAAACAACACACCTGTTCCAGGAAACAAGGCTGGATTTTTGTCAAACACACACAATAAGCAGAGCACCATAAATTTGTTGGCAGAATATTTAACAAATGCAGGTGTTGAGGTAGAGCATGCTGGAGATGAAGGTGATGCTGATGTTGTGATCGTAAGAAAGGCATTAGAACTGTCACAACCAGAGCGACCCACGGTAGTTGTTGCCGATGATACGGATATTTTGATTCTGCTACTCTATCATGCAAGCATGTCTTCAAATATCTTCCTACAAACTAGGCAACAAAAGATATGCATTACAGGGCTAAACATGTTTTAGGTAGAGAGCTGTGCATGTGTCTACCATTTGCCCACATTATATCTGGTTGTGATACTACATCAGCTTTGTATGGTATGGGCAAGATAAAGCAACTTAATAAACTTCAGTCTTCACCGAAGTTGCGAGAGGATGTAGTTATATTTGGTGACATCTCCGCATCAAAGGAAGATGTACATGTAATTGGAGAAAAATTCATTAAAGCTTTGTACAGTGGAGGGTCGAAAAGTCAGGGGTTAGACAATCTCAGATACCTGAATGCCATTTCTTCTAAGCATGTACCGGTTGAGCGCATGCAACCCACCTGTAGAGCAGCATATTTCCATAGCCTTCGTGTACATCACCAAGTCAGTCATGGCGCCACCTAAAAACTGTGTTGAAGAAGGGAGAATATGGATATAAGGTAGAAGATGGAGCAGTGTCCTCAATCATCACCGACAAGGCGCCAGCACCACCGGCGCTACTTATAGATATACGATGTCAGTGTATTAGCAGTACACGTTTATGTGTATCATGTAGCTGCTCCAAGAAAGGCATTGCCTGCAGCATTCATTGTAAATGCGAAGGTCACTGCCAAAAGCGCTCAAACCATGATGAAGTATGAATCATCCGTCATTTATCACACAGTTTACCATTAGTTTAAAGGAATTTTCTTTGGTAAGCCTGTCGAGAATTGTCAGGTCTATCTAAATGACATATTCCCTGAATTTTAACCCGCATTTTGGCGGTCATTTTTAATTTGCCCTAAAAACATATTTCCCCAAAGTGCGAATTTTTGAGAATTTTTCTGGCAGCTATTTTAGGTCATTTTAGGTCATGCTGGTGTAATTAAAACAAAAATTGGACTGTTAACTAAAATGTCCGGGTCCATGTCAATTTCTACTGGACTACTATTTGAACGTATATAAAGGCCGCCGCACCTGCTATACATTGTGCCAGAATGTTCTTTCTTATTAGCGTAATATATTTTTTTTAAATTAAGGAGCATACCTGTATGGCTTAATAATGAGTCTTGAATATCTTTACGTACTTCATAATCATGAAAATTCAAGCCTTTTGATATTAAGACCCCAATATGAGCATTTTCTTCAATCGACTGGAAATGGAGAAGAAATTATACAGTTATTTAGTCGTCCTGTGCAAGCTAATATTTCTATAATTTTCAACAGTTCTAGACGCGTCTAGACTTAGGTTCAACTGGTAATAATAATAATAATAATAATAATAATAATTATTATTATTATTATTATTATTATTATTGTTTTTTGTTTTGTTTTTTTGGTCAAACAGTCAAATATCTAGATCAAGGGGTCACCAAGTGCGAATTATCTAGATACAAATCGGGAATTCACGTAGGTAGAACCACCATACTCGGCACATCCATTATTATTATTATTATTATTATTATTATTATTATTATTATTATTATTATTATTATTATAGTTCTATGAGTTTCCAGATACATAATCAATATCAAGCTCACGGGGTCAAGATGTGAATAGGTGGAATACACATTTGGACATATACAACTCTGGACCACAAGTAGGTAGAATCAATAAATTTAGCACACGCCTTTATAGTACGACAGATTATGATAGCTTTTAGATCGATCTCTATCTCTCTATCTCTATATCTCTCTATCTCTCTCCCTCCCTCCCCCTCCCTCCCTCCCTCCCCCTCCGCTCTTTCTCTCTCTCTCTCTCTCTCTCGTGCATTCTAGTTATTATTATTATTATTATTATTATTATTATTATTATTATTATTATTATTATTATTCATATAAATAATGTAACATAATTTTTTTAAATTATATATATATATATATATATATATATATATATATATATATATATATATATATATATATATATATATAGTAGGGTTCACTATGTATTTTCGTTCAGAATTTTTGGGGATTTGTAACACTATATATTTTTGGAAAGCATTTTATATGCCAATTTCAAAAACCAATGTTTGCATTTGCATAAATGTCTTCATGGCGGCCATCTTGAATTTTCAAAATCTAAATCCTTCGAAATCCAATATATCTGCAACCATGTACCCTAAATTCACAATTTTGATGTCTATATCTAGGTTTTCTGGGTCAACGAATGCATTGGTAACATTTATAATAAACTTCAAGTGCCAGAAATAATGTTTTGGTTGATAATTCCCAAAATAATAAGCAATTCTCACACAACATCTGCAAATGTCGCACCTTTTTTCTAAATCAATATTTGTTACAATATTTAACGGTAACAGTAGCCCATAGTAATCCTATAGAGGGGATAGAATGTCGATATAGCCCAATGGCCTGTTATCTACGTAATCACATTGTCATCATGTTTATTAATAAACATATTATGACAGAGTATGTATATGGTGAGCGGCGTGTCACAATTTTACAATAATGGATGGCCCAGGGTAATTTTCAAATTCACCAGTAAAAGTAAACTGAAAGCAAATTTTTGCAGAAAAGTTGTTCAAATGATCGTCTGCTCATAGATTTGCAATAAGCATAATCGGACAGCAATAATCTTCAGGATTATCGTTTGTAATCTTGCAATAAGCATTGATCAAATATATTTTGTCATCAAATTTGAGTAAATCATGAGCGATGTACAGCTTGATGCAACACAGGGGTTAACAAACTGGAAGCTATGCATTTTATGCCAGACAGATGCTACTGTTAAAGGCCCAATGGTGCAGCATCCAAGAATAGACTCATTTACCAATTTGTTGCAAGCAGTCGAAGAGAGAGAGCAACATTGAAAGATGGTTCATACATTGAAATTCAGAAAAGACTTAGACTTTGCACATATGGTGACCTATCTTCACATAAAGCGGGTTGGCATCGCAGTTGTTACTCTACTGCCACTAATACAGAAGAAATACGACGTGCACGAAATCGCATAGAGGATGCACTATCTAGTGGGTCTTACATTACTAAGAAACGTGGGATAAAGAGGAAAAGTGCTATTGATGAGGCATCGACATCAACTTCAGTATTTACACGTTCCTCGACAATTCCACTGTGTAAGGAACTGTGTTTCTTCTGCCAGACAGACGATCATAATCAGCAGTTGTTCAAATTACGAACTCATAATGCTGGTAAAGCCCTAAGAGATGCATTGGAAATAGCACAAGATACAGCATTACTTACTAGATTAAATACCTCGCTTTCCCGGTGTGATGCACATGCAATTGATGTCCGGTATCACAAGCCATGCTGGAGGAAGCATGTTTTCCACATTTTACGAGATTCAGATACTACAAGAAATGCTGAGAATGATCTCTCCCGGCAAATGGCATGTCTGATTGAAATTATCCATATTGTTGATACACACCGCCGAAATGGGGCTTATCTGTCTATGGTTGACATAGAAATAACATATATAAACATGTTTGACCATAAATCCTTGGACAATCATTCACCTACATTTAGTAGGCAGTGGCTGAAAGAGAAAATCCTTTCTGAGCTAAATCATGTAAGACCTGTCCTTCAAAAGGACAGGCGCAAGTGTGCCGTTCTGTACTCGCTAGAAGCAAGTGAGGAAGAAATGGTTCATTCTGCGATGTGTGAAGATGATGGTATGGAAGGCATGAAGGCGATCTATAGGGCAGCACAAATTGTTCGAAAAAGCATCACAACATTCACTAAGAATGATGGTGAACCTGGTTCAGTCCTTGTTTCCAGCAATATGGATGACATCCCATGTGAACTATACACACTGATACGATGGATAATGTAGATAGTTTGGATAGCAAAACCAGAGAGTGTCTCATTGATTACGTTGAGCAGTGCTTACATCTTGTCAAACCCTCATGTTTGGACTTAAATCGGATAGGTAAGTGATGCATAAACCTAAAGCTGCCTCTTCTGAAAAATCCAGATCCCAGCAAAGAAGAGAAAATTCTCAGGTTCTAGGATTGGCATTATCTGTGCATCACGACACCAGGAATAAGAAGATTGTGAATCTTCTTCATGCACAGAACTGTTGCATATCCTACCACCGTACAATGCTTCTAGAAGCAGCAATAGCTAACTCGGTTGTCGAAAACATGAGACAATTCAATAATCTGTATGTACCACCATTTCTAAAGAAAGGGACATTTGTTTTCTTTGCTGTGGACAACACCGATTTTGCTGAGGATACCATTGATGGTAAAGGTACTACACATGGAACAATTGTTGCGGTCTATCAAAAAGCTTCTGCACCCTGGGAATCTATTGCACCACCTTTAAACATTGGTGATGCAAAGAGCTTATCCATTACGCCACAACACACATCTATGTTGCCATGCGTCAAACCAAAGGCTCAACCTGGAAGCGAAAGTGAGTCAAATTTATAAATGCCTAATTTTTGTAGCATTATGTCGTAGCCCCAAGCTTTCCACTATCGACGGCGAATCACCACTTTTCTATCAATTTTAACAGCGTGGTTTCGCAGGAATGCTTTGGCTTGAAACCAGATTGAGATTCACATAGTAAATTATATGTACTCAGAAATTTATAAGCATAGTTATGCACATGCCGTTCAATAATTTTCGGCAAAATTAGGAGTATAGAAATGAGCCTGTATTTACCAATCTCTCCTTTCTATTCTGACTTATGCAAAGGTTTAGCCTTAGCGTATTTCCACATAGTCGGAAATATCCCTGTATCTATACTTTTATTTATAATGGCTGTAACTGATGGGGCGATAACAGATGCAGATAATTTTTAGGAAATGGGCGTTCAACTCATCATAGCCTGCCGACTTATTTGTTTCTAAATTTGCAATTTCATCGTAAACATAATCTACTGTTATTTTAGGTATGCTAAACTCAATTTCATTTGGCACTTTACTACTAACGTGTATTTTAAGATTATTTCATATCGCATGTTGTTGACTGCATATTGAATTTGCGAGATCAGCTGAAACTGTAGTGAAATATAGATTGAACATCTCACAATGTTGTGTTGTGTCTCTAATGTCATTTCCATCGCTATCATATATAATACTAACTGCATTTTGCTAGATTTTGGGTTTATGCTTTTAAAAATCTTCCATATATTAGAATATGGTACATGGTGTCATAAACATGGCATGATGCTGTAAAGTTTGCTAATAAGTTTTATAACTGAAAATTGCTGAAAACGTCAACAGTCTGCCTCAAGTAGATAGATACCTCTCCAGTTTATATAAAAGAGGAGACATCAAAACTCTTTTCATTTGGTTTTTCATTGACTCCGATATCCCCTGGCTACAAAAGACCAGATTATTGCAACGGAATCAGGTTTCTAGTATATGCAAATCGTTGAAGCACTAAGAAGTTGACCTTTCCCGTTTTAGCTATGCCCCGCCCATCCCTAGTTAATCTCAGCCCACACCTCGCTCGCGTTGGGATCGATCGATCCCTGAACTACTTGACTATCAATTTCCAGAAAACTATACAGGGAAACCTGTGAAATATTTTGAAAATTAGTTCCAAAATATTCAACAGAATGTTTATTAAATGGTAAAGACATATAATTCGTACAACGTGTCGGACTATTACGTCAAAGCCCTGTTACTGGTGTAAATCTTTGCATTTTGTGTTGTTGTAAAGTCAGCAGAGCCTTGACGATTCTTTATAATTCATCATGCGACACTGTGTTATACTTAGTGATTTCAGACATTGTGCAATTGGTTTCACATCAATTGCTAGGTCTTTAAGCACAACATGGCATTTATGGGCTAGCTTGTAAAACGTTGTAGAAATTTGGATGGTACCAAGAGCACTTCGTAAATGTTCAATCTCTGTCATTGTATCCTGGATTGCCAGGTTCAGAACATGATCATAACAATGCACATATGTGGATAATTGTGGTCGGGTTGCAGGAGGGAATAGCCAACCGGGAACTGGTAACCCACCCCCTGGGTCACGCTATGGATGGCTATACCCTCAGCACGTATGATGGCAGAAATGTCTAAGACACGATTTGCCCCCTCTGTGCATGCTCTGGGCTACTGGAAGCACCCCCATAATAGACAGGGTTTTCTTCATATAACGGAATACTAGACTGATGACTGTGTGAAGATTTTAGCTTTTCATATACATGATCTTTGCATGGTTTCTTCCTCGTAACGGTCATGATCACAAAAGTTTCCGGGAATGTTTGGCACCTCTGAAAAGCCTGATGACTCAATTCCTCCCCATGATAATAGCAGGTCAAGACGGAGAGAAGGCCGCTTATAAAACACGAATTCCTAAAAAAGAAAATAACCAAAAATGCAACGTCGACAATTAACTTGCTGCTGCTGCTACCGAGACCTCTACACCAGAAAAAGACGAATACCGATTGGTTGAAAGATTCTTAAGAAAGCTAGCCATTCGCTGAAAGATAAGGAGATGAAGAGCAGAGAGTATAAAAGCTGCTTGCTTTGTGATCTCATGACTGAGCAACTGAAAGGTTGCTCTGTCGCTACCTCGCTAATGAGCCCAGTCAACGGTACACGTCCCGCTTCATGATTCAGTAATGATAAGAAAATTGCACTGCTGGACTGCCGGGACTTTAACCACTCGCCACGAGCAGTCGTCTACATAGGCAGTGGGGCAACCTTCAATTTTGGAAGGACCGCTCCACAAGAGCGGCCCAAAATAACAACTTAAATTTCTCAGCCTCCAGCAAGCCACTGCCTCCACACCGCTCTGAAAAACTCGCTGATCTGAAACCTCCCTCCCGCCTACACACCAGCCGCACTGCTGATTCATTCTCGCTGAGCCACTGCATGAAACATCTTGGCCGCAGTTCGCCAGCTGTGAAGAAGAACTCAACGAATGCCGCTCAATATCAGCCTCAGAGCGGGCTCGACTTCAGCTGCATACGATCTTCATTGTACAGAACATTTTTTCACTTATTGTTTTCGCTCTAGAAGAATAGAAAGACTCTGCCACTACCTAGAACTGCTTCAGTACACTCGATTCTAGATGTGCCGTTCACTCGGTTTGGCTGCATTGCAGGACAAACTAACTCTCTCAGCGCCGCCTCTTCACAACCACTTATTACATTAAGAAGCCGTTGAACCTTCACCCATTCCTGCAAATTCAACTCATCTGGCTTATTATGATCTCTGGCCATCGAGGATTAAACCACCGCATGGCCTTGTCCCTTGGGAATATACCTACCGGGGCTGGTTAAAAGCCTACAACGCCTGCAATAGCAAAACCTAAACCCTGCATTTGTGGGACTGTTTTCTACCATGACTGTGACTGCTTCAACGGCGCTTACGAATTGAACTGTGCATGATTAAGATTTTAAATATACACACTAACCAAGCTCTTATTTTTCCTCTTACAGAATCGTCAGCGATACTGTCTTAAGCACCCTTTTTGATGGATTCTTTCCACCACTTCTGAGCGGCCATTCCGTTTCGCCTCAAGGAACATTCAGATAGGAGATCGTCTGTCTTAGACATAAATTACAGACGACGATCTAGCACACCATTCAACGTGAAGACAAATCCTGAGCATTGTAACGGTGTCGCTTCAATTGTATATTCTCGCCAGTGAGGACGTCCTCCCATTCTCACAGCTCTTTTGAGTAGGTGACGACTTGCGTGCTTGAGACAGCAATATTCCCCCACCCTCCTTATCTTAATTGGTAGGCCCCGAAACACTACAGTCTCATCCCAAGAGTTTGTGTCACCAGTATGCCTGTCCATAGCAATTTCGTGATCTAAGGACTTACAAGATTTGATTTGGTGACCTAATTAACATAAGTCTATACAATAGTTTTACCTAAACAGACCGTCAAGTATGCTAGATAAATATAATGAGCATACGAAAATACAAGACATGGCGATAGCCTGATGAACTTTTAAACGGGAGGGGGGGGGGGGCTCCCGGAGGTACCACACAGACTGATAGGTCTGCAGAGGTATCCCCATAAGAGAGGCTCCCGCACACGAGATAACTAATTAACTTAATATAAGTTATTATACCTCTAAGCTGAAAGGAAAGAAAATGATCTTTTATAGTGTCGAAAAATCATGTGCCTCACGCGGGCACTACTCCTAGTGCTAGTTTGGGTGAGGAGTATTATCCTTGCATGGGCCGTCATCACTGAATCCTTGCGAGAGGCAAGTGCCTCGCGCAGGCCTCCATCACAGGAAAATGTCACCATCGCTTAAAGTGGGTGAAGAGTATTGGCCGAAAAGGCTTACTCTAATATTCAACCAAAATGCTGTAAAGAAAAGACCATACCTAGTGAAATTATGACGATATGGTTGCATGCTTTTTTACGTGAAGACGGGACGAGCGATTCCCGAAGGATTCCCATGTCACCGTCTTATGTAATTTTCGATATGCTGAATTATTAGTTGCCGCTTTTATTTATGTGGGCCTTCTTCTATTCCTAACCTCATATTTAGTTTTTAGAGACAAGAACTATTTTAGTCCGCAAATGGCTGGCGTCTACCTAGCAATGTACCCACTTGGCACACCAAAAGCATCATCCTATCTTGGTCGTGAAATACGCGCTCTGTCAAAAATAGTATTAAGCGCGCGCATGCGCGCTACGGGCTTTAACGAACTTAGTCGTTTTTATGACGTGATCTCTCCCATAGGCCTATATATGCTTATAGCTCTACCTAGGGGGTCGTGTTCAGGGAACGAATCCAGGATGGGCGGCGCGTACCCAGCTTAGCTGGTACGGCTGGCACCTGATCGGTCGATCCGAACTACACGATCACATTCTTGTGCGGCCGCTCAAGGCCTTAACCCGCAAAACATTCTAGCTAGCCTAAACCACCGCTTCAATCCATCTAAAAGTGTTAGATTTACGCACAAACAGAAGGCCCGCCCGTGGACGCCTGCAGAGAACTTCAGATCAACTAGGTGGCAAAGACCAAAAACTTCCCCACCCCCAGCATGTTCCATCAGACATTAAAGTAGAACTTTCCTCCTGTATCGCTTTAAGTGGACATTTAATGAGGGATTAGCTCTCAGCACCAAACGACTTTCTCGACCAACTAACCGTAAGTGTAAACCTAGACTGACGACATGAATAGCGACTGACTGACTGACTGCCCAGGATAGATAGGTAAAGCCTGTTGTCTCCTCTCCCACTCCTCCCATTTAGGACCCTTCCACCACCTACCCACCTCTCCACACACCCACCCCACCACCCCTGAGAGACAGCTATTTCCCCAATCGCCTCACAGGCCCTTTTGCTTCAGGAGCGATGATGGTAGGTCAGATAGGACCACCGATGACTAGGACGTGAATTGCTCCTATCGCCACGCCATGCGCTGCTTTCTTTTGGCCCACGATCAAATATCGCACACATAGCTCACTAAGTAAGACCCCCGCTTCCATGCCTCCTCTCTCGCTTCCGTCCCTCCCTCAACACACTAGCGCCTGAGAGAGAGAGAGAGAGAGAGAGAGAGAGAGAGAGAGAGAGATGCCTAGCAAGAGCACATATGGAGGCGTGGTGGCTGAGTGGTTAGGAACTTGAGCTCGTAACTCCAGGTTCGCAAGTTCGCTTCCTGGCCGGTCTGCTATGTTGTGTCCTTGAGCAAGTCACTTAACTCTGCGTTGCTCCAGTCAACCTAGCTGTAAATAGGTACCTGTGATGGCATAGCTCTCTGTGCGCCGTATGTGGCTGCCGGGGCACTGTCAAATGAACAGGGGATCAGATGTCCAGCGCTTAGAGCATGCAATCGCATGGAGTTCAGCGCAATATAAATGCACTATCATATGCCAAGGTGGGCTGACGAGCGCAGGAAGCCCCCACCTCCTCGGCGGAGCAGGCCACTCGCCGCTCGACTGGTGGAGAGAGAGAGGAGGAACGCTTGCACGATGCCTGCCCTCCATGTACCCCACCTCCATCCCATCCCTGACGCTGGAGGGAACTAGTGCAGGACAGCTGCCACCCGGCAACAACAGGCAGCTGATATGGGGCCACGATGGCATATAACACAAGCCAGCACGACTGCTTGATCCCGCTGGACGAGATTTCATGTCTCTATTACTCTATCCATCGTTGCGCATTCTTGAAGAAGAGCCTGAAACGTACCTGCCTTGGTCAAGTACACCTAGCCCTAAGATCAACCAAGAAACCCTCCAGAGGGGGGGGGGGTGTGTGTGTGTGAGGTCCAATTTGACGTAGTTCACTGTCCAGGAAAGTTGCATGGAAATGCTGATGATCTATTTTGCAAATACCCTGAGCCTTATTCAGTTAACATTGATTTTAAAGACCTGCCGATGCCTAAATTCCCCGCAACTGGCCTCCCGATTGAGACAGTGGACAGTGAAGAGTTCATATTCCCTCTCCGCTGACAAGTGTGACCCTGATTGCATGTGCGCCGCTCAAGCAAGTGACCTGCATCTTGGACCTGTCATGGTTTGGTTACATAATCATGAATGACTACCTAGCAAAGAATTTTCCTACACTTACAACACCACGAAATACTACCAAAAACGTATCGAAGAATATTGTGTATACGACAGAATACTGTATTACTGTACCCATCTTGTAGTGCCCTGGAACCACCATGAAACAGTTCTTGAGCAACTACATGATTGCGCAGGACATTTCATGCAAGACCACGCTCTCGAGAGGCCACGTTTTCACTGGATTCCTCGGAATAGATGCCTCGGTCAAGATATGGATGGCCAAATGTATCCCTTGTCAGCTGTAGGCGCCCGTTTTGAGCGCATCGTCATTGATGTCATGGGACCTCTGACAAATTCAGATAATGGAAATCAGTTTATCCTTGTCTTACAAGACCATTTCATCAAATGTACGGAAGCTACTGTCACAGATGCATTGGTAAATCAAGATTTCTCCCACTTCGTGGTTCCATGGAATTGCGCTCCGATCAAGGTACCAACTTTAACTTTGAAAGCCATCTGTTCCAGGAACTCTGTCAACACCTACATATCATAAAAATCAATTCAATCAGACTCTCGCCACTATGTTGACTAAAGAAACTTGGCTACTTTGCCATGACTGGGACTTACCCCCACTGGACATCGTAATATCACGTACACCCAACGTCTACAGGACGCTGCTCATGACCAGCGCACCTATCGCAAACCACGTCTGGGTGAGTGACTCGACTCCGCCTCTCAGAGCTAGTCACAAACTGAGTTACAAATGTTACAAATGGAAGGGGCGATATACTGTCCTCCAGCAAAAATCGGATGTAACTGATCTCCTCCATGCGCTGGACGACTGTGAGGTCCTTCTCAATTTCTACCTCCTGAAACCTTGCATGGAAACGAAGGAAGAACCACCGCTAAAGAGTGACACCGACCAGCAAATAATCTGCCACCGCTCCTGCTAACACACCAATCTATGCCTGATCCTCCAGATGGGGATGACAGTGTGATCATCAACACCCGCCCCGAGCGGATAATGTGGACTACGTACTCTGGAAAACTGTACCTGCGTGTCCAGGACAGCCTTTCTTCGCGAATAAATGAAAATGTGACTCCGCCTGCATTACTGTTTACTGTCGTCGCACAAACCTCCAACCCCTGGCGATGGACCTTCCGCTACTGCACTGACGCCCTTGTAAATACCCAGTGTCACTAACCCTATCAGGCCACCCCACTCTGTTGCTATCGTCGAGCACCAACCTTGCGTGAACGAGTCGGCGTCGCAAGCCCCCAGACTGGCACTAAGGACCGAAGGCTAGCCGGGAGGGCTGACGAGTGCGGGGAGCCTCCACCTCCTTGGCAGAGCAGGCCCATCGCCGCTCGCGTGCCAATTCTTCCTGGGACCCGAAGGACCATGAAGAGAGAGGAGGAATGCTTGCATGACTCCAGACATCACGGTCCCCCGGGACACTAGGGGAACTAGCGCGGGACGATGGCTGCCCGACCATAATAATGTAAAAACCTCTTTCATACGCGTGGCCAATCCTTTGTTAATGCCAGACATATTTGCTGAACCAATTTGCTTAACTCGGATCAGAGTGATCTGCCCTAAACATATATACTTTTTGCCCTGAAATTACCAACTGCGTAGTGCCAAGGAGGACAATTGACCTTTCCAGTTTTAGCTATGCCCCACCCATCTCTAGCTATGCTCCACCCACATCTCGCTTGTGTTGGGATCGATCGATCCCTGAACTCTCTGACTGTCAATTTCCAGAGAAATATACAGGTAAGCTGTTAAATAGTTTAAAACTAATTTGATTGGGTGCTGTTGCAGTCAAATTGGCTTCACATTATTCAACAGAATGTTTATTAAATTGTAAAGACATACAATTCGTACATCGTGTCGGACTGACTAAATCGAGATCATGCCATAATTAATGTAATCTTACACGTCACTTATTTGATTATGACGTCATATGACGTCAGATGATGGATAGATAAACTGCAAAGGTGAATTGTCCACCCATCCCCACCCTCACCTCCGCCTATGGACAAACAGATTCCTACATACACAGTATGCATATTAATTTTAAAACTCTGATTACGTTGGCATCGTAGCCGCCCTTGGTTGCTCACCAAAAAAGGTATTTTAACTCTAAGATGGCCGATGCCTCAGTATCTCACTTTCAAAACAAACATATAGGTAAGCTGTTGAATATTTGGAAACTATTTAAACAGGAACCGTTGATGCCGCTGCCGGTAGAAGTAAATACTCCGAGTCATATTAGTTTAGAATTAGAATGTTGGATTTGAATTTTCTTTTTTGACTGAGAGCTGTTGCTTCCTTACCTTGCCGGAAGCTGCCAATGGACCTTTCCACTTTAGCTATTCCCCGCCCATTCCTAGTTAATCTCCGTCCACACCTCGTTCGTGTTGGGATCAATGGATCCCTGAACTTCTTGACTATCAATTTCCAGAAAGCTATACAGGGAAACCTGTTGAATATTTTGAAACTAATTTGACTAGGTGCTGTTGCTACTTAAAACAGCAACAGGGCCCAATCAAATTAGTTTCAAAATATTCAACAGATGTGCATTAAATGGTAAAGACATACAATTCGTACTACTAAGCGTTAAAAGCGGACTAGATCGAGTCATTCATGACAGTATGCTACAGAGGCATTAACAGCACCCAGTCAAATTAATTTCAAAATATTCAACAACTTACATGTATAGTTTTCTGGAAATTGATAGTTAGTGAGTTTAGAGATCACTATATCCAGCACGGACGTGGTGTGGCTGAAGCCTAGATTGAAAAGTGGAAAGGTCCATTGTGTTCTTGCTCTATTGCTCCTCACCATGCATCTGAGCGCCTTCGTCTGTATTCGATAGGTATATACATGGGTAAATTCGGACTTTGTTTCGTCTCTGATGCGGCCCAAAGTGGCATTGGCATTATCTCCGGATGATGTTGAGGAGAACGATAGGCCAAATGTTTACTGGTGGTCCAGATGGCTTCATGTGCTTGGGCAGCGCTATAGCGGTATCTTGACCATGAGCGTCGATGGGAAGGTGTTGTATGGAAGGACAGTTCATTTATTATCTCTGTTATTGATTTGGGGATTCTATACTTAAAAGGTTCATTGCTGAAGCTGTCAGGTCGCGATGCACGGCCATTTCCCAGCGTCTCAAGTGCTTTCCAAACCCCAGTTGGCTTAATTTTTATTTGTAGTGATCTCATATAAAAGGGTGAAATAGCACATCGTCTTAATTCCTGGATTGCTTGTTAAACCATTCCCTGATCGCATCTACCTTTAACTGGTCTGGCCCGATAAAGTTTCTCCCAGTGCTTTGCACAGAAATGTTGGTGGTGACCCACCAACCTTAAGATCCGTGTCCACATTAGACAATTTGGAATCGTCTTCAGTGACTTTGATGCCATCAGAGTATCTGATTGTAGGCTGGCGAGTTCTTTCAGTAGTTCACTGATTCGACGAAGTATGGCATTGTACTCGCAATGTAGCATTGTGCGGTGTTTGGTCCAGCCACGTTGAGAGATGATGAGCCATAGTACCTTCTGTTGCTCAGTAGTATAAATATGAGGTCTGTCGTGTAGCGTCCAGATCTCGGGTTATTCTTGACAACTCCTACTACATTGCTGGATGATCTTTGAATGCATTTCAGTATTTGAGTACTTTGGCGATTTCCTCGTTCGGAGTTGATATCGATTGATGCTATCTGCTAGCCGAGCGCCATGTGATATGAATTGGCTGATGAGCCTATCTAAGTCAAATTTGACATTGGCACTTGTTAGATATCTTGTTGAAAATTCTAAAATATTATTATTATTATTATTATTATTAACAGAAAATCCTTAATCCACAGCAAGGAAGCTCTATGTGTGGCCATGTACTAAGGATGCCTGAACACACACCAGCGCAGAGTGTCTTGGATTTCGCCATACTGGGAGTCAGCAAATGTAAAGTCAGGAGAGGACGGAAGTGCATAAATCTGTTAAGCGTGCTGCCGATGACCTGAAGAAAACAGGAGTCGGTACACTCAGATCAAGAATGGACCTGAGGAAACTAAGGATGTTGGCTGAGGACAAAACACCGTGGTCCAATGCAAAGAAGGACTGATCGCAGCTGTAGGATATTTCTACTACTACAGCCGCAGAATACATACACACAGGTTGGCAGGCAGGCAGGCAGACAAGCAAGCATGTGGCGAGCGGCCGGATGGACGGACGGGCTTATGGACGGATTGGGTGGGTGGGGGCTGATGGACGGACTGATGGGCGGGGGGGGGACCATTGCAATAGCCTCGTAGCAATGTGTTGCAATGGACCTTTCTATTTTTAGCCATGCCCCGCCCGTCACTAGCTAAGCTCCACCCACACCTCGCCGTGTTGGGATTGATCGATCCCCTAATGCCCTAGCTATCAATTTCCTGAAAACTATACAGCTGTTGAATATTTTGTAACTAATTTGACTGGGTGCTGTTGGTGCCTATGGCAGCAACAGTGCCCAGTCAAATTAGTTTCAAAATATTCAACAGAATATTTACTAAATAGTAAAGGCAAAGGATGTGTACAACAACGCATAGACCGTCTTCAAATATGCGTTCGTGACGTACTTATCGACGTCATTCATTATGATGGCATTGTACACATCGCGCAGTTCATTATGACGTCATATGATGGGTGGGTACTCTGGAAAGATGAATTGGGACTGACGTAATGTGGAAATATGACGACATGTTGGTAGTGCATTCAGGTCAACTGTGCCCGACCGAAGTAGTTACTAATACTATGCATAGAGTCATCCATTGTTCTGTTCCTCCATGCACTGTTGTTGTCCTATGCTACTTGTTATCATTGTACTCATACGTTATTTTCAATATCATAGCTCTGAAAATCACAAAAGACTACAGCTTTTCTGAATGTGCTAACCTTTCGGCAGGACAGGATCGGTAACATGCATATAACACTTATATAATAGAATCTACAATCTGAGCATATGCCACAAATCTAGGATATTCTGGAGGAAATTGATCGCAAAATTATACATTTATCAGATGGAATTGGATAGGAATTCTATTGGAGACTATTTCCTACCAAAAATAAATCCAAGATGTGGACAATGCTAATGTAATGAAACACTAAATCAATCACGCAATCTAATGGTAGCATAGTTGGAAGCATAAATAAACCAAACATGTATATAATGTGTGTTCAATGGAAGCATAGATAGATGCTATATCACCATAATTGTGGGGTTGCTATAAGTAAATCATGCCCAGAAATAAAGCATATGCGTGCGTGCGTGCGTGCGCGCGCTTGTGTGTGCGCGCGCGCGCGTACCGCCGTGTGTGCAACCGTGTGCGCACGCGTGTGTGTTTCTTGGCCGAGTGTGTATGTTCGTGTACGTGCGTGCTTGTGTCTGCGTACGTGCGTGTGTTGTGTGTGAGAGAGAGAGAGAGAGAGAGAGAGAGAGAGAGAGAGAGAGAGAGAGATCTAATGGACACCTTGGCTATATCTAGGTTCATCATCGGGCCCAAAGATTTAGAAGATGCAATTATAAATTTGATAGAATGCTGTCATCTTGGATTTCAAGATGGCGGCCAGCTAGATCTACTTTTGTCATTAGCTCATATCGCATCCAAGTTATAATCATGATTCTTATTGTTACACCTAGGGTTTTTGGGTCCAATGATTAAGATAATGTCATTTGCAAAATTAATGGAATGGTGGTCATATTGGGTTTCAAGATGGTCGCTAAATAGACTAAGCTCGCGTCCACACTAGCCATCTAATCCGGTGTAACGCCATATGTTAGCATGGCGTTACTCCGGATTAAGTCTCTAGTGAGAACACGGTCTTAGATAGGTTCTAAACATGCTTCCATTGGCTATATCAGAATTCTATTAAGTAGAAGTCTGCCACATCTTATTATTTAGTGCCAATGGAATTGGTCACTGCGACATTGTTATTTTCACAGAGTGATGCAGTGCTCATTCGCGAATTCGTTGCTATGTGTTCAATCCATTTTATGCATCTTCTGATCTCACAGTGGTCACTGCCAATGACACTCCCACTACCTAATATGAGGTTGCAGACTTCTACTTCGTATTCTTCTGGCTATGCCAGCACAACCGCCATAATGATGGCTATGCCAATGATTTATTCTTTTAAGTCTTGTTTTTCTAATCAATTTCTATCATATTTTCATTGTTTTGTTGAGGTCACTGTGTGCGCATAAGGACACACGGTGGCCATCCTGAGATTAGAAACTTGACATTGTAGATCATAGATAATACAGATGAATCTACTCCAAATGAAGACCTACAGACAATAAACTGTGTCTAAAATGGCATGGTCGTAAATACAAGACTGGAAAGGACTTTGCATCCAATCACGAAACCAGAGTGTGAAAGCTATGAAGTGTTCTTGATGAGTATATCAAAGAGATCCCAGTACAAAAATCTGATCTTCGTTGCACTGTAGCAAAGACTGACAGGGTTATATGCAGATGACATCAGGCTTAAGAAAGATGTTTGGCATAAAACGTGCGTGTGCAACAACCCACGCGCAGCATACTTAACGTGACAAGTAATAAGGCAATATACGAACAGCCTGTAACTGGAATCAATTCGTTCAAAAACAGCAACGCCCAAGCATGTGGAATATTCGTGATTATGGTGAGTTTATTGACTTTAACTCGTCTGAAATTGAATTCTAGCGTCCTTTGCGCAGATATACAGGGACTTGTTGATGATGGCCAATTTGTAAATGCACCAGATGCAGAGAATGTGAACAGTATGCGAGACTATGGAATTCAAGCTTATATCATCACCTGAGGACAGTATTTGCAGAAGATTCACAAAAGTACAATATCTGAAATAACTGTGAATAAGAGCAGCCTGTTAGTTCATGGTCAGACATAGCAAAGACGCTATTCATGCAGCTGTTCATGCCGTTATCAACGAGAAGGGCATTAAGGCGGATATGATGCAAATATTAAAATGTGGAAGGTTTTCCACGGCGGTGTATACTTGTACCAAAAACGAACTGCCATGAACATTTAAAGGCAGGGTGTTGGAATATTCCCGAGAGTTGGTGGCCTTCATAAGATGAATAATTCAAGAGCCCCGAACAACTATCACGTTGACGAGAGCTAAAAATATGCGCAGAACGTGTATGATCGTATCCATGACTATAGCAAGTGAATGCAAAAGCCAGCGACAAACCAATTCCCAGAACTGTTGACTCACCATTTCGGCATATGCTTGAAAGTCCATAAACCTCTCGTTATTGACCACAACTTCCGAAGCCAGACGGCTATAAACTTACAATATGTCTGCGGCGCTGGTAAGTCCCACCAACTGATGATAGTCTGCAATAAAATTGTTGATGCAATCTGCGAAAGAACTACAACGTGTGGTGTATACATACCACCCGATCTACTAACGGGTAGACGCATCCACATATCACTTGATAACATTGATGTTAATATTGACTGGCCAGATGGTAAAGGAAGCTTTCATGGTTTAGCGTCAGTTGAGTACAAATCAGCAAGTTATAGTGAGACTGTACTGAATCCGTTGGTCATCGATCAGAGTCAAACATCGGCTGGAGAATGTTCCATTAGCATACCATTAGCCTCCTGTAGGTGTCTTTGAAGAGAAAATAACGAAGGCAGTGGTTGATACCTCAACTCGATTGATGACACGTTTTCTAAATAGGGAATGCATAGATATCACACTAATGCTCACTGTTTTCAACTCTCCTTGCAATACGTGTCAGGCATTATCTGTCATAAGGAAGTTTCAATAGTGAAAGACAACGACTATAGTATGACCTTCAAAGAAATATTCAGAGAGATCTTCAGATGTGTTTCTCTCGCACCTGACTTATATTAGGCAACAGTTCCCTGATAGCGCATATTACTGGGCCGGTACTGTACAAATACCGGCCCAATTCGGCCCAGTACCGGCCCCATAACCTGGATTCCATGGCTAGATTTAATGACGCGTTGCTGTGCTTTTGCTGGAGAATGATAATTCCAGTGTTTCAATGCAAAAGCAACGATCCAGGACAGAAGATTGTTGAATATTCTAAAAATACAGGAAAATGTGTCAATAACACACACTTTAAGGGCCATCCAAATCTGGTCATGAGAGCACATTGTGACTTAATGTATGCCGCGAACCATATGAAATGTTGTCAATGGAGATCAATCCGATCTATCATTCGAGTAGTTAACGTCATAATTGATAAATCCAATCTGTCACTCAAGCAAATGACGACGTGAATGAATTACATTACACGTATGCTGCCGGCACCATCAAAATGCATAATAAATGGCGTAGATAATTCCATCCGGGACTATTAAAAGTCTGTCATGTGTACGAGGTGTATGTCGTTAATACTTAATAACCATTATGATGAGTATTTTAAAACTAATTTGACTGGGTGCTTTTGCTGACATTGGCAGTAACAGCACCAAGTCAAATTAGTTTCAAAATATTCAACAGCTTATCTGTATAGTTACCTTGATATTAGCATTCTAGGAATTCAGGGTTCGGTTGATTCCAATACGCGCAAACCGTGTCGAAGCTTATAGCTAGAGAGAAATGGGCGGAGCATAGATAAATCTGGATTCATCCATTAAAATACATCACATGCTATCTGACGTCACAATCAATTGATGTATTTCTGACATGAAAGAGGCAAAGGTCTGGCAGTAATAGTTTGACTTGTATGTCCCATACTCACATCGGAAACAGAAACTCAGAATTCAGGCCCTCGATCATACGTGTTACAAGAAGCTCATGCGCATCACATACAGAGAGCGCAACACACGCGATTACGTTCGGCAGCACGCCACAAAATATGCGGCTAACCAACGGCTGCAAGCTTAGCTGGTATGGGCATGTATCCCATCATGGCTCCGTGTCCAAGGCTATTGTCCAGGACAGCGTCGATGGCAGGCGACGTGGAGGCAGACCGCGTAGGTGGGTGGGTGGGTGGGTGGGCGAGCGGGCGGGCGGGCGAGCAAGCGAGTGAGTGAACGCTAGGGCAACAAGACAAATGATATTATGGGACTAATCCCGACGAGGAAATCCGGCTTCGTCAACCTATTCACGATCATGCTCACATTGAAGCCGCTCTGAGTGAATGGATGCCAAAATGGCATCGCTGCTCTGGAAACTGTAGCCTACAGAGGGGAGCCACAAAACACATACGTACATTAAGAGATATGGACTATCATGCGGGGCTTCTCAAGCTAGGGATGCCAACCCTCAAGTATGAGATATGATTGGCACATGCAAACTTTTGAAGGTGGAATATGACCAGTCTGTGAATGTAGGATTGAGTTATAGACTAGTAATACTAATACAACAAGGACCATAACTTCAAACAAGAGAATTCATGACGGACTAAGCGTTGGTGTACGAATTGTATGACTTTACTTTTTAATAAACATGCTGTTGAATATTTTGAAACTAATTTGACTGGGTGCTGTTGCTGCCATAGGCAGCAACAGCATCCAGTCCAATTAGTTTCAAAATATTGAACAGCACACCTGAAAAGTTTTCTGGAAATTGATAGTCGTGGCGTTAAGGAATCGATCGATCCCACCACGGCGAAGTGTAGGTGGAGCTTCGTTAAAGATGGGCGGGACACAGCTAAAACTGGATTCCTTTTTTTCTAACGAAGCTGTGCCCACCTCTTACTCGTCTTGGCATCGGTTTGAAACGTTGAACGGTGAATTCTCGGGATCAAAATTTCAAGGTAACTATACCATAAGCTGTCTAATATTTTAAAACTAAACACTGGGTGTTGTTGTTGCTACAGCTCCGGGTCAAATTAGTGTCAAAATATTCAACATACTCTTTATTAAATTATAACTTCATCGACGGCATAGAATTCGTATACACTTTAGTGACCGCCGACTCTTCGAGTTTTGTGACGGAGCTATGTCATTTTGATTGTGTGGTCAACTAACAAGTGACATATTTGATTATGACGTCACATACTTGAGCGATAGATCGAATCTATATATCGAATGGGTTATGTTTTAACCGGCACCACTCTCGCGTCAATATGCTATCTTTCGCTGTGTCAATAGCAAAGAAACTAATGTACATTTTAAACAATTTTGGTGGACAACGTTGCGGTCATAGACAGTAACATCATCCACCAAATTTGCTGAAAATAAACACACTTCATCTTTTAAAGGTGCACATTCATAGCAAGATGCTTGAAAATAATGATTTTAAAATTGTATTCTTTCAGAAGCTTAAATTGTGTACCTCAAGGTAATTTAACGAAATCAATCGTAACATTTCATTGCTTATGAATTAACATAATTTTTTATAGTTATGAAGTTGAAATAAGGACTTGTGTCGCTAATTCAATTTCCAACATTAAAATATTATATTACTTTATAACTGATGAAATCACAAAATGATAAGATTTAATTCGTTTCATTGCATCCAGTCACGCAATTTAAAAATTTAAAATTATGCAATTTTAACAACTTTATTTTCAATCAGTTTGGTGCGAATATGTACATTTACCTTAAAGTGAAAATTTAATATTTTGACATCAGGGTGATCATGGTTAAGCTAGCATCGGTCTTTTGTGACCACGTATTAATGGTTCAAACGGTGCCCATTAGAAACCATTCGGGCTCTACATGAAATCACGTGACATCAGTTAAATCTAAATAACAGTTTATTTACAATAAGACCGCATCATGTACAATGATGTAGAATATATGGGTAGGGACAATATATTTTATTTGTTTGGTATAGAGAGATATTTACGTGAACACAATGCATAAATTAACCATTAGGTCCGCTTCTCCGTGTAACCTTTTCTGCGCTCTTTTCTGCTAGCAGAAAAGTCGGTCTAATGTATTTAGATAGAACAATTTCCATGTTGCACTTGTGCGCATGCGTGTTGCCTTATAAGCAGGTTATTTTGCGCTATTGACTTTGAACGCTATGCAAATATAATAATGATGCCATGCAACAGCCATTGAATTGATCAAAGATATGCAGAACTAGAGCCTGAAATTCGCTTGCCTACGCTAGGAAAACAGCCGGATTCGCTGGTAAACTCTCCCGCATGGAAATAGACAAACCCGCGAGCAGAAAAGCGTGCGAGAACGCGCTAGCAGAAAAGCTCACGTGGAAAGCGGGCCTTAGTCAACTTCGGCGTGAGATAAAAAGTTATATGTGATACTTGAAAAAGTGAACTTCTAATGGCAAGAAGTAGGAAAGTAGTGGGACAATGACATGTTAGATAGATATTAGATAAACAAACTATGTTACATATGCAAGAAGGTTTTCCAATTCGTTTAGTCAGATAAAAACCATACATACATTGAAGGATATTTGACTACATATTCACCTTTCCAGAGCATCCATCGATGATTTGACGTCATATGACCTCATAATCTGCTAAACGGCGTGTAGGATGACGTCATAATTATTACATCATAAATGATTATATTAGGCCCGTCTTTAACTCTTAATAGTCCGACACGTTGTACGAATTGCATGTCTACTATTTAATAAACATGCTGTTGAATATTTTGAAACTAATTTCAAAACAGCAACGGCACCCAGTCAAATTACTTTCAAAATATTCAACAGCTTGCCTGTATAGTTTTCTGGAAATTGATGGTCAGGGAGTTAAAAAATCGATCGATTCCGACACGAGCGAGGTGTGGAGGTGGCTCTTAGCAAGAGATGGGCAGGGCATAGCTAATCCTGGAAAGGTAAATTCTTACTGCAGCCGGCGACATCAGAGGGGTCGATTTCTAGCTAAGGCCCGCCCCTTATATACCCCATTTAAATCGATTTTACACTTGGAAAACCAAATTCGCAGAGCTTAAATTTTAAGATAACATTAAATGCAAGCTGTTGAATAATTTTTACTTAATTTGATTGGGAATTGTTAAATTAAATTATAGATTTACCGAAGACGTGCAATTCAGAAGGTTACTCTGACCTCAGCGAACCTGCAGCGTATTTTGATCTGGACGTTAGATATGTAAGTGACAAGTCGAATCCCTCTATTGTCACTCGAAAAGTCGAAAAGTCCGTCATGAAGTGTATATATTGTATTTCTTTGATGAAATTACAATTTAGTAAACATTCAGTTGAATATTTTGAAACTCACGTGACTTGGAGCTGTTGCTACCAAATGTAGCAACAGGCCGCGCACACACATATACGCGCACTGCGCGGTCACGCGCACCACACGCGCGCGTACACATGCATGCGCGCACGCACGAAAACTTGCACCCACGCACACGCGCCTCCTCACACACACACACACACACACACCCCACACCCAGTATTTGTTTCAAAATTTACAAAAGGTTACCTATGCAATTTCCTTTAAATTTAAATCCTTGGAATTTTTTTCAAATTTTCAAATCAAATCCAACATGCGTACAAAAGTGTGCCAAGATTAGCTAGACATGAGCGTGGAATGTCTAGAAATGGACAAATGGAGATATATATTATTGATGAACTCGAATCACATATCTCTGAATGTATGCACTAAAAGGTTTTTTTTATCTTCGTCCGGATGTCCCCGCCACAGAAATGGCAACATAACCAGGAAGATGAGGGCTTTGACCGATTCATATTGCCCACAGACTAGTTTATGTTTCTGAGGGACGTGTTTTTACAGCCTTATTAGTTCACGACGGATCATGCTTCTGGCAGAAAGTATCGGTACATTAACAATTGTGTACATTGTTACTCCGTAGCCTGCACATGTTGATCAACTCTCCCACGTATGGCTTCGTTAATGATGATTGAACTGGTTTGTTGCCATGGCCGTGCATATCAGCGTGCATAGAGTAGCTGTGCTCGGCGTCGTTAGAAACCCCCTTTAACCATTGACATGACTTCGTATCAATGGAGGGTTCCAGTTTCCAGTCAATTATATGACGTCATAATCAACTACGTTATGAATGGCTCGATTAAGTCCATCTGAAAGCTTTAATAGTCCGTCGGGTTGTACGAATTGTGTGTCTTTATTAATTAATAAACATGCTGTTGAATATTTTTGAAACCTATTTGACTGGAAACAGTCAAAATTAGTTACAAAATATTCAACAGCTTTCTGGAAATTCAGATTCAACGAGTTCGGGGATCTATCAATCCCAACATGGACGAAGTGTGGGTGGAGCTTATCTAAAGATAGGCGGGGAATATCTAAAATTGGATTCCACCATTACAATGTAAATATGCAGGAACGCTGTTGAACATTTTGAAAGTAATTCGACTGGAATCTGTTGCTGCCATAGGCTACTACAGGACACCATAGGCAGCAAATGCGCACAGTCGAATGCTGCGTACATCATAATGAATTCGTCGTTTTTGGTATGTGCGGGTGTATGGGTTAATATTGTGGAAATGTGTTCGGCACGGTTGGATATTGCGATGGGGGCATGACAGCGTTTTATAAATAATCATATTTTAAAACATTTTGGACATATTTTATAGGCGGTTGTTATTTGTTTCTTTCATTGTCTTACTTTTTCCTATCAAATACTGTAATAAGACTTTGGTCAGTGCATGGAAGCCATAACTAACTGCATGTCATATGTATTGGTAGTACATATTAGGCTCATTTACCGTAACGGAACAGGGTTGGGCCTTGGTCACCACCTCCCGTTCCTCTACCACCGAATTGCTCACTGTATGACGACAAACGTGTTTCAATAGGCAGGCCACCCATAGGTCTCCAGAAAGCCGCTTTCTTAGCTAATCTGGACTTGCTAGATAGCACGCCGCTGCTATAAGGATCTAAATTTGAACCCCGTTCTAGCGATCGCAACCACGTAGCTGGTACTAATGGCCTCTCATACTGAATTCTGTTTTGAGTTGAATGAAGTTTGGCGAGAAGCCAAATTAGATTCGCTCTACGGTTCAGCATATCCTGTTGTTCGTGCATACCTACGGTCTCACCACCTTCTTCCGACAACGACGAGGGAATGTCGGCGTCAGAAAATGGATCGTTCCTTTTAGTTCTGTGTCCGGCGGATGCTGCGTCTGTAAGCACGCTGTAGCCACATAACAGCGCTAACAACGACAGAACGGTCACGGCATGTCCCAGCGACATCCTGATTGTGCCTGCAAAACAGAAAGGAGAACACATGCGTAAGCTTATATTCCACCACGTAGAACATTCATTACAACGATACTAATACCATCCCCAATGTTGTATTGTACTGATATACTATGATATATTGATTCCGTATCATTCATTTCCTAGTGCATTCCTTTATCAAATTATATCTGTATCACAATTATTTGCTTTCTAGCATCGCGTTAACAATGCATTCTATTTGCCGCCATTGTGTCTCCTCGCGCCATATCACGTGATGCCAAGTATGTTCATATGCAGCACATTCTTGATAACGTCATAAGTAAAGAGGAATCATTTTATGTCCATGCCGTGCTCATTTCTAACTAAGCTTCGCCCACGCTTTTGGCCATGTTGGGATCGTTTGAATTCTTAATACGGGGTATACCAATATCAATTTAACCGTACAGGTAAGATGTTGAAACTAATTAGACTGGGGGCTGTTGCTGCCTCTGGCACCAAGATACAGCCTATGGCAGCAACATCGGCCAGTCAAATTAGTTTTAAGATATTTAACATAATGATTATTGAATCGTAAAGACATAAGGTAAGAGGGTATGCGGAATGCGGGTAAAATGTCGCGTGTACCATTTACCTGCACGCGGAATCATTGCGTTATTTTATTGCATTTTTATTGGTGATATTGCGATATTTCTATCAAATTTCTTTGAAAAGCGGCAACACATTTTTTTACGCTTTGATCTCTAGCTTTCCACTGAGACCATTACAAAATGTTTATGTACGGAGGCGAGAGATGTAGATCCAAAATGGGTGGATACTGACGACTAGATTAAAAAATGATACCTTGGCCTAATCTAATGAAATGTAATTATAATATTACCGATTTCCGATTTTTCCCCGACAAATTAGTTCTTATAATGTTAGACGATGATCAGCTTTAACTACTTGGATTACCCTTACGTTGCTAGGTTACATGTGCTCTATTCCGCAACGGAATCTTTTCCGTCCGGAAAAATCGCTACACCGAGTGATGGGTTTTTCCGCGTCCCGCCGTTACGCGTGCCGCTTACCGCGTGCAGGTAAATGGATGAAGGAAAATAGTAAAGAGCGATGATAAACCGTTTCAAGTTCACGAGCAGTTCCCCCCAGAAATTGAAGCTAGACGACGGCCGTTGTACTCCGTTAAGCGTGAAGCGTTAAGACGAGGACAGAAGGTTTCTCTGGTAAGAGACCGCCTATATATTAAGAATCGACTTTATAATGCAGGCGAAGACACATGGAGAAATAATATTGATACTCATGAACACGAACGGTATCGGCAGCAACCCAATGTTCATCGGGCATTAGAACCATCCACAGTAACAACAGAGGAAATGTATACATTTTTCAAATCCATAAATGAAGAAGACGGTAATACAAACAGAGATCTTACATTGGTAAATGATGAACCAACAGACACGTCACCAGAAAACAACATATTAAATTCCCCTATCACATGTGAAGAAATATTGAAATCCATTAAACTACTCAAAACAAACAAAGCTGCAGGACCAGACGGAATATTAAATGAACACATAAAATCAACAGATCATATTATGCTAGACGTATACAAATCTCTCTTTAACTTAGTCCTAGACTCTGCGATAATACCAGATTCCTGGACTGAAGGCACCATTATCCCCATATACAAACGAAAAGGCGATCCGAATGCTCCCAAAAACTACAGACCAATTACGTTACTTAGCTGTTTGGGAAAACTTTTTACATCTATATTGAGTAGCCGAATAAATAAATTCCTCGAAAACTCTGACAAACTGTTTGAAAATCAGGCAGGCTTTAGAAATGGCTATTCCACTACTGACCACATCTTTACACTCTATACATTAATAGAAATATTTAAAAGAAGAAAGAAAAAACTATTTTGCTGCTTTGTAGATTTTGAAAAAGCTTTCGACTCGGTTTGGCGCGATGGACTTTGGTATAAACTTAGACAGCATAGTATCTCTGGCAAGATTTTTAACGTAATTAAACGCATGTACAACAACATAAAATCAGCAGTTAAGTTCAATAATGCAGTGTCACAGCCCTTCGCCTGTATCAGAGGAGTGCGACAGGGAGAAAATCTCTCACCTATTCTATTTGCAATATACCTTAATGACTTAGAAAGCTTTCTTCAGAACCGAAACAGTAAGCAAATAGAACTCTATAGCGAAGAAGAAGAAATAAATAATTTACTGAATCTACTAATCCTTCTTTATGCTGATGACACTGCTGTACTAGCAAATAGTTCACGCGACCTACAGGAAACGCTCAATTCTTTTGATGAATACTGCGACGTATGGAAACTCAAAATTAATAGAGACAAAACAAAGGTCATGGTCTTTGGCAGTACAAAACGATTCTATGAAAAACTACATTTTCGTCTTAAATTAATAGAGCTTGAAATAGTAGATAGCTACAAATATCTTGGAATATTTTTCTCATATAATAGCCGCCTCCTTTTAGCGGAGAAAAATATTTCCGAACAAGCTCGCAAAGCTACATTTGCACTACATCGCCGAGCCAGGGAGCTGGACCTACCAACGGATTGCCATATTAAATTGTACCACCAAATAATTGAGCCAATCCTACTATACAGGTGCGAAGTCATCGGAATAGAAAACTGTAACCTATTAGAGAAAGCAAATTTAGATTTTTTCCGGTACATCCTAAAAATAAAAAATAGCACCCCAAAGTATATGATATACGGCGAGTTAGGATAAACCCCAATCAAAATTGTAATAAGAAAACGCATGATAACATACTGGCTTAGGCTCATCTCAGGTAAGCAAACCAAACTCGCTTGCAAAATATACAAACATATTCTATTAGACCACAATCATAACGGAACATACTACAAATGGCTAGACTCTATAAAAAATATTTTAGATAGCACGGGGCATAGCTATCTCTGGACGAACCAGACAATACACAACTTCAATGAAACAAAAATAAGAATAAACAAAAATCTTGATGACCAATATATCCAAACATGGCAATCAGAGATGGGCGTATCTTGGAAGGGAAAAATCTACCACTCTTTTAAAATAAATTGGGAAATGGAAAATTATCTCATGAACTTAAATGACCGTAACAGAATCTTATTCACGAGATATAGAACAAGCAATCATCGGCTACCAATAGAAACGGGGCGGTGGGAAGGCATACTCCGGGAAGAAAGAATCTGTCCACTATGCACCCTGGATGAAATAGGAGATGAATTTCATTACCTATTCATCTGCGAATTCTTTAGCGATAAACGTATAGAAATCTTCCCAAGACACTATTATAAAAGACCAAATTTTTCGAAATTTCACCAACTGCTTTCAACGAAGAACAAGAAATTACTAATAAAGCTCTGCCGTATGATCGAAGAAATTAATAGGCACTTCCAACGTTGATTAACCCTATACACAATGGACTCGCAGATTAACAACACAACATTGACGAGAATTCCAAAGTACCACTGCCACCACCACCACCACCACCACCACCACCACCAGCAACAACACCAACAACAACGACAACGAAAACGACAACGGCGACGACGACAACAACAACGACAACAACACTAACTATAGCAGCGACAGCAACAACAGCAACAATAACAACAATATTAATAATAGTAAGGTTTAAACATAGTAGTCAACCATGTCTAGAAAACTACTCTACCGCTAGATGTCGCTCCATTCAGACTAGTGCTCGAGTCGGACCACACGCTTTTGAACCCAAATGTAACAAACTGACCGCATTAGTGAACAGGTTCCACTGGGTGGGTGCACAAGATTACCCATAAACTACCTAAGTCACTTTTTATATGACGTTACAATCATACAACGTAAGCAGGCAACTGCCCTAGTAATCCGCTTGGTGCCCGACACTGGTTATTCAAGATCTCCCCTAAGCTAGGCAAGAACCGACCCTATGTAACCCAATTATCTGATGTTATAATAAAAATGCGTCAGCTGTCGGCTAACGTTATAGTGTAACGTTATAATGTGGTCTTCTTAAAGATTTCCCTTAAACCAACTAAGAACTGACCCTATGTTACCCAAGTATCTGATGTCATAATAGAAATGCGTTAGCTGTCAGCTAACGTTATAGTGTAACGTTATAATGTGGTCCTCTTAAAGATTTCCCTTAACCCAAAACTGTTACCCAAGTATCTGATGTCATAAAAAACACGTCACATTTTAGCCGACGCCAAAATCACATAATGCAAACAACCACCTGCCTTAACAACCAGTTTGTTGCACCCACACTGTGGCTATCCAAGAAACAATAACAAGAAACCTAATTGTAGAAAAACTATAGAGTAACACGATGAGAGGCTGTTTTGTAGATTTAACACAGCAATGAATGGTTCGGTTATCGAGCAAGTCACTCTGGTGGTGAATACCCAAAATAGTCTTTGTCGCGATATGAATGAATATAACTGTCTATTGTTGAAAATAAGGTTGTTCTGTATTTTAGTTTAAAAAATGACTACCTTATGTACAGCAATAACCCATTTCTAAGAATACCAATCTGACATTTTTTATAATCAGTTATTATATATTTATTATAATCTAAATCCTGATGACCCCCACAATATGACCACTATAATTTTAGTACTTTGTTATTGAGATGGCGGTACAATAACAGTAATAATTTTGTCATTACTAATTATGAAGTACGTGTAAATAATAACTGTAGCTTTCATAATAATTCTAAGTTACTACTACTACTACTACTACTACTACTACGACTACTGCTGCTGCTGCTGCTGCTGCTGCTGCTGCTACTGCTAGTGCTATTGATGCTGCTGCTGCTGCTGCTGCTGCTGCTACTACTACTACTACTACTACTACTACCACTACCACTACCACTACCACTACCACTACCACCACCACCACCACCACTACCACTACTACTACTACTACTACTACTACTACTACTACTACTACTACTACTACTGCTACTACCGAAAGCACAAACAGTGGTTATATAACTAGATAAATACCAAAATATGTAATTATGAATTGATATATAATGTCTGATCGCCATAACATTTATAATTTCTGTAAATTCATATTCCCCATATGCCATTATGTGGCCTGGGGGTGTAAATAAAATAATCTGAAATCTGAGAACTATATTCCGCGTTTCATTTCCGCAACCCGCTTTCCGCATTCAGGTAAATGCAGCTTAACTATTCAATGTGCGTGACGGACCTAGACACGTCATTTGCTACGTATTTTGATTGTGATAACAGCCTATGCGTGATTTAATTTTGTATGACGCTATGTTGATGGGTGATACTGATTGCGACTAAATCGCTGGTATAAATCCCGGGCCACGCCAATACGACTTCTTACAACGCAACCCAACTCGTAGTGACTTGTCCTTTTCCAACTTCACCCGGCCACACCACCGCGACTTGATCGGCCAGTTTTGAACATCAAAGATTCAAAATACTCTGATGTGTCACACGTGCGTTCACGTCAGTCTGACGAGTATCGACTACAACCAACTACGATTGAACATGTTCAGCGTGACCGACGGGTCTACGACGTGAATCAACTTGAGACAACTGTTTGTCCACACTTACCCGATTATCAGCGACGAACCTCTGAGTTGTGTCGGGTAAGGCATCGTCGGAATGGTGTGCACAGGACTGGACCTTTACATTTTTAGCCATGCCCCGCCCATCTCTAGATAAGCTCAACCCACACGTCGCTTGTGTTGGGAACGATCGATCTCTGAACTGCCTGAGTAGCAATTTCCAGAATACTATACAGGTAAGCTGTTAAATAGTTTGAAACTAATTTGACTGGGTGTTGTTGCTGACTATGGCAGCAACAGCGCCCAGTCAAATTAGCTTCAAAATATTCAACAGCATGTTTATTAATGGTAAAGACACAATTTGTACAACGTGTCGGACGGACTAAATCGAGTCATGGCATAAGTGATGTAATCTTACACGTCACTTATTTGATTATGACGTAAGCTGTTGATTATTTTGAAACTAATTTGACTGGGCGCTATTGCTGCTGTTGGATATTTGAAACTAATTTGACTGGGTGCTGTTGCTGCCAGCAACAGCGCCCAGTCAAATAAGTTTCAAAATATTCAACAGCATGTTTATTAAATTGTATATGTATGATTACTGTATTCTGCGGCTGTAGTATTAGAAACGTCACCTCGTAGCACGCTTAGCGGATTTATGCAATGACGTCCTCTCCTGGCTTTGTATTGGCTGGCTCCCAGCAGGGCGAATTCCAACGCTCTCTGTGCTGGTGTCTCTTCTTAGCACATGGCCAAATATCGGCCATCTTTGCTGGGCGACTTTTACAGACAGCGGCGACGTATTACACATCTTGTACTGTATCCCCTTATTAAATAGTAGAGACACAATTCTTACAACGTGTCGGACTATTAAGAGTTAAAGACGGTTCATATAGAATCATTTATGACGTAATGATTATGACGTCATCCTACACGCCGCTCAACTGATTATGACGTCATATGACGGCATTACTCTAAAAAGGTCCATTAAAGTCTGTAAATAATACATACGTCTTAGTTCCCAGATCCACGAGCCTGCGCAGCGTCCAACAAAGACGGCGCTCCACAATAACGAAGAGTACGAGAAATGATTTTATCATATTTTCAATATTTGTATAATTTCCAATAAACTTTTTGAAATTAAATTGATTGAAAATCATTGCAGCCTACAATAGTATATAGCTTCCAAATAAATCCCAAAATACCCAACAGAACAATTCTTACTTGTTCAAAATTATTTTATTTTATTTTGGAGTTGTTCCTGATCTATGTTGAATGGATAGAGAATTTATCATCTAGAGCAGAATGCGTTGTCACGCGTTACATACTGAGGTGAAAATGTGTGTCATTAAGAATTCCTGCGAGCCGTATAAAAAATGTGGGAAAATGTCTTATTCAGGCTGATTCCATTTTCAACCAGTTTTCCAGTTTCCTTTATTCACTCAGGCTATTTAACAAATCTAAAATTTACATATTGATATATAATATACATATATATATATATATATATATATATATATATATATATATATATATATATATATATATATATGTATATATATATATATATATATATATATATATATATATATATATATATATATATATATATTATATATATATATATATATATATATATATATATATATATATATATATATATATATAGCATATGAGGGAAGTAGTAGTAGTAGTAGTAGTAGTAGTAGTAGTAGTAGTAGTAGTAGTAGTAGTAGTAGTAGCAGTCGTCGTCGTCGTCGTCGTCGTCATCGCTGTCGCTGTCTGTTGTTGGCGTCATTGCTGTTATGGTTGTTGTTGTTGTGGGTGTAGTGGTTATAATTGTCGTCGATGTATATATTTTTGTTGTCGTCGTTGTCGTCGTCGTCGCTGTTGTTGTTGTTGTTGTTGTTGTTGTTGTTGTTGTTGTTGTTGTTGTTGTTGTTGTTGTTGTTGTTGTTGTTGTTGTTGTTGTTGCTGCTGCTTTGATAACCTTAAAAATCTACATAGTCTGCTGAGGACTGGCCTGTTGCATATTCCAAATAAACCCTGTGTCTTTTCTGTACTATTGTCTCTTGCATAGTATTCTGGGATAAATCTCTCTCTTTCATTCTGATATTTGCTACAGTAAAAAAGGAAGTGAATTTCATCTTCTATGACATTACATACATTGCATAATCTTTCATTCCGGTCGATGCCCACCCATCTTTGGGACTCAATTGCCAGTTTGTGATTAAGTGTCCTGAAGTGACATAAGCTTATAGCATCGCTGCATGACAGTAATTTTAAGCAGCTTTCAAACTGAAATTTTATAACTTTGTAAAACGTTAACCTAGTTGATTCGTGTAGCTGTCTCGTCCATTTGTCTATGTACTGTTGCTCCAAGGCGTTCTTTGTTTGACTGGCTACCTTATTTATGTTTATGTTTTCAGAGTTGAATACATTCCGCTGACCTGTTTGTTGCCTCTAGGATAGTTTTGATTGTGTTAATCCAATTAACTTGTATCTGCCGTTGGGTAATGACGTCTAGATATAAATAATAAAGAATTGACGAGAGTCCCCAAAACCTAACCATGTTACATTTTATTTGTACATCTAAGGGCATTTTCCCAGTTCACAATAAACCAATATGATCTCGTGCACTTTATCAAATAACATTTCACGGATAACGAAACATATTTTCTCGCAGGAGTTCAGGCTATGTTCAATATGTTAATTAACATTTAACGCTACAATAATAATAATAATAATAATAATAATAATAATAATAATAATAATAATAATAATAATAATAATAATCTTTATCTAACGAGGGTAAATCTTCAGTAGCCTGTACAATATAGTAGTAGAATCACTACAAAGCGGAAACAACTAATTATTTATGTAAGGACTATTCTGTTGAATATTTTGGAACTAACCTGACTGGAACAGTTCCATGGCAAATTATTTCAAAATAGTCAAAAACATGTTTGAATAGCTGTCTTGCAATTGGAACATTGGAATTTCAGTTATTAATGCCGGGTTCATGTACGAGTTTGCGTACGCCGTTCTGAGTACATTTGATTAGAAAATTCTCTGAATAAAGCGAAGAATATTCCCGGTACAATACGCAATGATGAGTATTGCGTTTCTAACTTTGATCTTTTTCATTCAATATTAAAGGTATATGTTTTCATAAACCTTTTTTCCTAAATTATTTATTAGTATTAATATGATTTTCCTTTTGGATATTTTATCATTTGAGAATAGATAATAGATTGAAGGTTGAACGTAATTTCCGTACACGGATAGTGTGGGTTATGCTCGCGAATGACTCATTATAGAACGCGCGTAGATCCCATCTACGTAATTACGCGATAATAATCGCGCGTACAATCGCTATTGTATACTCTGAATGAAAAAAGAACGTAAATTTGCTTATCATTAAAGGGGGTATACAGAAGAAGACACCATTGCAGTTGAACGTCACGACGTAGACATATTCGCTTACACATACATAAGCAGTTTACCACTGTATACCTTGCAGTCTAAAAATGACACTCCTTTTCATGGAATCTGCTGAATATTTTGAAATAAATATGACTGGGAGTTGTTGTTCAAGTAAAAAATGTCTACTAAAATTAATGAAGATTTACTAAGAAATGTACATAACTTTATAAGAAAAACAAATAGGTTTTAAAATCATTGAACGGTCTTTGTATAATCAGTCTATCTATAAAACTGTCAAATGTTAATATTGTGTATGCGTGTATGTATGGTGATCATGTTTACGTGTTTACGCGGTCGCACCTGCCTATAGCGACCACCACATGGACCACCAATATGTGATGACTAAAACATATAGTTACCTATAGTTACCTAATAAATTTTGTTTGAAGTGGAACTTATCCTTTGCGGACAGAATATGGCAGTTCCTCGCGGGCGTCGTCTCACGCCGGCAGGGGTTGGTGATTGCTGTAGGCAGGTTTGGCTATACATCAATTCAATTTTTTTTCCCTTTACTTCGATAAACTTCTTTTGAAGTATACGAATACAACAATAAACAGTAAGTTTACAAATTAAATTATAATCATATAATTATTTTATCATTATTATTATTATTATTAGTAGTAGTAGTAGTAGTAGTAGTAGTAGTAGTAGTAGTAGTAGTAGTAGTAGTAGTATCATTATTATCATTATCATCATTATCATCATCATTATCATTATTATTATCATTATCATCAGACTCCCTCACTGTTCACCCACGCACACGTATGCACACGCACGCACGCACGCACGCACGCACGCACGCACGGACGGACGGTCGGACGCACGCACACACACACACACCGCTTATCCACTGCGCTATTAGTGCAACTGGGCCCTCGACCACCAACGCTCGTGGGAAAGTTGATCCTGTACATCCGTCTGGACTCACATCCCAATGAGTGGTTTCACTCATCCGGAAGTGAATCCACACGGACATACCGAATCACCTAATCTTTCCGGAAAGCGCCTACCTGGAGAGTTGATTTATCAATATCATTTTCATTTAAAACATCTGAAAATTATTTCTATAAATTTACACAATGATATCATTTTCTTCCTGTTTTGATCATTCATCAGTTGTTTCATTTTAAATGTATTTGGGTGCAGGCGAAAATACTTTTTTATGAGTTGTTTACGCTCTCCAGTTATGGCAGGACACTCGAACAAGTAATGGAATTCATCCCCCATTACATTATCATTACAGAGAGTACATATGCGTTCATGCCTGGGTCTTACTTGATCATATTTGCCAACCTTCTTCTTCTTCTTCTTCTTTTCGTTCGCTGATCATACCGCCAGTCCTGTAAGTGACTATCGACATGACCATAAGCGTTAAGTGCGTGGATCCATGGTTTATTAGAGTGCGCCGTGCGGCCTGGAACCTCCGTCTTCAGCACTCGAGGTTTCTGTCAGGGTTACCTCACCCTTACCTCCTTTAGTCGCCTCTTACGACACACAGAGGATACGGAAGGTGTATTCTAAGCCCCACCTACAGGGCAATTTTTGCCAACCTCAACTGGTAATTTTTGATTGGAAGTTCTAAACGTGCAGTGCTTTTGAAAAAATTTGTGGGAGTGAAATCAAATAATTTTCGAATTTGAATTCATCTTTAAATATTCTATAAGTTATATACCCTTTACTATTGAAAAGTTCGCCCCTCCACTTTTGTACAAACTGATCAGTTAGTTGTTGCTTTATGACGAGTTTCAGTTCATCCGGGTCGCCTTTGCTCAACCCAAACGCTAGAAAGCCCCGTAGTGTCTAATACATTTCGAATATGGGATATCCATGGCCATTGAAAATCGTCGTTTGAATACATTAGGCTCATTAATTTGTCTATGTGCGATTTTTGATTCCTTTCCATTAATTATCCTTGCCCAGTAGGTGACTATCCTCACATTAATTTTGATATTGACAGGCGGTTGGCCTAGCTCTCCGTATACCATTGAAGTCTGTGTGGACCTCTTTAGTCCAAGAATAATCTTACAGAAACGTAAGTGCAACTTTTCTACCATGCTGATGTTTGCACATCCCCAGACTTCACAACAATACAATATTATAGGCATAATTAAGGACTCGAAGAGTTCCAGTTGGACATCGACAGGTAGATGGAGGGCTCGTGCCTTTTTAATTAGGGCGAACATTGCCCTATTTGCCTTATCGTACAAGTACTTTATCGCCATTGTAAATCGCCCGTTATATGCACTGGCATGCTTGTGATGAGGATAACATTGTTGTCTGGTGTGGTAAATTTGAGCTCGCTCTCTCTCTCCCTCCCTCCCTCTCTTTCTCTCTCTCTCTCTCTCTCTCTCTCTCTCTCTCTCTCTCTTTCCCTCTCTCTCTCTCTCTCTGATTTATCTAAATATAAGCTTAAATTGTGTATATAAGTTTAATTATATGCTGCCGTCTAATAATTCTGTAGCGAGCGTTGAAAATAAGTTGTCAGAACTTGTGCCCAATCCCTTTGCACAGATGTTACAATAAAATATGTTTAAAAAAAAGTTGTTCTCTCTGGTAACACTTCTCTCTGGTAAAACTTCGCATACATGGCTGGCTATGATGCTAGAGATTTACATTGTGCCATTGTGGTCACAAGTTCAACGCTCGAGTTCACTGTGATCTTGGTACAAAACTTTGATCTTTTCAACGTTAGGTTTTTGCACTTGGCAAAACTTTTCAGCTTATATTTCAGGAATAAATTACCCTGTTGTCACTAACCGTCGATGCATGTTTAGATATGTGTTAGGAAGCACCGTGATGACGTTGATGTCCCAATGTCAAAGGTCAAGGCCACTGCCATAGGCGGCAAAAACAAGTTTCAAAATATTCATCAGCTTATCTGTATAATTACCTTGAAAATGGAATTCTGAGAATTCAAATTTCAAAGTATATAAATCGATGTCAACACTCGTAAAACGTATGCGGAACGCAGCTAGAAATGAGCGGAGTATAATAGGCCTAACCCTAATCGCACCATAGCGATAACGATAAGTGTGTGTGTGTTGTAATATTTGAGGCGTTTATATGCTAGTTCCCAATGCTAGGGTCTAGACTCACGCCTGGCCTTTATGGTTTCTGTTGAATTCTTGTGACGTCGGTTTGTGCATTAGCTTGTGTCTCTCTCTGTGTGTGTGTGTGTGTGTGTGTGTGTGTGTGTGTGTGTGTTGATCGTTGTCTCTCGATTTTGTCTCATGTTGCTGTTCTTTTCCATGGCTTTTTTTTGTTGCTCCTCATGCTTGGGCGTGTGTAATGGGGATGGCCTAACCTGGACCTAACGGGGGTGGGGAAGGGATGGGGTAGGTGTTGGGTCGTGGGAGGTGCGTACGGTCTTATGACCTGATGCACCCAAGGGGGGGGCTTTAGGTCAGAGACCTCCCGGCCCCTTTGGGGGGAGTGGGGAGGTTGGGGTGTGGGGTCTTTCGGGTCCTGGGACCCATTTGGTCTTCTGGCCATCATCCGAGCAGGCACCAGCGCGCACTTGTTTGATTTTGATTGATTAGGTAGCCCGTATGGTGACTGTGTCCGTCCGAGGACGAACTCGATCAGTCATCCGGGTTACATCCCTCCATAGTCCCATCGAAAATTCCGAAAGATTCTAATTCTAGCAATTTGGTTTTGGTTTTGTAATCCGTATGTTGCGTGGTTCCATCCGAGGAGGGATCCATTCAGCATCCGGTTTACTTTGATTATGCCGAAATTTCTTGCCTACCTAACCCTAGCTCACGTTCACACAGTGATGGGCACTGTATGACGGGACCTCAATTTAAAGTCCCATCCGAGAAGACTGATCGATAACGATAAACGGCCTCGATAACTTATATGGTGTAGGAACGTACTTGGACCTGAGGGGGCTGAGGTATTGGTGGGGCCAAAAGCTAGGGGAGGCTATGGGGATACGCTATTGGAGAGGTAAATTCTGGTGTTGTGGGGGCGAGCCCCCCCCCCCCCCCCCCCCACCCCACACCCACACCCACCTCCACCCCTGCTCCTACACATATGCCTATAACTATCAATAGGGCAGTCCAGAGGAGCCACATCAGTGCAAAACGCCTTACAGGAAAACTGCCATCTCCTATCAATGACGTGCATTGATCGCATCAGTATCGCGTGACAAATATAGTTCTTGAAGCAGTTCGCGCCAAGCCGATTTCTCGGGAGATAATTATCGCTATCGTTATCTTTGTGGTCTGACCGCTCTCATTATGGTTTTATGGTAACTAATTTGATAACGCTAATCGCTACAGTTTATAGTTCTTGTTATCACTATGGTGTAACTAAGGATTTATGGGTGCGCGAGGAGACATTTCCACAGCATTAGCATGATGACATTGGTGGTATCACTTATTTAAAAAATGTGAATGAAACGCATGATGGTTTCTAGACGCATAGACCCATTGGAATTCAATTGTTTTAGCAAAAATTATTCACAACTGTCGTCGGCGAGGGCATACCCGAGCGACGTTCCGAAGTTGAATTACCACTACGAGCTATAGTGATTTTATCAGGCATCCTAGATATCTGCGATTTAGATTTTTATGAAAATCGCGCTGAGTGACGAGCGACAAAAATGTCAATTTAATAACCATTCAGTTAAATAATTTGAAACTTGACTGGAAAGATGTGGTTGCCATAGATAAATTACCCACAATATACATGTTTCCCAATATACTTGTACTAAGTCAGGGTGTAAATAAATTGAATTGAATTGATTCAAACGTGCGTAAAAAGTGGGCGTGGTATGTACCTAGAAGTGTATCAGTCTGGTTTGGCGAGATACGGTTACAATGCCAAAGTGCCCACCATGTGTATTATTATAACAATTCTATTAATTAATTAATTAATTAATTAACTGTCTGCTGAGTTTCTGCAGACTACATTTGCCATGGAGTTTAACTCTGGGCCAGCTGAATATTTTAAAAACAAATTGACTGAAAGTTGTTGGTGGCTAAACCACCAACAACTTTCAGTCAAATTGTTTTCAAAATATTCATCGGGTCCAGAGTTTTGACCCATTGAAATCATTGTTTGGTGGCTCGCATCAATCAGACAATTACTATGACGGAATGTCGTGTCTCTGACGCCGATGAACTTTGAGAAATTGCCACTTCTAAGAAGAAAACGAGGAAGAGTTGAGTAAGCATTGATCTACGTTCTGTGTGTGGGTTACTACAAACAAGACAGGGAATTATAGATTTCACTTTTTTTTAAATTAAGAAGCACCAGACGACTCTTGGTGCACTAACATCATTAGATCAATTACGTTGCCAGATGAGATGAGGTAAAACTGTTTTGTTTACGACAACTACACAATGAAACCTTTGATCGTACGAATACCTAGGGCGTACTAATGCGCGCTTTTTCTAATAGGTGGGCGATGGCTATTGATCACGCGCATTGTGTCGTGAGCGGATTGATTTAATGGAGAGTACAGTCGATAAACCAACTGCTTATTGGTGTAGGAAAATTGTATTTCCTTAAGGTCGACGGCTGTCAGACCACTTGAGATAACAAAACCATGCGCTTGCCATTATATTGTTGAACATTGCTCAGCTTTCCGAGTAGTGAAGTGCTACGGTGTTGAAAAGTATGCAATGTAAAAATGTCGTGTGAAAATGTCATGAATCTATGTGAAATGGATGAACCCTCCCTCCCTCCGTCCCCCCCCCTCCATCCCTCCCTCCCTCCCCCTCTCCCTCTCCCTCTCCATCTCCCTCTCCCTCTCTCTCTCTCTGGTCAACAGGGACCCGAACTATACGTCAACCATATTAATTCAAGAAGTTCGCCATTATAGACAGGCTCTACGAAACCGTTTAGTATATTGAAATTAGAGAAAGAAACTGAGCCCTGAACATAAGGCTCCACAGTCGCGTGTGATTGTGGCTTCACTTATTCAAGTCCGACATCAGCTTCCGGGACTTATGTTAGCTGAAAGTGGAAAAACGTTAACCTTCCACATCCACATGTGCTCATGACTCTGCTGGCTCAGTAAGGCAAGGCTTTTGAACATTCTCTTCCAGCTCCATATCTGCTGTGACATCTTCTGTAACTCTTATGGACTCTCTGATTAATGTTGAATATTAACAATTATGTATCTGCTCTAAACATTGTTAAATTCTAAAATCCATACAAGTGTTCTACTCATGTCTCCTAGGAACTGTGATGGCGCCTCATCTGACGCCGCGTCTTCTCTCATCTGCACACACAACCTTCTGCAGTCTTGCATTTAGCTATATGTCAATTAGTTATTGTTAGTTATATGTACACGGCTTCGCCGCTTGCTTAACTAGTGCCGCCGTCGCACAAGAAATTAAGTAGCACCAATAGACCCTTCTATTTTTAGCTATTCCCCGCCCATCTGTAGCTAAGCTCCACCCACACCTCGCTCGTGTTGGGATCGATCTCTGAAGTCCCTGACTACCAATTTCCAGAAAAATATACAAGTAAGCTGTTGAATATTTTGAAACTAATTTGACTGTGTGCTGTTGCTGCCTTGCAACAACGCCCAGCAGAATTAGTTTCAAAATATTCAACAGCATGTTTATTAAATAGTAGAGACAAACAATTTGTACAACGTGTCGGACCTTTAAGAGTTAAAAACGGATCATATAGAATCATTTATGACGTAATGAATATGACGTCGTCCTACATGCCGCTTAGCTGATTATGGCGTCATATGACGTCAGACTATCGATTGATACGCTGGAAAGGTGAATTGTAGCCGTTTTAGAGGACGTTACAAAACAAGTATACTCGCCATTGCTTCCGACAACACTACGCATCACAGCACTATTGTACGTCGCTTCCTTGATGGTTATCCCTTATACGGTACTAGCTTCCATCGTAACTTACCTATACTCCTCACGTATATATTTATCTTTAGAGTAGTTAGTTGTCCTCCTTAAGGCCAGACACCTGGATAACTGTTAGTTAGTTTCTAGTTAGTGTCCTTTCAGCGCACTTGGTAGTGGAAACAACTATTGGCTTATCTCTATGACCACGCAGTCTCCCAGTCAGTCACCAGTCACTGACGGCCATTTTGGATGTAAGATTATTGTCGATTTTTTCTGCACATCTAGTCCAACCACCTCACGAAGTTTCAAGGCAATCACATAAACGATAACGGTAACTATCATCCGGAAACCAATTTCCAAGATGGCCACCGGTGGCTGGAAGCCATCTTAGATTTAAGAGTATCGCCAATTTTGATAGGTTTCTTCCCTAGACCTAGTCCAACCACCCTATGCAGCATCAACACGATTTGATAAACGGTAACAGAGATAGTATCCGGAAACCATTTTTCAAGATGGCCGCCGGTGGCTGTCGACCATGGCTGGCGGCCATCCTGGAATTCGAAAGACAGTCAGCTTCGATAGGTATCTTCCCCGTGCCTAGTCCAACCACCCTATGAAGTTTCAAAGTAATCCAATAAACGGTAACTGAGTTTTCATCCAGAAACCAATTTTCAAGATGGACGCCGGTGGCTGGCGGCCATTTTGGATTTCAGATCATCGTAAATTTCAATAGATCCCTTCGCCAGACCTAGTCCAACCACTTTATGATAAACGGTAATGGAGGTAAACCACTCTGCTGCCCACCCACCAGCCGGCCCATCCACACGCCCGGCCGCCCACCTGTCCACCCGCCCACCATGACAGCACCATTACATAACAACCGCCAATTTTATTTTTTGGCAGGATATAAAAAATCGTGCGTTTATCCGGCCCTTTACATGTTTACCAATTCCACCATACACCTGTCAAATTCGTGCGGCGTGGATGCAAGCACTTACATACCGCAGGTGCTAAAGATGACCACGCCTTAAATGAGGCAGCACAGCAAGACGCCGAGACGTGAAAACGACGCAATCTTGTTGCATCGGCGTGGTGTCACCTTGTTGCACTTCCAAAACCAACACCGACGGAACATGTAAACGATATATTTCATTGTATTGTTAATGAACATGGTCATTATACGTTCCCGTCTCCTGGACATCGCTTACCATAAAAGTCCAATTGTCCAATGACTATACCCATTATAAGCATGTGAGATTACACAATTTGTTCTCTATCTTGTCTATCACAATATCATCCAAAGCATGTGGACCTATGGGGAAGATAATTTGCAGCGCCACCAAAGTCTTATGATGTTTGTCACACCGATAACCTGGATTCAGTAATCAGAAATAGATTCTTGTGTGAACTATCTGATCAGTTAGCAATCCCAGGTAAATACCAACACTCTCACAGTCAAACATATAAGATCGTGTATGCGACCACCTCACCACCTCACACCACACACCCACCCCACCCCTCCCCAACCACCACATCCATTCACGCGTGCTTCACTAATTCACCATTCATTCATTCACGTGGAATGACGCAAGTGATATACACATTGTCTTTAAAATCGAACACTTGAATATCGCAAATGGGATTTGTTTTGTGTCGTGTATGTGTGAAGCCCATAACACGCAACGCAGATTTGCGATGGTAGCCGTGGCTTGTCGCGCTGCAGTTGCATCTCCCTCGCATACATACGCCGTGATCTGTGGCCTCCTTAAAGGGCGCCGCACACCAAGTTGACAGTAAGCGACGGCGATGTGATCGGCTACGACTCAGATCGCAGGCAATCAGTTGCAAGTTTCATCGGCTCTGCGCTGCGTTGTTGTATCTTGCACACCGAAATGACATAAAACAAATGACGTGTGCGATGTGTAAGCGTAAAGTGTTTAGAAGACCACATGTGTATCACATGCCTCATTCCACGCGAAAGCCCTGTGTATGTTTTCAGTGGGTTAGGGTGTGTATGGGTGGGTGATGGTGGGCGTGTGTTCGTACGTGCATGTGCGCGCGATTACGTGCGTACGTGCATGCGCGCGCGTGTGTGTCGTTCATTCGTATATGGGTGGGTTGTTGAGGGTGTGAGTGGGTGGTGGATGGTTGGTTTAGTGAAGGGGTTAGCTCGCTGGTGAGGAGGTCGATGGGAGCGTTGGTGCGTGAGCGTGTGAATATGTGTGTGAGAAGGTAATGGTACCATTAGTGTATTGGTAAGCTGTTAAGAATGGGGATGAGTGGATGAGGGTGTGGGTGAAGGTGTGGGTCGCCAGGTTGTTATGGAATGGCCGACAGGATGGGCGGAGAAACTGAAAGTGAGTTGTTAATGCGTGATTGAACGAATGAATGCTTAATTTGTGAAGAAGGGATGGATGACGCTGGGGTGTCGCGCGCGTTGGTACATGTTTTTGTCAGAGCGTTCAAACAATGATCTATTTATGATTACATTACTGAACCCATGTAATCAACCCGCTAAACATCATAAAGACTTGGGTGGAGCTGTCACTCCTGAACAGGCAAATTATCCTTCTCCGGTGTCCATACGTTTTTGGAAGTCATTTTGATAGACAAGATGGATACGTGTGTAAAGTCACATGCTTATAACATGAATTGTCATTGACCAATTGAAATTTCATGGCCAACGACGTCCGAGCGACAGAAAAGAATAATGAGCATGCCCATTAACGCACGATAACTGGCGATACGATAAAATTGTCATTTTCATGTCCTGTCGGTGTTGGTTTTGGAAGCACACCAAGGTAATGTCATGCCAATGCGACGAGCTCGCATTGATTTCACGTCGTGTTGGCTTGGTGTGCGGTGCCCTTAAAGCTGCGGTCAGGTCGGGCTTGCGCTGTAACTCAACTAGTCGCCGCTTGATTTTCCAGCAACTATCAGCAACTCCCAGCGACCGATTTAGTCTCCGATAGGTTTGACCTGAGCGTACCTGCGATCACTTTACTGTCGATCGCCATCAATCGCCGTCTAAAAAATCTCCGATCGCTGGAGTAGATAGAGCATGTTCTACTTCTAGGATCGGTTGCCGTCAATCGCATGCCAGTTAATATCGACATGAGTGTAATTACGATTGTCGGCAACTGAATTATCGGCTGTAGTCAATCAGTACACAGAAACTGATGGATAACAGAGCCAGTCTTTTTATGGCCACCAAATGAGAAAATTAAACAAAATTGCTTATTTAAAGGGTTAGTTACGTAAAGCAATGTCAGAAGAGTATTTAAGCCAAGCTAGCACAGTCTCATAATTCATGGATCAGATCTATCAAGCAAGCATCTGAAGATACAATCACATGACCTAACATTAACTGATGCTACTATAAAATGACGTCACTAAAGGGTTGACATTTGTCGACATAGTTTGAATGTGAAGTCTTTTCGCATACTATTATATGTACTATCTCTGTAAGGAAAATCAAACTATTTTAGTAAATAACATTTAGATCCGGAATGGATCTCTAAAGGTTGGTCACGTTCTTGTTCTTTTTACTACTCCTCATTCAGTTTTCATCCAATCATGCTGCAACTTCAGACTACTATTCTAGAGATATGTACCCACATCCGTAAGAGAGCCAGATTTTCGATTCATTTCCCTGCTTGTTATTAGTACGGGGCCAACCAATTACATTTTTAATCCTACTCCTCCGTTAATAAAAAATATGTAGCTTGATTAAAGTTGAGAGGCATAAGTCTATGGGTAACACTTGATATCATTATTTTTCAATTCATTGCCCTGCTGTGTCTCAGTAGGGCACACACTTTAAAATTTTTAAATCTATATAAATCTATACCTAAAATCTATATAAAATTAAAAATCTATTTACAATTTATGGAACGTTCCGGAACGTCTCGTACACGTCGTTTCTTTCTATTTATTTTTAATTCCTATGTTTTTAATAAAAGATTTTATACATGAGGATAGTTTTAACCTCAACCACCATTGATTATTAGGTTACGTATTAGCAAAAGGCACGATCTACAATTTAAAGCAAGTAGCAATAGGAAAACACATAATTACCATAGGAAAGGAAACTATCCTTTTTTCTTTATCACATTGTAGATATCGGATCGTCTTATGGGAAGTCATGACCCCGTTAGACGTCTTATATTTGCAAGTAAGACAACAGTGAAATTCATATTTGAAAACACCAGGTGAGCTAAGGAACTGAGTGAATAATATAGTAGCAGTTAGATACGTAGTAGGAAGATGCACTGGTTGACTTTGACCAGTGCTAGTGGTACAGTTTCGCGGAAATAGGATAGAAACTAGATCGAAACTGTAGCAGTATATTCATCACAATAAGTTAGAAGTTAGAATAGATTGGAATAAGACCAACGGTTCTGAGTTGGTGATATCTGTCAATAGTTGAAGATAAAAGTTGTTGCTGTGGGATCGGCATACACTTTTATAATATTCAGCAGTCATCTAGACCGTTAGTTTAACAAATATTAGTGATAAGAATAGATGCGAATCGATGGGAATCGAGAGAAATTATAGGAAACAGACGGACGATTAGTTGTTGACGGTCAGCATTCCGACTCCCTTAAGCAAGTACAACAACACCAGCTGGCAATGAGATCATACAGCTCATGTGCTTATTAACGTTCGTTTCCTACAGGCTTATCCAAGATAGGCAAGGGACAGGACAGAGGCATTGTAGCGTCCTGTAGGAATTAATAACACAATCGAAATTTGTATATCAACTATATGTCAATCAAAGGAAGGCATGCTACAACAACACATTCCATAATGTTGTTAGTTAGCTGACAGATCACATCAAATCAGAACCAGCTAGAACCGCTTTGCCAGAGTTAGCGTGTAGATATATCGTGTTTAGTAATGAATCCCTAGAAGAGAAGCCCAGAGTTTGATTGGCCGAGATGACGTCATAATCAATGAGCATCTAGTCAAACTCTGTGGCAGAGAAACAAAAGAAACGAAGTTTCAAAGTAAAGTCGAGGGATAGGCGAGCAGGGATTGGTCAGGACGATCAACAAGAATAGGTACAAACTTCTAGGAAGAGATAAGCAGGGGTTGATTGGAGGCAAGAATGATGCGGGCCAATCAAACAGTGGTTATATCTACCTAGAAGGATGAAAGGAACAAAAACTATATATTACGATATATATAGATCTATATATCGTAATATGTATAGAAGTTAGAAAAATATGAAGAGTATTTAATCGTCACTTGGTCTATTGAAAAGTTAATCTTCACCATCTGTGATTCCAAAGCAGACGTTGCTTTGTCAGTAGTGAGTCCGAAAATCGAGTCATTGTTACTTTAGGCTAGCTAGATATCATATCGACCACAGTGTTGAGAGTAATCAGTAGCCGTAATTTAGTCAAAGTCAGAATTGAATAGTTTAGGTTAGGACCGTATTATGTTAAGCAGTATTGTTAATATAAAGTATAATCTATTTTCTGTGACAGTAAAAGTCACCATGGATACTTAAAAGTTATTGTACAGTTAGCTATAGAAATAAAATTATCCCCTTGTAAAATACAAGGCACTAGTTCGGTTATTCTTTAGAAGCTCCTAAACAGTACGGAGAAACACCGTACCTTACTCAGAATCTTCAGGAAGTCAGATCAGGCCCAGTTACTTAAAATATCTTCATCCCATCTTTGAAGAGGCGAGCGGTAACTATACGACTGCAGCGGCGAGAAGATTGATTGTCGCAGCAATCATCAACATCATAAGTCTTCTCGAAGTTGTGGTCGCGAGCGTATAAATAATTTAGTAGGAAGTGATATCGAAAATCTTCAGTGGCTTCACCTGCCAGGATCCTAGGAGTGGAAACATTGTGTGAACTGAGTGAGTACTTACGAATGGCCCAAGTAGACAGGCCAGCTAATATAGTATTAAAAGACATAGCCGACAGAGTACAAGTATTTATTGATTTAGCCAAACAATCTGACAGTGCAAAAGTAACGCAACACCGAGAATATAGAGACAATTCATTGATCAAAATAACCACCGACATTAATTGTGAAGAGCAGCCTCGCTTAAAACGAGTCATAGTCTGCTTATATTATCAGTGAATAAACACTAAATAGACTATACATAATGGCGACACCAGGTCCAGCGGGTCCCGGCATACCACCAACGGGGGAACATGAAAGGCATCCTGAGCTACGAGCGGAAACGGTAGCAGCCATGCATGTGATGGGCACCGCAATGGCGGGTACCATAGTACAAAGCAATATTAGAAGGGATGCGGACCGGGTCCATCGGGAAGAAGTAAGGGAGCTGACCCAACGAATACCACCCTGCGACGGGCTCACCCCAGAGCAGGTGCGGCAGTTCCTGGATGAGGCTCATCGAGTATGGGTAGCGATGGAAGGGAAGCTGGAGGGGATACCAGCCTACATAGTAACACGTGCTTCTCGAGGGCAACTGTCGAGAGCGCTAGACTATTATTTGGCTGGAAAGAATAGAGATGACATTACCTTCGACGAGTTAAGAACGTACATCACCGAAAATTTCATCTCCGCCAACGAGGGCGAAAGAATTAAATATGACCTTGAGGGGGTGCGCCAAAGAAGAAATGAGGCAATCATCGCCTTCAATAGGCGATATCGGGAGTTGGCCAGCCGGGCGTACCCCGTCACAAATGTTGATAATCAGAGGACAATACTGGGGGTATACATCAAGGCCCTTAGTGATGTGGGACTGGGAAGAAGAATAGTGAGGAAGAAAGCCACCACTCTTCAACGAGCGATAGAGATCGCGGAAGAAGAGGCAAATTGCAATGATTTGCTGAAGGCCATGCGGATAGATGATCGTAGAGAAACCGACATGCAAGTGGGAGTGCTGGACATGGAGGAGGGAAAAGATGTATGGGCCATAATAACCGGCATGAAGCAGCAGGTCGCCCAGCAGACGAGATTAATTGAGCGGTTATGCAGCACGGTAGAGGCTTTGCAAGCCAAGGCCAAATCTCAACAGGCACCCAGAGAGCCAAGGCCATCTAAGAAATCGGCCATGCCAAAACGACCGCAGGCGAAACCGCGCAGCAAACCACCGGCTGATTACCCACGACGAGACATCGTGTGTTACAATTGTGGACAGAAAGGCCACTATAAGGCGGATTGTAAACAGCCCAGGCAGCCTCCGAGAAATGAGATGCCGAGACGACCCACTCACGTTGCTCAACCAAGGGGCCAGAGACCACCTATAGTCTGTTTCACCTGCGGCAAGCAGGGGCACATGGCGCGCGATTGCCATGAATATCAACGAAGCTTTGCGGGATATAGGGATAGACAAAACGGGCCGGATCCGACCGTACGTTGCTTTCATTGTTTTAAGGACGGACATATCATAACCAACTGTCCACTTAGAGTGCCGCAACCTAGACCGCAGCGAAACGTGGCCAAGAAACCACGTTTAGAGAGTGATATGGATGTCGACGCGATCTACCAAAGTGATAGACCAATGAACAATGAGCCGAGAATCACCGCACAACACTATTCTCGTAACGTGCGGAAAGACAACGCGAACAGACTTCGTAGTAACGAGGAGTACGAGGATCAGGACGGTTTCGTTCTAACCGGGGAAGGAACCGATGCATATGGACGGTATGGTGGAGAGTTTTCGGGAAGAAGAAATTCCTATGCTGAAGTGGTCAGCGGACGAAGGAGCCCTTCATTAAATGGCGACGGAGGAGACCGTTGGTAAGCGTACCGACCGAGCGGTTTCTGATCCGTTTACACTTGGACAACCACGGTCCAAAAGATCAGGGTAACTGCTTGCATGCCTTAGTAGATACTGGTGCCAGCACGTCCTTGATTAGGAAGGATGTATGGCGTAGCAGCTTAGATGCTAGGCCATTAAAAAGAGCTAAGACGCTCTTAGCGGTAAATGGTTCCCCAATAGAGCTTTTGGGGGAGACACAAATCAAATTTAAGAATGCCCGGCCTATTCCTGGTATGGTAGTAGCGAATATGCGGCATGAATGTTTGATTGGTGCGGATGCTTTGCACTTGGGAAATGCAAAGATTGACTATCGGACCAAAGAAGTAGTATGGTTTGGTCAGGTATATCCCTTTAGGTATCACTATAGGGAACAGACGAGATATATATATTCTAGTTGTAAAGAAACGACCGGATATAAAGCTATCGACAAAGTACTTGAGGACTTTGCGGATAGCTTTGATACGGCTCGTCCAAACACTTTAGGATTGGTCCCCAAAGTGAAGTGTACGGTACCAACAGGAGATGCGTTTCCTATAAGGCAGAAGGCCTACCGCCTGCCGCTTGCCAAGCAGTATGTAGTCAAGAACCAAGTGGCTGAGATGCTGGCAGCGGGCGTCATAAGACCATCGTCATCACCCTGGGCGTCACCCATTACTTTAGTCCCTAAGAAGGACGGTGACACTAGGTTTTGTATTGACTATAGAAAGTTGAATTCCGTATGTCACAAGGATAGCTATCCATTACCAAACATATCAGATATTTTTGATTCTATGCGTGGCGCAACGATCTTTTCTACTATGGACTTGAAGTCGGGCTATTGGCAGATACCAATGGACCCCCAAGACATAGAGAAAACAGCGTTCGTCTGCAGTGAGGGTTTGTTTGAATGGATTCGTATGCCGTTCGGTTTTTGCAACTCAGGTGCCGTATTTCAAAGGGCAATGAATGATATTTTCCGAGAATTCGTGGGAAAATATCTGCATGTTTTTGTAGACGATGTAGTCATATTCTCGAAATCCAGCTGAACATGCACGGCACTTACGCAAGGTCATGAGTAAGATTCGAGAATATAATCTACAGGTTAAGAAGAAGAAATGCGATTTCGCTAGTCCGTCAGTAGATTTGTTAGGTTATCGTATTTCCGCACAAGGAGTAGCTCCTCAGGCCCAGAAGGTCAAGGTCATTAGAGAAATGTCTCCACCCCGAGATGTGGGTGAAGTGAGAAGTTTTCTTGGAGCTACAGGTTACTACCGATCCTGTATGCGAGGCTATGCCGAAATTGCGAAGCCTTTAATAGAGTTAACAAAGAAATACAAACGTTTTGAATGGGGTGCGGAGGAACAGCAAGCGTTCAAGAAATTGCAGAACTTGCTGTGTAGTGAGACAGTTCTCACATATCCGAATTTAAACGCCCCTTATAAATTATATACTGATGCGTCTAGCTATGCGATCGGTGCAATATTGGTGCAGGAAGATGAGAAAGGTATAGAGCGGGTAATCCAGTATGTAAGCTCTACACTTAAAGATAGTCGGCTTAATTGGCCCGTAATAGAGAAGGAGGCTTACGCTGTGATCTATGCGTTGAAGAAGCTCCGACCATATCTATTTGGCGCGCAGTTTACCGTGTACACAGACCACAAACCCCTAAAGAGTTTGTTTGTGGGAGAAGTGAAAAACACGAAGGTGCAGCGCTGGGCAGTGCTGATTGCAGAGTACAGATGTAAGATTGAGTACATCCAAGGCTCGAAGAACATTCGAGCGGACATGTTGTCCAGATTACGTCGTCCAGTGGAGATTGCCACGTTAGACACAGGCGATTATGTCATACCCGAGGTAGACGAAGGTGCGTTACCGCATGTCCCTCTGGAGGCTTATGACATACCCTACGACGAATTGCGTACCGAGCAGACCACAGAATACCCGGAGTTGTTCAAGAACACACCGGAGGAGTATATGGTCAAAAACGGTATTTTGTATTCGTTAGTGACACCATCAGCATTGGACGCTGAGTACCCCAGAATCATGCTACCTACCCTGTTCCGTGAGAAGGTGCTCCGGATGGCAGAAGACCATCGGTATGGTACGGGATTCTTTTGTGTGAACGTCTTTAAGGAAAGACGTGGTACGTATGCTGGAGATGTGTACGACGTGCCAGGTCAACCGACCTGTCACCACTCGACCGAGGTATAGCGAGATGCCCATGGCCAATTATCCGAGTCAGATAATTGGTATGGATTTGATTGGTCCGCTATTAGAGTCGAGTAAGGGTAACGTGTACATAATGACGGTGATTGATCACTGCTCTGCCTGGGCAGAAGCATATCCAATTCCAGCGAAGACGGCTCAGAATGTTGAAGACAAGTTCTTCAATGAGTACGTCGCTCGTCATGGTGTCCCTGAGATCTTGATAACAGATCAGGGTAAAGAGTTTTGTTCCAATTCTCTGGAAGAACAATTTCGTGAACACGGTATCGATCATAGACGGTCGAGTCCATACCATCCGCAAACGAATGGACGTACCGAGAGGTTCAATCGAACTCTTAAGGAGTTGATTCAGAAAGGGGTGAATAACGAGTCTCGTAATTGGGAAGATGAGTTGGGTGCGGCTTTGACAGCGTACCGCAGTACTCGTCATTCCACGACCGGATATACGCCATTTTATTTGACGTATGGTCGACGAGCTAGAATTCCGTTTGCTATTCCAATCGATGCTTCGCAGGATCTTGGTGAGAGACTTACGTGTCTCAATAATGCCTTGCTGCGCGCTCGGGGAGAAACGGCTAAGTCTAGAGAGATTCACCGGGAACAAATTAATAAGCGTGCTAACGCTGGGGAGTACAAGGTGGGCGACTCGGTGGTTGTGAAGGCTGAGGAGAGGATGAAGTTGACCTCTCTCAGTGACCCCGAGTACGAGATCTTTAAGATCAATGGGCCCGTAGCTCATGTCCGACATCAAAGATCTGGGAAGGTACGCGTACTTAACATCTCTAAGTTGCGTGTAGTCGACTCAGAAATGTGTTGGGACAAGGTACGAGCACGCCCTATTCGTAACCCTGCCAAAGGTATGAAAGCCAGCCACCACCCGAGAGTGATGATACCCGAGTCCAGACCTTTGCCGGTAAACGACTCCGGTGCAACATCGAGTAAGCGAGCTCATAGGAAACGACCAGCTTCCGATGAAGAAACAAGGGTGCACAAGGGGGGTAAGAGGGTTGATATAGATATAGATCAACCTAGTACGAGTCAGATTCGAAACCATGAGTCAGCGAGTGAAACCATCATAACTCCTTGTACTATGGTGATGGACACTTCGGAGGGTGTACCCGAAACCGTCACTGAGCCAATGGAAACGCTTCCATCGCATCCATACTTTCTGCACAAGCGCAGTCTCGCTCCTGATGTCTACTCAGAGGCCAAGACTCAGGATTGGCGCGTTTGGCCGTGCTCGATACGATGACTTCATCGGTCGTATCGATGCGGTTATAAGGCGACGCAGCCAGAGAAAGTTTTAATCTCTGCCTAAGAGCAGCACTGACAACATTGTATTGTTAAAATCGCATAGGTATAGCATCATGTATGTGTTACAATTATGTGTAGTAGCGGCTTTGGTGATTGTAATGAATACGAATGGAATTTGTAGGAAGGCAAGCGTAGTTAAGTTGCCAAATGGAGTAATGATTACTAGGCCGGAAAAGGTAGCAGTAATTCGTGCTGAGTGGACGGTAGTGGTATCAATAGACCATCCATATCTGCCGGCCGATTTTCTTAACCGCGTGGCGCAGTTTCGCGTTCTGGTGGCGGACGTTGGTAAAAAGACGTCATTGAGCCCCAATGACATTTTCGGTCTCCAGCATCGCATAAGTGGTATAAGAAAAATTGCTGTCCATACTCAAGAGACAATGATGAAGCGGGTTGTTACTCGTAGGAAGCGTGGACTATTTAATTTCGTGGGGGGACATAGCCTCTTCCTTATTCGGCACTGCCACGTCGGGCGATATAGGGATGATTAAGGATATGGTCAAAAAGGCTATGGGGAAAATGAATCGGTTGGTTCACTTCTCTAACCAGCTGGCATCTCATGTGAAATTAGCTTTCGAGGGGATCAATTCCAACGTGGATAGGATCAACGAATTCACGGACAGTCTGTCCAGCTTCGCTAACAATGTAAGTGAAGTATTTAAAATTCATGCAAATCGACATGACTCGGCCGAAAGTGTAGTATACAGTTATCAGAAGGCTGCTGCCCGATTTCATAGGCAAACTGCCTCCTTAGAATTGGGTAGATTAACTGAAGAATTGTTTAGTCCATCGGATTTGGCGGAAGTAGCCCAACATGTCCGTGTAGGAAACCGGCTGATAAGGCCGTACCAATGGTACTACAGGAATGTGGTCGTGTATCCCTTATGGAAAGACGATGAGAGACTGCATTACGTAGCTACATTACCTTTGATAGACGGCGGAAAGTACATTGAATACGGGTTGCAGTCGTGGCCTGAACCGATGGCTACAAGGGGGTACTATATGCATGTATTAGTGGCTAGAACCAGCATTGGTCTTGATACCAAAACTGGGTGGTATTTTACCCCATCCGAATGCCGAGGTACGGGGCCGCGAGTGTGTCATGTTCAGCTGAGGGTCGATAAGACCCATGTGCCATGTATTATCAGTATACTGACTAACTCCACGGATAGCAATTGCAATATTCAACTGTCCGAGTCCAATGACACCACTAGTAAGTTATTTGCCAATAAGAAAATAGGTGTGGTTTTGCAGACCTTCGGTGAGACTATGGAGATCCACTGTGATGGACAACTGACTGACCGGTGCAATGTGGAGAATGGTGTGTATGCGTTGATGTCGGGTGAGTGTGGATATAGTGGTAAAGGGTGGCAATTCGAGCCAGTACTGTCTTATAGTCGGACATACACTCGAGTGAGTTTGGCCCTTGAAATGCCCCATTTGGATGTGGCCGGAGTTCTAAATGCATCCAGAATTGTTAGTCAATTAAAGGTCCAAGATTGGAACCATTTGCATAAGACTAAGTACGTGCCGCTAGCACCATTATCTGCGGTCGACCCAGCGATGGTCGATGGCGTGGGAGTACCGTCATTTATCTCATACTCGACAGGCTCCTTCGTAGTGATTATAGTGATTTAAATTGTGTTGTTTAAGTGTGGAATTATTTCACGCATGTGGTCATGGATTAAGCGTAAGCCACATGCGGCCCACAGACCACGTGCGGTCCATATAAGTGCGCCACGGATTATTCAGGACCAGCAGTTCCGGAGACCTGCAGCCCTACCGGAGCCGCTGCGTTTGTCAGCCGGGTCGTCGCCTAACGATACTGACAGGACTGTGATCGACCCGACGGCTGATGACTGGATAGACGTGGAGCTAACCAGGGACACTAATATCAGTGTACAGTATGAAGACATAAATTGTAGCACGAACTAAATAATAGTGCCATGTTTGCATATATTTTCCTCATACCTGATCAATGGTATGGATTCCGAGGATGTTTCGTAACGGTGCACAAACTTTATTATTGTGCCACGTATTGATTGTTTATTGCATGTATTGTGGATGTCGCTATGACCATGTATATGACCTGTAATGATTTGACTGTAGGATTAGGATTTGTAGTTAGTTATTTTATTGTTTTAGCATTGTATTGATTGTTTAACTATGTTTTATCGTCATAATAGATTTCTATTATTGCAGCGTGTTAACGGATGAGTACGTTAGCTTATGGACGTCAGTTCTGGGTAGCCCTGGTATAGTGTAGTTTGGTTGTTGATAGTGCACAACGAGTTAATTATCGATATCTTAAGGCCTTAAGAGATGGTTAATTAACTTCGGTTGTGGGGCATGTGTAGATATCGGATCGTCTTATGGGAAGTCATGACCCCGTTAGACATCTTATATTTGCAAGTAAGACCTCAGTGAAATTCATATTTGAAAATACCAGGTGAGCTAAGGAACTGAGTGAATAATATAGTAGCAGTTAGATACGTAGTAGGAAGATGCACTGGTTGACTTTGACCAGTGCTAGTGGTACAGTTTCGCGGAAATAGGATAGAAACTAGATCGAAACTGTAGCAGTATATTCATCACAATAAGTTAGAAGTTAGAATAGATTGGAATAAGACCAACGGTTCTGAGTTGGTGATATCTGTCAATAGTTGAAGATAAAAGTTGTTGCTGTGGGATCGGCATACACTTTTATAATATTCAGCAGTCATTTAGACCATTAGTTTAATAAATATTAGAGTGATAAGAATAGATGCGAATCGATGGGAATCGAGAGAAATTATAGGAAACAGACGGACGATTAGTTGTTGACGGTCGGCATTCCGACTCCCTTAAGCATGTACAACAACACCAGCTGGCAATGAGATCATACAGCTCATGTGCTTATTAACGTTCGTTTCCTACAGGCTTATCCAAGATAGGCAAGGGACAGGACAGAGGCATTGTAGCGTTCTGTAGGAATTAATAACACAATCGAAATTTGTATATCACCTATATGTCAATCAAAGGAAGGCATGCTACAACAACACATTCCGTAATGTTGTTAGTTAGCTGACAGATCGCATCAAATCAGAACCAGCTAGAACCGCTTTGCCAGAGTTAGCGTGTAGATATATTGTGTTTAGTAATGAATCCCTAGAAGAGAAGCCCAGAGTTTGATTGGCCGAGATGACGTAATAATCAATGAGCATCTAGTCAAACTCTGTGGCAGAGAAACAAAAGAAACGAAGTTTCAAAGTAAAGTCGAGGGATAGGCGAGCAGGGATTGGTCAGGACGATCAACAAGAATAGGTACAAACTTCTAGGAAGAGATAAGCAGGGGTTGATTGGAGGCAAGAATGATGCGGGCCAATCAAACAGTGGTTATATCTACCTAGAAGGATGAAAGGAACAAAAACTATATATTACGATATATATAGATCTATATATCGTAATATGTATAGAAGTTAGAAAAATATGAAGAGTATTTAATAGGCACTTGGTCTATTGAAAAGTTAATCTTCACCATCTGTGATTCCAAAGCAGACGTTGCTTTGTCAGTAGTGAGTCCGAAAATCGAGTCGTTGTTACTTTAGGCTAGCTAGATATCATATCGACCACAGTGTTGAGAGTAATCAGTAGCCGTAATTTAGTCAAAGTCAGAATTGAATAGTTTAGGTTAGGACCGTATTATGTTAAGCAGTATTGTTAATATAAAGTATAATCTATTTTCTGTGACAGTAAAAGTCACCATGGATACTTAAAAGTTATTGTACAGTTAGCTATAGAAATAAAATTATCCCCTTGTAAAATACAAGGCACTAGTTCGGTTATTCTTTAGAAGCTCCTAAACAGTACGGAGAAACACCGTACCTTACTCAGAATCTTCAGGAAGTCAGATCAGGCCCAGTTACTTAAAATATCTTCATCCCATCTTTGAAGAGGCGAGCGGTAACTATACGACTGCAGCGGCGAGAAGATTGATTGTCGCAGCAATCATCAACATCATAAGTCTTCTCGAAGTTGTGGTCGCGAGCGTATACATAATTTAGTAGGAAGTGATATCGAAAATCTTCAACATGTGTGTTTGAGACAGTATGAAGGTCAGATTATCTAATGATTTCCTGGATACATGGGATACAATATGCATATACACATTTTTAAGGAGATAGTGCACAACAAGCATATATTGCAAATATGAAAGGTCATTTCAAAATAATTACATAACCTGTTAATTCATGCAGCGTTTCCACTTGACATGAGTGCCCGAACGACTTGGAAACTGGCAGCACAATTAGTTGCCGATAGTTGCTGGTAATCGAATCGTAAGCGACAAGAGCGCACATTCTCTAGTCAGTCACCGACAGTTCTAGCGCAGCGTTGGTCATCGTAGCTCGCCCTGACCGCAGCTTTAGTCGACGCACCGATGGCAGGACACAATCTTGTATATCGCTGACGAGCCGATGTAATGCGCACTAGAAATTGACAGTGACGCGATTACGAAGGGACTGATCACTTCCGATCACCAGCTGTCACTTGTTTGGAAGAATGCTTTGAGATTCCTTGAATACTTAAAACACAGTTCACCCACATATAAATATCGACAAAGCAGAAAACTAAAGAAAATGACGATCAACTTCGTGGTGTCAAACCTTGGAGGAATCATAAACTCCTGGGCTCACTGCTCCGCAACACTGCTGGCATTGTTGCACGCTGCGTCATGGGGAACGTAGCTTTCCAATCACTTTGGAAGGTATAGATTCATAGATCCAAGATGTTATTGCCAGAGACGACGTTCATATAACGCAACATGCGTATCCTTGATGCTATATAACTGTAACAGTTGAGCAGCGCCCAAGGCATCTCTAGACAAACTCGATGCCTGCCACCGCAAACACCTACGCACCATCATTGGACGCCGATGGCCAGACAACATAATCTCTAGCGATGCACTATATACGAGATGTGTAATATATCGCCGCTGTCAGTAAAAGTCGCCCAGTAAAGATGGTCTATGTTTGTCCATGTGCTAAGGATGCCAGAAGACACATCTTCGCAGAGAGCCTTGGAATTTACCCTACTGGGAGCCAGAAAATACAAAGCCTTGAGGGGTGGCATTGCATAAATGTGTTACGCGTGCTGCGAGGTGGCCTCAAGAAAGCAGAACTGGGTACACTCAGATCAGGAATGGACCTGAGAAAGCTAAAGGTTTTGGCTGAGGACACAGTGGTCAAATGCGAAGACGGACTGATTGCAGCTTTAGGATGTTTCTACTACTACAGCCGTAGAATACAGTAACCAAACATACCACGCCCGACATGGTAATCAATCTGCAATTGCAATGTTAGATCAGGTAGCCTGTGAATATATCATGCTGTCCCATTATATAAAGCTGGCCCGACTCGACTTGGTGATTGATGTAGTTTGACCTAAAGCAAGCATTCGTTCAATGTCATTCATTATGTGGATTGTCATCCATAAAGCATTACGTTACACGCGGTCTAGGGAGGTTTGGCCCACATTCTTGCTGAGCAGGAGAAGCGACAGCTGCCGCATGGATGCAACAGCTGCGAATCACCGATGCAAGATGATGGCACGGTTCGTTGTGCAATGAAACAGGCCCGCATGTGGTAGATATCTGGTCGTGTGTATCTAGCAAGATAATATTAGAATCTTACTTTGTCTTTTGTAAATTTTCCTTGAAGTTAGGCTACAAATAATTAGTGTTTGCGCAGTATGGTATATGCATCTAATTCTGTTCTTGCTATTGGTATAGAAACTAATTCACCTTTCCAGTGTATCCATCCATCATCTGACATCGTATGACGTCATAATCAGCTCAGCGCTTGTATGATAACGTTTAATCATTACGTCACAAAGGGTTCCTTATCGACCGTCACCAAATCTCAAATGCAGCAACAGCACCCAGTCAAATTAATTTCAAAATATTCAACAGCGACCTGTGTAGTTTCTTTGGAAATTGATAGTCAGGGTGTTCAGAGATCGATCGATCCCAACACGAGCGAGGTGTGGGTGGAGCTTAGCTAGAGATGGGCGGGGCATAGGTAAAACCGGAAAGGTCCACTAACCTTTCCATTGTATCAATCCATCATATGACATCATAATCAACTACGTGGCGTGTGGGATAACGTCATGATCAATTATGGCATGAATAACTCTATGTAGTCCGTCTTAAGCACTTACACGTCTTACACGTTGTACGAATTGTATGTCTTTACTTCTTAATACACATTCTGTTAAATATTTTGAAAATAATTTTGACTGGGTGCTGTTGTTGCAATAGGCAACTGCTTGCCTGTTACCCTGTTATTGGGATTCTGGTAATTCAGGGTTCGATCGATCCCAACACGTGCAAATCGTGGGTGGAACTTAGCAAGAAATGGGCGGGCATTGATAAAAGTGGATTCATCAATTGTTGTTAATAGGAATCGCTCTCGCTATATAAGCTGTTCTCCTATAGCACATATGTTCTACCGACTTAGCTAATATATTTTGAAGACATCGGCAGTAGTAATTCAATGTAGTACAGGTGAATGGGAATGATGGCTTAGCGTAGACTAGCTTTATTTTTTTACATGAATTCGTACATAGCTGGGCTTCGCAGGAGAAGCGCATAGACGAAGCATATATATATATATATATATATATATATATATATATATATATATATATATATATATATATATATATATATATATATATATATATATCTGTGTTGGCTCGATAACCGAGCCAGTCATTCTAATGATAGTGTTTCAAGCATAATTTTCATCATAGCCTGCAAATGGACATTTTCTATGCGGTTTTATGGAATAAATCTGAACATTAAAGGGCAGGCACTAACACGATTCCCCAACTTTTAATCAACTTCGTAAACAGATTGCTAATCAATGACCTTCTAATTCCAATAATGCCATAACCACTGGTAATAATGAAAATATCAGGCATAGTTTGAATAATATTGAAAGTAGAAGACCATTGATTAGTACTGTGTTTACCCCGTGTTATCAGCGTAGATATTGATCTTGCGGTTCATTAGCCAACATACGGAGGACGGTTATCAGAATCATATGTTAACGATATAGAACACACACCTAATTCACCTTTCCAGTTTTAGCTATGCCGCGCCCATCTCTAGCTAAGCTCCACCACGCTTCCCTACTGTTGGGATCGGTCGATCCCTGACTTTAAATTTCAAGAACAGACCAGCTGTTAAATTATTTAAAACAATTTGACTGGATGATGTTGCTGTACGTGTGTTGGAATCAATGTATATACTGTGAATCCTGAATTACCGTGGTAACTAGGCAGGAAAGGCTCGCAGTCAAATTACTTTCATAATATTCAACCGAATGCTTATTTTAGAGTCCGTACTCTTGACGGATTGATTATCACGTCATACACTTGAGAAACAGATATGACCCTCCATTTTTTGCCAGTGTTCTCCGAATGGCACACTATTGTCTAGCGACAGCAATGGACCTTGTCAGTTTTAGCTATGCCCCGCCCATTCCTAGCTAAGTACTACCCATGCACAGCTCCCTTGTGTTGGGATCGACCGGTCCCTAAACTCACAAACTATTGATTTCCAGAAAACAATACAGTTAATCAGAATGTTTATTAAATTGCAAAGACATACAATTCGTACAACGTGTCGGATTATTAAGCGTTTAAGAAGGACTAAATCGAGTCATTCATGCAATAATTGATTATGGCGTCATCCTACACGTCGCATAGTTGATTATGACGTCAAATGATGGATGAGATAAACTGGAACGGTCCATTAGTCTTTATACGGGTCGAATTAAATGCATATACCGCGCAAACACTAATTATTTGTAGCTGTACTTCAAGGAAAATTGACGAAAGACAAATTTACAAGTAAGATTCTAATATTAGCTTGCTAGACACATACGACCTGATATTCTGCCACATGCGCGCCTGTTTCATTGCACAACAAACCGTGCCATCATCTTGCACCAGTGATTCACAGCTGTTGTATCCTTGCTGCAGCTGTTTCTTCGCCGATTCAGCAAGAATGCGGGCCAAATATCCCTAAGCCTCCATAAATAAAATCCCCAGACCGTGTATAACGTAATATTTTAAGGATGGCAATCTACATAATGAATGACATTGAATGAATACTTGCTTTAGGTTAACCTACATCACTCGCCGAGTCAAGTCGCAACAGCTTTATATAATGGGACAGTATGACATATTGACAGGCTACCAGATCAAACACTGCACTTACATTTTGCTACCTTGTCGGTTCGGGTCCGTTATGATGTTCCAACCATTGACTGCCATCTGATTGTCAAACATAGAAAATATAGGTCTACTATGTCGTAAGATTCGTTAATTTAAAAAAACCACACACAAACCAACAACAACACCATAGTAACAAGATCCGTTGCAATTAATACATCATTAGTGGAGGTCTACATTTATACTGATTGGTCTTTCTCGCTTTTAGTGTAGATGTAACGCGTCAATATTGAATGTAATTGGCCAATTAACCCTATATCACTCATATCAGCCGAAAGGGCTTCAGTAGTGGTCTTGAGAAATGTCCATTTGCAAACCATGAGACTATTTTTGAAAATTTACCACTGCAATGACTGGCTCGATAACTGGCTCGATAACCGAGCCAGTCATTCCAGTGGTAAATTTCAAAAATAGTCTTCTCTTGGTGTGTAAATGGACATTTTATATGAGAAAATTGAAATTTTTTGGAACAAATTTGAGTGTTAAAGGGTTAACAACGCGAGTTGCAATATCGATTCTATGTCGGCGCGCCCCGTTTAAATGTGCAGGGACCAATTTTAAATTCGATAACGGTAAACTAATCACCGACTTAGTATCCACATACAATCGGGAGAAGTCAGAGATGTCCACTGACTGTAACACTGACATTGAGTATGGCCTTGAGAAACTGGCAATGACTGAGTCAGCAACTAGCTACAGACAATGCCTCAGTCTCAAAAATGTATAATTCACTGATGCTCACAGAAATTCGCAGACTGATGACGATATCATTTATTAGTAGCCGATTTACACTACACGATTTTATAGCCGATTGATCGTGTGCGAGACATCGCCCACGAAGACAATGATAATGTAAACAGCTCTCAACTCACGATTTTTCTTGTCTTGCGACAAATCGTGAAATTTAAAGCATGTTTCATTTTCACGTTTTGTTGCATGTGATTTCGTGCACCATAAATAGGAAATCTATGATGGCTTAGAAGAGCCATCGCCTTGTAGAAAGAACGATGCGCGATGTGATGTTGTGATGTCTGACTCGATGTACGATGCGATGTTGCGATGTCTGACTCGATGCGCGATACGATGTTACGATGTCTGACGCGATGCACGATGCGATGGTACAATGCCTGACTCGATGCGATGGACGATGCCTGACGCGATGCTCGATGCGATATCAGGATGGATGATCATAAGCTGTAGAAATGTATCACCATTTAGCTACTAAAGTCTGAATATCTTTCATTCTCGGCATGATAAAAAGCTAAGATGTCAGGGATGGATTATGGATAGCAAATTCTATCACATGAAGTAAACTATAGTAAACAGTTTGTTAACACGTACGCGTCTCTAGAACCTTCAGCTTGAAATGACTATCATTTACTTTAAAGGCGCTTTTTCACGTGTGCGATAAACGTATCCGTTGTCCGTCTTCGTCATCCCCCTCCCCACCCCTCACCCCACCCCGTCTACGATAAAATCGAATCAATACTTTACAGGTTATTGACTTCCATGTGTATGTCTACGATTTGTCATCACTTTCAGTTTGCGAGGTACGTCTCAGTTGTCCGTTAAAATCGGACAAGGTGCGAGTTTATCGTACTGAAATAGTAAACCCATGTGTATTTCTATCTTTTGAACCTTTAATGACTAAATTTCTTCGAAATATTAATATATTTACTTATTGAATGTCAATTTGCAGGCCAAGAGAAGACTATTTTTGAAAATGTACCACTGTAATGACTGGCTCGGTAACCGAACCAGTCATTACAGTGGTAATTTGTCAAAAATAGTCTTCTCTTGGCCTGCAAATGGACATTACTCAAACCCACTACAGAGGCCGGTTTCGTCACAAAATAGTTAAAGGGATGCTAATCTCATCTCAAAAGTTGTATTGCACGGGTAGATTGTGTTTCATAGATTCCATATCATTCATATCCTGTCACATTCCCTTGTCTGTATCACAATAATCTGCTTTGTCATACCCAGTAAATGTTAAGCAGTGATCGCCAGGATTTTGTCTCCTCAAGCGATAGTGTGTGCTGCCATGTATGTGCCAGTGCATTACATTCTTTATTATGTGACACTCATTTCGTATGGCAGCAACAACTTCCAGTCAAATTAGTTTCAAAATATTCAACAAATTATCTGTATAATTGCTTTTATAGCGCATTGCCAAGCTATCGCTGGGACCTCTATGACTGAGCGCGTATACCGAGGCGGACACGCTACGCTTTTTCTGATTGGTTGAAAAGTAAATCATGACAGCCATCATAGGCTATAAAAATGTATCAACATTTAGGTACTAAAGCCCTAATAGCTTTCGTGGTCGGCATGACAAAAAGTAAAAATATCAGGGTTGGATTATGGTCAGCAAATTCTATCAACTGAATGGTTAGAATAAGATAGGGTGAGATTTCCTTTAAATGGCGTACTTAAAAGCTGGCGTGGTAGTCCAAAATAGCTGCTATCGGTTATTGCGTGCCGCCATGTCTTGTCTACCCTTTCGCAAATAATTTCCTAGTCGAATATATGATAAGATAATTTATTCACAATAGGCCTTCGGCCCTTGAGTGTACAACATATTATACATGCATGACGGATACCTTATAACACATAAGATTAAATTAGGATATAGTTACAACAATATTTCATAGAGAAATTTCGTCCCACGCTTCTGTTTCTATTCCTTAACCATTTATCAATAATATCCAAGACAGCAAGAGAGGAACGATAAGTGAGACCAGGGGCGTGTTCGCGAACGGGTAGCTACCTACTCCCGGCACAACCATGTCGGAGAATATGACATCATAATCTATTATGACGTCATAATGATTCCAAGGCAGCTGTGCCAGGCGCAGGCTACGACCCCTCCGCGAACACGGTCCCAAGTCGACAAGATAATCATCGACCCCTAGAGAAATTGACCAACAACCATCTGTCCTTTCTCCTTGTTTCCACGAAAGAAACGAAAGTGAAACAAGGAGTGAGACCAGGTCGACAAGAAAATCATCTACCGAAAATCACGTAAAACAAAATGCTGCACGCCTTGGCACCAGTTTTACTGATATCCAGTACAGCTCACTGCAACAACAGCTTTCAGTCAAAATGGATCAAAGGCTGCCAACTTCCGCGCTTGCACACACATACTCATTTTACGATGATCTATATTTTAAGGTTAACCAGACAGGAAGCAGGTTTTACGTATTATATATATTTATAATTTGGTGAAGATGTTCACTATTCATATCCTCCTCCCCACCCCACCCCACCCCAACGTTTAGGTACATTTGGAGAAAGTGCCCATGCCATCAAATCCTTTCGCACATTAAAAGCCTCATAAACATAGGCTACTAATTTTTTCTGGGCAACTGTACTTGGACATTGCAATGATTCCGTAAATTTATAGACACTTGGTCTTTTACAATAATAGGGTTTGATGAAGGTTTTACGTAAGTTACTATACTTGGGGCATATCAGGACAAAATGATACTCGTCTTCTATATCATTTTTACATCATAGACATATTCTTTTGGATAGTGGTGTGGGTGTTGACTTATGCCATCTTCCCGTCTCTATATGCAGTCTATGACTCCCTGTCCTGATCTTACATAATGCTCACCTATGTTTCGTTATTTTAACAGTATCTAAGTATGTATTTATACATCAACTCATTAACAAAGTATTTATATAACATGGTTTTACTACCCCTGTCTAATAATCATATCCATTCTTGCGTATAATCATCATAAGCTCTTTGTTTATATTGTACAATAAACATATTTTTGTCTACGTTGCTGCCTTGCGATACCCAAATGTCATTAAAACCGCGCCAGTACAACATATCTCTAAGCTTACTCACCCAGTTAATACGTGAATTATTTATACAATCATCATATAAAACATCATACATATTTCTTATTAATTTTCTTGGTTCCGATTCCAATATTTTAAAACAAAACTTCAATATCAGCGTTCCTCTGGTCAGATATAGTGGTACTCTCCCCAACTCCCCGTACATTATGCAATTCGAAATCCCTTGCCTCACATTTAATAACTGTTTGCAACATTTTAAGTAACGATTTTCAACTTCATAAGCTGCAGTAAACCCCCATGTCTCACTGCCATAACAAAGAATGGGTAGGATTAGTTTGTCAAAGAGACTGCATAGATGCCTGGGTGTTAGGCCTACAAATTTGTGACAAAATTTCTTTAGAGCAAAAACGGCCTTCTGTGCTAGGTCAGCCAATCGTTTCTGTGCTAAAGAAAATGATTCCGATGTGCTAAATAATATGCCTAAATATTTAAATTCATTATTGACAGCTTCAATTTCTTGTGGGCCATACACAAATTTGACATCTGAGTGTAGTCGTCCATCCCGCCTAAAAATCAGTCGTCTTCTCTACATTTAACGTTAAACGCCATTTATTACAATATTCATATAAAATATCTAATGCTTGCTGTAGTCCAGATATTGTCTCTGATAGCAGTACAATGTCATCTTCGTATAGAATTAAGAATACCTTTAACAGTGTTACATCCAAACCTTCTACCCCTCCCCTGGCCAATTCTTCTTCTAAATCATTTACATACATCGCGAATAAGAAGGGTGACAACGTTTCCCCTTGTCGTACCCCTGTTCTACACCCGAAATAACTTGATAGTTCTCGATTTGCCCGAATTTGTGTTTTGAGGCTCGCGTATATTGACATTATTATATTTATTGTTTGCTCTTACTCCAAGTTACAATAGTTTATACCACAAGCAATCTCTTACAATATAATCAAAAGCTTTGCTAAAATCGACGAAGACACAATATAATTTTTTTTCCCTTACCTAATACATGGGAGATCAGACACCATACCCCTCCCTGAAGCCCGCTTGGGCATCCACGTACACTTTATTTATTTCTGCCCATTTATTTAGTCCGTTATTTAATATCTTCATGAATAACTTACCCAGCGTGCTCAGTAACGTGATACCTCTAAAATTGTTAACATCATCAACGTTGCCTTCTTATGGAGAGGTATCAATATACCTTCCGACCAGATTCCAGGGAAATATTCCGTTCATTAAAATTAAAATGTGAGGTTTCAGTTCCTTTACTGCGTTCATGTAAAATTCATTAATTAACAAATCTGGACCTGCACTTCTGTTATTCTTTATTATGACATAGCCTAACTTCGTCGTCAGATATTTCGGCTTTCAGCTCGTCAAAAATAATTTGAAATTCCTCATTCGCTTGAGAATAGCTCGATACATAATTTTGCACTGCTATATCTGCAGAATAAAAGTCCGGATTTGGGTTATTAACGGCTTTAAAATATTTACAATTCATCTATCTGTATATTTCCGATTTTCTTATTCTCCTTTGTTTTCAATAGCTTCCAATATAGCTTTGTATCCGTATATTGTGCCGTAAGTAATTCTTTAGTTAAATTAATGATTTGCTCAGTGTTGAATTTTCTCACACTCTTTTTAAAAATCTGTCCAAGCTGTTACCATATGTATCTGACTGTCTTCGTTTCTGAATCGATTTAACGCCTGAGAGAATTGCTTTCTTTTCTGTTCACAATCTTCTGAGTACTGCTGAGGTAAGTTATTTCGATTGGTTCTTCGTGACTTATTATTATATACCTTTAAAAATAATGCATCTGCTGCTTTTTTAATCGCCGATGTAAACAAAGTTACTGCTTCATTTACATCGACTTCAGCGAGCAGTCATGTTTCATCCACATGTGCATTCATTTTGTGCAATTATTCCTGTACGTCTTCAGACGTTGTCCCGTGTAGTAAGTTGCACGTGGTTCGGTTTGCTCTGGTGGTAGCTGCCTTTGGTGGCGTGCTGTGCATTGATAAACGTCCCTTCCAATTCTGCCCGTATCATTAATGTTAAGAATCATTACACCTGGATTGTTACCGTATGTCGAGTCGTTAAGTACCGTAAACGCGGATGTCACAGCTGATTGTACTGACACGGGGGGGGGGGGGAGGGGCGACACTGTTTGTAGTAGATGTGATGTACAAAAAATTATTAGATTGGGTATCGCTCATTGCCGCTCCAGACGTGACAGCCTGTGGTTGCTGTGCTTGCGTTAAGTTTAATAAACTATCACCGGTTATGGATTGCGATACTGTATCGAGTGTTTACTTATGTTATTTAACACATGTCTGCGGATATCTTCACCACTTTGCCTTACACCCGAGTTACTGATAATTGGTACACGTGGGTTAAATTGTGATAATGTTGCATCATGCGATGAAATAGGTCGATGTTCTATATACTTGTTTGGTAACAGACTGTCGATATATTCAGCACCGTTCCGTTGCGCCCAGTTGTGCCCGTTCTGTTTTGCCCAGTTGTGCCCATTCTGTTGTGCTCAATTAGCATATGGAGGCAGGGATGATGTCACCGCTGGTGATAATAATTTAGGCTGATTAGTTGATTGGCTTATTTCACTTTGGCACTGTCGCGCAAAATTCTGTTGTGGTGGCATTCGCTCACTCTATGCATACTGCGGTTTTGGCCGATCGCAAATTATACTGTCCCAATCCGGAAACATGTCTTTAACCACTTCGCGACCAACTACCAGTTTGGCTGGGAACTTAACTGACGCTGGTTTGCCACTCTGTGAAGACCGATGTATTAGTTCACGTCCGTGTTCAGGCTAGAGAGGTAAGCCGCAGTAACTGCATACTGAAGTCTGGCGTTACTCCGGATTAACTATGCGTGAACACGGCCTTATAATCGGCTATGAGAGATTACTAGGGTCACTTTAAAAACGACAATACACGAATTCCTGATGGCGTGTTATCGAAAACGGAAATGCATTGATCCCACAATATTTCCCAAATTGGGTAGGGTTGGCTAATTTAACACGCCATAGCAGCTTTAATGAATGAATTTCAGGTATATCTCAGATGATTAGATGACGTGGATTTAAAAAACCCGTATGCCATTGACGGAGACAGGTGACGGAGATAGATTACGCACGCATGGGAAAACGACTAGGTCCGTGTAACGCCATACTTCAGTCTCTATTCACCTCGGGAAAGGAATGAATAGAGTTCTGATGAATAAAAATTGGTCAAACAGATGCTCGTAGACATTTTATAATAAGATGTTTATCAAATAAATATTTACGTTTTTATTATTAATTTCTTACCTGGAATTCCCATTTTTACGATTCGATGTGTGTTTATCTGATACTTTCTACTTTCTTCCCCGCTCAAGGTAATACCTATACTTAAACAGGCCTGCAGGAGGCTACGATGCGTGATACGCGCGACCAAATACTTATTTTAATCGATACACCGAAACGTGACTACAACTCTAATAGTTTCTTCAAATTAGACAACGCGAAGCAATTCTGCTCTGAAATTACGCGTGAAAAATCTGTTTAATTCGCTTCCATCTACTTGCAATACTGATTGAGAACTTAATATTCTAATCACCGATGACGTTTAGATTTATCCGTCTCGCTACAAGCGATTCGATCCGCGATTATATCCACTGTCCTATCAGACTCAGTATATATATATATATAGGCGTATATACGAGGCCATGTGTACCGTGGAAGCAAGGCTTTTATCTTTTTTAATTTCTTAATTACGCGACCGTTCACCCACATGCACGCGTGCCGCATCAATCCATCAATCGCTGATGACAGCAAATCGTGTAGCAGAAAGCGTTTTATTCAAAGCATTTGTTCTCGTTGGATTTCCGTTCAATTGTACGCCAACGCTAATCTCACGCATTATCTAGTAATGGTAATGCTAATTGACGGTTCCGACCCGTCACTCAATGATTTGAGGTCATAACCCAAGACGTCACTTAGCTGACGTCACAATCACAAGGACGTTGGTCTGTCAACAACGTGGCAATAGTCCATCACGAAAGCGTCTCGATTGCATGTCGTTGATTAATTTGCCATTCAATAAACATTCTGTTGAATATTTTGAAATATTCACCAACAGACCTCAGTCAAATTAGTTTCAAAATATTCAACATTTTGCATGTACGGTTAACTTGATAATTAGATTCTGGGAATTCAGGTTTCAAAATTTCAAATCGATTACAACCCGGATATAACGTGAACGGAACATAGCTAGAAATGGGCTGAGCATAGCTAGAAATGTGTGGAGAATAGCTAGAAATGTGTGGAGAATAGCTAGAAATGTGTGGAGAATAGCTAGAAATGTGTGGAGAATAGCTAGAAATGTGTAGAGAATAGCTAGAAATGGGCATCGCCAGGTAACCTGTTGAATATTTTGAAACTAATTTGACTGGAAGTTGTTGCTGTCATAGGCAGCAACAGCTCTCACTCAAATTAGTTTCAAAATATTCAACGGGGTGAGTATTACATAATAAAGAATATAATGCATTGACACTTACATGACATTATATTCTATCGCTTGAGGAGACGCAATGGTGGCACTCGCTGTAAAGTATATAATTGTCATACATAATCTAAATAGAAAGTTAACCGTATATGCAAAATGTTGAATTTTTTGAAACTAATTTGACTGCGGTCTGTTGCTAAATATTTCAAAATATTCAAAAGAATGTTTATTCAATGGCAAATTCATCGTCCTTTTTCATGGACCTCACCCTCCCGCCCCACCCCCGTATCTAGTATACAACGGAGCCATGTGAGTGGGAGTATGTTAGTACGATGCGCCATGCCCACTCAATCAATTACGTCATATGTAGACTGACGTCACAATCAAAATGCGTAATGAATGACGTATCTATAGGTCCGCCATGAACATTGAATAATCTGTCAAGCGTACTATTTAATAAACAGTATGTTGAATATTTTGAAACTAATTTGACTGGGCGATGTTGCTGTCACATCCAGTCAAATTAGTTTCAAACCATTCAACAGCTTACCTCTATAGCTGTCTTGATATTGGGTGTCTGAGAGTTCAAGGTTCGATCGATCCCAATACGGGCAACGCGTGGCTGCGGAACTTAGCTATAGCGGTGAGGGGGCGGGGTGGGGTGGGGTGGGGGGGGGGGGAGATAGGTAGGAATGGATCATTATCTTAATTAGTCTAGGCTTATGTTGGCGTAAACTTATTTCCTTCTGTATATTTGCTTAGAATAGCATTGTCAAACATCGCAACGGCCTGTCTTTTAGACTAATACAATAAATAAATGCGGATGTTTTCAAAACAAAAACAGAAATATGTTCCTTAGTACAATTTTGAATAGGATGTAAGAAATATTATGTTGTATAGCTTGAACATAATTGACCTTTCCATTTTAGCTATGCCCCGCCCATCTCTAGCTAAGCTGCACCCACACCTCGCTCGTGTTGGGATCGATCGATCTCCGAACTCCCTGAGTATCAATTTCCTGAAAACTATACAGGTATGCTATTGCGTATTTTAGGACTAATTTGACTGGGCGCTGTTGCTGCCAATAGCGGCCAGTCAAATTAGTTTCAAAATATTCAACAGCATATTTATTAAATAGTAGAGGCATACATTTCGCACAACGTTTCGGACAGTCTGTTGAATATGTTGACACTAATTTGACTGGGCGATGTTGCTGTCACATCCAGTCAAATTAGTTGACTAAACGAAAAATATAATCATTTATGATGTGATGATTATGACGTCATCCTACACGCCACTTTGCTGATTATGACGTCATGTGACGTCGGACGATCAATGGATACTCTGGAGAGATGAATTGGATCGGAAGAGAGCGATGTCTTACAATCCAATTTTGTTCAAAATATTCATCAGTACGTTTCATTGTATCTTGACAATATACTTAGTTATTTCTAAGCTATACTGTGTATACAGTATCTTTGATGCTGTATAACTGGGTAGCTCCAAAGGCATCTCTAGACAAACTCGATGCCTGCCACCGCAGCACCTACGCACCATCACTGGAAACCGATGGCCATACGTCATAAATTTCCAATAATACCTTATACAAGATGTGTAATACATCGCTAAGGATGCCAGAAGATACGCCAGCGCAGAGAGCCCTGAAATTCGCCCTACTCGGAGCCAGCAAATACAAAGCCAGGAGAGGACGTCATTGTATAAAGCTGCTAAAACGCTCTACGAGGTGCCCTCAAGAAAGCAGAACTCGTACCCTAAGTAGCTAAGGATTTCGACGGAGGACAAGACACAGTGGACAAAAGCGAAGAAGAACTCATTGCAGCTGTAGGATGTTTCTACTACTACAGCCGCAGAATACAATATTCATACACACATACTGTATACATGCACATGCTCCGTGATCAGTATTTGTAGAGCTATTCAATAAACTCGTTGAAAACGCCCCCAACACATGGCATAAAACATGTAAGCAATGTAGTGTGGTACTAGCTGTATAGTTACCTTGAAACCCAGATTATCGGGATTCATGGTTCAATGTTTTTATTTTTACGTTGAAGTATGCGGCTTAGATCAACATATCGTCTTATATCATGGCATGGCTTCACCTTGTTCGTACTAAACTTGGACACATGCCTCCTTATATCAATGCGATTGAACACAATGATATTGAAGTCAAAGATCACGGTCACTGTACCACATAACTTGTATAAAATGCAGACGTTAACATGCAGCTACCGGTAGCTTTTTCTGCTTAGCTCATTTTGTCTTGGTCAAATTATTGGAGCTAAGCATGGTCATACAGTTACCTCAACCAGTACGAGCAATGCAGACATTCAGACCTGATGTCAGCGTCATTGTGATCTTTACACAGATTTAGATTTACATTGGAAAATGCATAATACCACGATGTTCACCAATATACCGTAACACGGATGTCGTGTCAATTTTTCGAACGCACCATTTTGTTAGTCTCATCATATTGAATTCAGAAAAGATATGATGTCATTTTGTTCTCATGGTAATTTTGGACATTTTGGGATCATTAAGGTACACATCTCAGAAAAAGTCGTGAATATGCAGTCTTTGCAGGATAACTGTACAACACTGGCATGTAACCTAGCAAAAGAAAGCTCAGGACGTACCCCACTTAGATCACGTTTCAATTTTTACATTTACATTGAGCTAATTAACGACAATGCCACCCAGGCATCGAATAGGAAAACAATAGTTGAGCAGTTGACCATGGTCGACCTCAACTGTGAACAAAACGAAGCCATAAGTAAAGCCCTAAAATGTGTGGATCCATCAGACGTTAAAACACCCGTGTAGCCAGGAATACCAACCAAATGAAATCCTATGTTGATGATCCACTCGTTCCAAAGCTGTCTGAACATCAGAAAAACACTACGACTACACATATATTAAAACAGTCGAAATGAACACCAAACTGAAATAAGACAGAATCGCAATAAAATCCTGCACCAAATCAGTGAACGAGTGAAAGAACTCTTTACCACGCGATCATGTTCAGTGATGACTGTCAAAAAATATTCAGAGCAAATAAAGCATTAAAAATTAGCACTCCACAACCACCACGTGCTTTACAAAACTCTGATGGTCACTTCATTGGCTCTGACCAGGCAAAGGCTGGAAAAATCCAGAAATGGCTCCAAAGATGAGTTCACTGATATATAAAAAAAATTTTTTACCCACATTTGAAGGCCAGCCACGGCCCCGGCAAAAGCCAATGAAAGAGCCAGAAGTTGGAAAGTCTTTAACATCTCTAACGAATGGCCGTGGGTGCGCACCTGGCGGCATTAATCAGGAACTCCTTAAATGTGCAAATAATACCATCCCGACACAAATCGCGTTCATCATCAACTCTGCCTTTGATCAACGCCTCCCGATCGATGGCGTGGGGGAAGATACATTTATCACATTCCCAAAGTCTAAAACAACCGGAGACCGAAAGTGCTTTTGAACAGCATCCGAAAAATATGACATAAGCTCGTACTAGAGATAACATTGATAAATTTGCTGGAAACTGGCAGAGTAGTTTTAACAGAGAGCGTAGCTGCGCTGACATAGTCTGGACACAACCAATATTGGCAACAGTAGTATTATCAAATTATCGAGACTTATACAAGATGGGAATCAACGTGTTACGTTCATGTGATACCATCAAGATACCACAGATCCTTCAATTCACTTTTTCAGAGTATCCACCCATCATATGACGTCATAATCAACTAAGTGATATGTAGAATGATATCATAATGAATGACGTCATGAATGATGTCGATAAGTACGTCACGAACGCATATTTGAAGACGGTCTATGTATTGTTGTACACATTGTATGCCTTTACTATTTAATAAATAGTATGTTGAATATTTTGAAACTAATTTAACAGGGCGCTGTTGCTGCCATAGGCAGCAACAGCACCAAATCAAATTAGTGAAAAAAATTGCAACAGCTTCCCTGTATAGTTTTCAGGAAATTGATATCTAGGGCATTCGGTAATCGATCAATCCCAACACAGCGCGGTGTGGGTGGAGCTTAGCTAGTGATGGGCAGGGAATAGCTAAAGATGGAAAGGTCCACACACCCGTCCCCCACCCCATCAAATTGGCTGCGATGATGATGACCTACACCTGGTTAGACTCTTTGACAAACGCAAAACCAAATGTCCGCGTCAAATCAACGGTTTATGCACAGTTTAAAACATTGATAAGATCACACCACAGGGTGCAAGTTCGATTATCACCAGTCTTCTTCCCTTGCTACATCACCGCAGCATTATCATCTGTCAATGAGGAAAAGATCCTCATGGTACACTATATGCCCAATAGCTGCTGAACAACTCAAGGCCTCAAAACTCTTCCATAAATGAAGCCAAAACGCAGTTGACTCACGTGTAACTATCCGACATTACAAAAATGAATGATGACGGTACTACCCAACCCACCCCATCCCATCTGTGGAACTGAGAAGTGGAGGAAGAGCAGAATCTTGCGTTCCGACTTCCGCTCCTTTTGGAAGTTATGGATACGTGGCTCTAAAATCCATATGGATGTCAAGATGCACCTATATGATGCTACATCTGTTTCCATAACGCTACGCAATTGCCAAGGCTAGGCAGCTACAAAGGCTCTCTGGAACAAACTTGATGCATATCATCGCAGATGTCTGCAATTCATTGCAAATCATCACTGGCCAGTGACCACACAGTTTAATATCAGATGCAGCACTCTACAAACTGTATAGCACCGAGACACTATCTGTGACAGTAGCGCAACAGCGATGATTTATGCTTGGATATGTTCTTCGAATGCCAGAAAAACGCCAGCTCAGAAAGCTCTAAGATGTGACGTCGTAGGTCCCAACCTGTATTATGCACGCAAAGGACGTCACAATTTCAACTTGTTAAAGGTGCATATTCACAGTAAAATTTCTGAAAATAAAATTGTTTAAATTATACACTTTTAGAGGCTTAAACTGTGAGCCTATATGTAATGAAACGAAATAACTCTTAACCTATGACGGTTCCATTCCATATAAATTAATATAATTTTTTAAGTTGCAAACTTGAAATAGAGGCACGGGACAAGAGACAGTGGTGAAGCCTGAAGAAGAGCTGTTACGTCCCCATCATTGAGGCGACTTTCAGTGCTTTAACAAAAGGGTTATGCAACTTTGTGCAAGATCTTCATGCTGTAGTCTCATGCGGAAACGTTTCCACCAATAAATTACTCTCACAGATATATGAATGTTACCTAGCACACAGACCTATTATTATCCCCACCTTTTTAGAAGAAATGTGGGGATTATGGCTGCCTGTCTGTCCGCTTATGTATAAATTGGTTGTAACGCAACTCCTCCGACGAAATTCAAACACATTTAGTATGTGAGTTACCATATTATTTTAGAGTGCACGAGGACATTTACATTTGGCTCCGTCCCCATGTGGAGTAGGGTTAAAGTTAAAGGCCATGAGCGTTGGGATGTGTGACCGCGCGTCCTCAACGGTCCAATTTAGTTCTACGTCTACAGACGGTTGTTGAGCAGGTAGTAACGGGAAAATGTATACTCATCCACCCCAATGGTGTGGAATGTTACTCAGATATATCATGTCATAATACAGGGCCGTATTTAGATATGTGGGGTCCCTGGGGTAAAGAATGAGCGGGGGTCTTTTTTACATCTAGGTGCTCTGAGACGTCGAGAGAGTCTACTTTTATGGTGAATTATAGCGCTTTCTTTCGTTGTAAAATTATTTTATTTTGCAAATTTTCGTAATTAACATTGTTGCCGAACACCAAACAAGAATTGGGGCCCCCACACATATTTAAATAGAATTATAATGCATTATTAAGAGTTCTAAACTAATAAAGTTTGCTTTAAATGTCCTATAACTCCCAAAAAAGTGCATAATTTTGTTTTCATTTTTAAATTGTGGGGCCCCCTTGCTTGTGGGGGCCCCGGGGCCTTTGCCCCACCCCCCTTAAATACGGCCCTGTCTTTGCTGAAGTTACAATTAATAAACATTATGTTAACATTTTGAAATTAATCTGCGTGGAAGATCAACAGCTTACCAGTATAGCCGCAAATGAGATTTGTTAGATTCAGGGTTCAGATTGTTAATATTGATTCAAATGCGCTTATAAAGTGGGCTGAGATTGGCTAGAAATGGGCGGGGCATAGATAGAGATCGATCACTCGTTTTCTCTCGATCTGCTCGTGCCAGTGAACCAGAACCTCTGTACTACAATCAAACACGTGTCATTGTTGGCAAAGTAGAACATCCAGATATACGGACTAATGAGGCTATCTTTATCTGTTCAAAGGATATTCAGATGGAGACCATGCTGTCATATTATCGTGTATCGTGAAAATTGTGCTGGCTAATTAAGACAACATATGCCATCCCACAAACCATGATTTCATTGGTCATTATGTGGTGAGAATCAATACTCGTGACTGGTGATCAAGAGGAATCACTACAAAAGTATGTTGAAGACACTTCTCAGAGTAGTATCATGTTGTTAAATTCGCCAGACACAGGTTATACAATTAAAACTGTAGTAAGCAATGGGAGAATCCAGTTTACCTATGCCCTGCCCGTCTGTAGCTAGGCTCCACACACGTTTTACCCGTGCTGGGATGACTGCCTCGATTATCCCATCCGGAAGCATCGACACAGCCGCCGAAGAGACGATTAGACTAAGTGGGAACAGGGGAAGTTCCAAAGGTACTTATTGGTTTGCACATTCCTGCACATAGATGATGGACATGTACGCGTCGTTTGTATATTCCTACAGTTAAGATAACGTACACATCGAACCTGATGACGTATCTTCCGGTTCTAAATAATTTGTGGGACATTTATAGAAAAGACTTGGGCATGTTTCCGGTACTGCTTCATATCGATCACGGACATGACGACACATTCATTAATTGCTGCATCCGTAAACAAGCAGCATTGCCGTGAACAATTGCACCCATACTGTGTGATCAAACACATATTCCTTGATCATAAAAGCCAGGTATTTAAGCCGATCCTTTCAGAATATGCATAGTTTCTCAAGAATACTACTTAGACGCAAGATATTTTACTTTGTAGCAGCGAACAAGAGAAGTTCAACACTCAAGGTACATTATGCAATATTTGTCTTATATTGTTTTCTAGAACCTAGTTTTGGTCTACGTATCTTTATAGGCAGGTAGCTTATAGAGAGAATAATAATAGTTTCGTTGAACATTGGAGCAGACAAATCTGTAGAATTATGATCTTTAATATGGTTTAATGGGTGAACTGTTCTGCAGAGTCACCGTATATCAGGTATTATGAATTGTGGTATTGTGCAGAATTTGGTTTAAATGATTCTAGTGAGATATTTAGACCAGGACGATTGTGTTGACCGCAATTATAGCTGCAATTGTAGGTGCACCATGACACCATAATGTGATGCTGTTTACGACTGTAACTGTTTGCAGAAATATAACTTTGTGAGAGACCAGTCGTCCTATAACTACTTGATCAGGGTACCATTTTGACATCAACATGATGACACTTAAGCGCTCTCTAATGAAGGATCATCTTAAAACCAGCGACTTATTGCATTTCAGCAGGGAAAACGTTCTGCGAAGTCTACTTACTACAGATGTAGATTTATTGTAACTCAACTTATCTATGGTATTATCTATTATGGATTGTTTCGCTATTGTTATTTTGACATCTTTAGATAAGTTGTGATTATATTTCAGACCACATCTCGCATGTTATGGTTCTTAATAAACCATGATTTGGGCGTTGTTAGAAGAACCCTTTTTGGGGTTTCCAGCATCTCGTCGCAAATGGTCAGTGCATTTGTTATCGATGGTATGGTTGTCGTTTAAGAGCTATCAGCATTGTTTGACGCATCTACTCATTCGCACAATAGATGGATCCGATCTGTCATTCAAGTATCTGTCGTCAGAATCAAATACTCACACGTTAGAAGGTGCCACAATCAAAATTATGCATAGCTCCGTCACTTAAATTGAAAACGCTCTGACTAAAATATAATAGAATTGTATGCGTGTCATGAATTTACAATTTACTAAAATTTCTATTGAGTACTTTGAAACTTACTTGACTGGGAGCTGGTGCTGACACAGATAACAACAGTCACCAGTCAAATTAGTTTCAAAATTTCCAAAAGCTTACCTGTATAATTTCCTTGAAATCAAGATTCTGGAAACTCGGGTTTCAAAGTTAATTAGGTCCCGAGCACGCGCAAAAGGTGGTCAGAGCTTCGGTATAATGGGCACCATATCTAGAATTTCATCTATTGTACAAATTGATGATTCCAATCTATCAATCAAATAAATGATGTCATAATCAATTATGTCACGTGTATGCTAATGTCACAATCAACTACGTAATGAATGACGTATCTAAGTCTGTCTCGAACTTTTAAAAGCACGTCAGTTTTATGAATTGTATGTCTTTACTAGATAATACACATTATATTGAATATTTCGAAACAGCTCTAGTTTTCTGGAAATTGAGATTCTGGGAGTTAATGGTTCGCTCGATCTCAACATGGGAAACGCGGGGGCGGAGATTAGCTAGAGATGGGTGAAGTATAGCTAAATGTGGAGTCATCGGTATAGTTGGAGTACGAAGTGTCACGTCAACATGATCATGCAAGGTCAACAGATAAAATTGCCGAATATTTTTTTTTTAAATCTATACCATACCAAACATAATCACGATAGGTGTCAAAGATTAATATTAAATCCCGACTGAATTGCAGAAGTCGCTTCCACCTTCAGGAATCTACGCACATTATGAATAGGTTGCACGCATGGCAATAGGGCCTATATGTTCCGTGGCCAGATTTTGATTACCCATACAGGCTTATTTAAGATCAGTAATGCTAATAACGGCATGGTCTAGATACAGATTCAGCAGAGTCAATGGAGAATCAAGTTTTAGCTAGTTTTAGCCCATCTCTAGCTAAACTTTATCCACCCGTTGTCCGTGTTTGGATCGATCGATCGCTGCACTCCCTGAATCTCAATTTCAAGAAAGCAATATAGGTAAGCTGTTGAATATTTTGAAACTAAACTGACTGGGTGCTGTTGCTCTTTATGTTTATTAAAAGGTAAAAACATACAATTCGTACTTGACGAATTATGGCGGACTAAATCGCGTCATTCATGACATAATTGATTATGACGCCAGCCTACATGTGACGTAGTTAATTATGACGTCATATGGTTGATCGATAAACTGAATGCATCAATCATTGCCTGACGTTTGCTCTGATTGTTAAATCCGCTATTACAGTTGTTAAGGACCAGATTCACGTCACATCAATCAATATATCGTTAGAATTTGAATAGCGGCGTGCTTGTACTCGATGACCGTCTCGCGTTTATGAAGATTAATTTTTTCCCGGAAACGAGCTTTCTCATAATGCTTTAAGGTAAATAATAAAAATAGTCCCCGATATTCAGAAAATCGCGCGTCCGACTGAACAACAGTCAACTATGATTAAATATAATTTGCCAGTCGAGCGTGACCTATGCAGTTTTCAGAACGCTAGCTAACAGGTTATGTGGAAGAACAAAGTCTACGTACCCTTATCAAATGTCAGTAGCCCGTGTATAATTTCGTACAGAAATACCTGCTTCCATGAAACGTGCTGACAATCTGTTCAATCAAGCCAATATATGGCAGCTGTTATGAGTACAGCGAGCTGGCTAGATAGCCGAACAAAAGGCGGTATTCCAAGTATAGAAACATGAATTTCTTTATAATTCATCTTTGTAGCAACATAATGACGAAGATTATATAATCAAAGCGGTTAAATAAATCGCTACAAGTTTAATAAAAAATAATACAATTCTATTTTCCTTGAAACGGCATTGTAATTGTACGCGTATGCGGAGGTATGCACTTTTATGTACGTGTGTCCTTTTACCGCAATCATCTATCACTTGACGATGTTATTATGACTAGAGTTGGAGCCATGCTTCACATTCGTATCTCGCGAGATCTCCTTCGATTAGAGATCGAGAAAAGTATCTCGTTTGTAGTGAGTAGCCATTGGCGTAGTGATTTCTACCAGAATATGGTGGTAAAGAGAATTGAAACTTAAAAGGACTCGAGCGCCACTCACCTCAAACCAGACAATATTAATTCACGTAAAACGAGATGATATAAAGCCTATAGTAGTCTGTATGATAAGTAGTTAACAGAAAAATAGTCCCACTGTCACACGGGTTGAATGGTGCTTAGATAGTTGAGTTTCAGAGACCAGTCATTGCGATAAGCAGAAATCCCCTTAATCTATAACGTGTAATTAATCCGGAGAACTTTAATGAGTTGGTCATGGCACCTGTATGTGTGTCTATGCTGGTGCTCTGAACAACATCTGATAGCTTCATAATTAATGGCGGTATGAGGTTATAGGTCAGACCACTGTCTGCCATGCAAATCGGATGGTTTGATATTAGCCATATAGCGGAACAACACCTAGATACGGGGGGGGGGGGGGCAGTACCGTGAGATTTTGAGGAACGTGTTGTGTGAAATGGCGTTAGATTAATATGACTAGTGATTGAGCAGAAGTCAAAGAGTATTGTGGAGAACTCAATTCAGGCTTGGGGGAGAATTCAATTCAAACAGAACAAGAACTGTAAAACTAAAACTACTTTAATCACATTTGGTAGTGCGGTCAACAAACTCTATTTACACTATATACAGGAAAAGACAGATCAACAAATAACTTTCAAAACCAGTGCATGGCGAGCGAGAATTAGACTTAGAATTCCAACCCCCTTCTCTCAAATAATTGAGCTTTATATAGCCGAATGTTGTGTGCTTCTCGCAAAGACATAAAATCGCTTCTCGCGTAAAGCTATAAATTTTCAGGCGGAAAGGCATAAAATCGCTTCTCGCAGAAAGCTATAAACCCCTTCTCGCGTAAAGCTATGAATTTTCACGCGAAAGGGCATAAAGTCGCTTCTCGCGGAAAGCCATAAACCACGCGAAAAACCATAAAATTGAAGAAGGACATACAAGTTAGATCAGCACTCCTCCTGCATGGTGCACCAGCCAACCCCTGCAGCAGCAGCAGCAAGCCACAGTCTGCTGCAGGCTATAGTGCAATGTAAACAAACGCTCTGAACCAATCGAAGACAAAATCCACGACAGTATATTAGTAGTTGCAGTGTGTATTTACATGAACTATATTATTGGTATATTAAGTAATGTAGTTACGTTTTCATTAAATTTGTAGTACAGTTTAATTGCGTCATGTTGGCATCACACCATTATATAACGTTAACGGCGCCGACGCCCACGCTGCACTGTAAAGGGTCGGCCCGCGTTACATGGTAGCGTGCTTGTGTTCGATTTGAAAATGTTTTTACCGTACAAATGTTGTCTTTAATTTGTAAACGTTTTAACTGTATAATTGTAGTGTTTAATTTGAAAACGTTTTTACTGCGCGGTTGTTTATTCAGTTTTAGAACATGAGTATGTGTGTCAGGAAAGTATGTTAGTGTTTGGATAATTAGTAAGATATGTTTCAGTGTGGATAGTTTCATAGAAGAAGTTTTTAAGAAAAGAGTGACATCAGTAATTTGCTTAAAGTTGTTGTTTTGTTAGGAAACATTAGATTACGGATTTCAAGTGTTATTAATAAAAGTGTGTGTGCTTAGTATTAATACAAGTGTTAGTTTGAGGTGCAAGTTACATAAAAACGTGAATAAATGTATTTCTGTGTTCTTTTACTTAATCTGGTCAGTTTAATTGGTTGATTGTGGCTAAACTAATTTGATAGGTTTATATTCTGAGAAGTGCGGCTGTATCATAGATATAGCTTAGACGCGCTCAGAATAAGTCTGCTGTTGTGTAGTCGGTGTTTTGTCAGTGGCATTAACTGATAAGTTATTCAAGGCAAATGCTTAGTTCAGGAAAGTTTAGAGATAAGATAATTTATTCAGAAGAAAGTATTGTTTAGTTTGATTAAGTTAAGTACGAATAAGCAGTGATAATTTCAAAGTTAATTAAAGCGGAATAATGTGCAAGTGGCGTACGGTGTGATACCCATAACTAGGTCGTATAAAGAGATAATGTCACAAGGTTTAGAAACTCGTGTTAAGACCATGGAACGGAACTTTAAGAATAATGTATTTATAGACATGTCATATTTTGCTGGTGATTATGATGATGATTGGGAAGAGTGGCTTTTCCAATACAATGGAATAGCCTGGTCACTGGAATGAGATGATGAAGAAAAAGCACGGAAATTACGATGTCGGTTAAAGCGCTATGCAGCAAAGGTGTGGGATTCCTTGAGTGATGCAGAGAAGAACGACTTCAACTCTGTTGTTAGTGCATTCAACAAACGTTTCGCAACTGAGATTTCATCACGTGAGGTGAAAGTACAGTATTATGATTTGCGACAAGGACGGAGTGAACCAGTTCATGTGTTTGCCCAGTGTGTGGGTGAGCTTGGCAAACAAGCATTTTCCAAACCCTCAAAGGATTTATTGTGTGATCGTTTCGTTTTCTGACTACATACACCATCAGGGAAATTAGTCGACTGGGAAATGCAAAAACAAAGGAAACACTCATTATCTGATGCTGAGGAATTGCGAAATTGCGAAAGACATTGAAAATTGGGATCTGGATTATGTCAGTGACGAGGAACACTATCACTCAAAAGAGGTATGTTAAAGGTAGCCTTAAAAGAAATGTGAAACATACAGTATATGAAAATCATTAACATAGTGCTGAAGCAGGTATTGACTTATTAGAAGCAAAGCTAACGAGTATGGAGATAACACAAGCTCAACGTTTTCAGAGACGTGAAAAACTCTTAAATGATGTAATTCAAAATCAAGCTGCACCTCCACCACAATACAGAGCAACAGAACCATTCGCAGCATCAGCATCAAACCTATTTCAAAGACCAACTCGACACCATGATGGTAGACCAATATGTTTTCGGTGCTCACATGTTGGTCATACTCAGCATAATTGCCGGATGCCACAGAATGACCGCACACATATGCGTGGAGCAATGCCACCTACACAATGGAATGAAAGACAGGGATATGAAGGAGACAGAATGCAAGATTCGATACATAAGAGCCAAAATACTGTCCTGACAAGCATGCGTGAACACGAGAGTAATATCCATACATCAGATTTCAGTGCCACTCATGATGATTATGTGACTACCCTTGAACACCAGTTAGGAGAGAAAGAGAACGTCAATGAATACACGAGACAATTTGAAGTAACAGAAGCCATAAATAATAACTCAGTAGGGGCAATAGAGCAAAATGAACTATTCCCCAACGGATTTTCCCATGCTGTTATCGATGGAAAAATAGAAAGACCTTCCAGTAAAAATGCTTGTGGACACGGATGCATCAGGTACCTTAGTCAGTGAACAGCTTACTAAGAATTTAGCAGTGGCTGACAAGAGACGCTTTGATCGGTCACATGTCAGTAATGCCAGTATCCGGAAAGATAAGCCTGCTTTTTGACATTGGAGGACGATTCGTATGTCACACAGCAATAATAATCAAACACTGTCCTTATGATGCCATCTTGGGTAATGATATTCTATATCCACTCAGTGCAGTTGTTGACTATCAGAAGCATGAGCTTCGAATAAATATACGTGGACAGGATGTTTCTGTGCCATTGCAAAGTATAAACTTTGCTGCTGGTCGACCACACTAAAACATGTGTGTTGTTTTCCTGGTCAAGGACATATGTATTAATTCGTGGACTAAAGCAGACGTAGAATCTTGTGTAGCAAACTGGCCAACTAATAGAAATGGAATATTTGATTCAACGAACTTGAGTAGTGTTGTATCTAAGGATGAACTGATAGTAGAACGTGTCTATGACAATAAAATGGAATCTGGTATAATCGTGCATCTGGAGAATGGAAACTTACAACGTAGATTTTCGAATTACAAGAATGATCCCGTTATGCTGCAACAAGAAAACATAATGGAAACCTTACAGACACTTAATCATGCAGATATTATAATTCCTGCATCTTGTCAAACACATGCTATTACTGTTTCTCCACCATGTGTCAATAATCATGCAGGGTTATTTAAACAGTTTAAAACTATACTACAGGGCAGTGTCTCCTCGAAAAATGATAGAATCGCAGCCCAGAAAGTATTAGAAAGAAATAGTGATGTGTTTGAAGAAGATAAGTTTGACTATGGATGTGCGACCTTGGTCAAACAACAAATAGGAACTAACAATTCATCACTTATTAGACAGAAAGCTTGGCGCCTGCCATCTAGTTATCATAAACCAATGGAAGACAAATTGCAGGACATGTTAAGTTATGGATTAATTCGTGAATCGTGGATGCCTTACAGGTCAACAATTGTGTCTGTTAAAAAGAAGGACTCCGATTCCATCCAACTGTATGACTGGAGAGTTAGGGATAAAGGTTATATTATAGGGGACAGAGTCTTATTGAAAGTAGAGCAAGTTCCAATAGGAAAGAGTAAGAAACTGTTACTTCAATGGCACAGGCCCTATCGTATCATAGAAATCGAAGGTGTGAATGTGAGAATTGAACTATTGCTTCCCGAAACCGGACTGAGAAACAACATTTTGTCCATGATAATAGAGTAAACCCATTTTTGGTTGAGGTCGTCCATAATTTGCATTGATATTTTATGATTCATATATCCACATATATCCATATAAAACTCTCTATCACATTAAATTTGATATAACATATAATCACTTAATATTTACATTAATTATATTACCATTTGTAGATTGATAGTATTGATTAGATATTATGATGTGAGTATATGGTGAATAGTAACCTTGATGGTGATGACTGTGAGTGGTGAATGTAGAGTATGTGGTTGGGTTTGTAGGGGATGGATGTCACATGGGTTGAATGTTGTTTGAATATTTGAGTTTCAGAGATCAGTCATTGCGATAAGCAGAATTCCCCTTAAACTAAAACGTGTAATTCATCCACAGAACTTTAATGAGTTGGTCATGGCACCTACATGTGGGTCTATGCTGGTGCTCTGAACAACATTTGGTGGCTTCATAATTAATGTCTGTATGAGGTTATAGGCAAATCGGATGGTTTGATATTAGCTATATAGGAGAACAACACCTAGATACGGGGGGCCCAGTACTGTGAGATTTTGAGGAATGTGTTGTGTGAAATGGTGTTAGATTAATATGATTTGTGAATGAGCAGAAGTTAGAGAGTATATTCGTAGTTGCAGTTGTAACCGGAGCCCAGTCCACAGGATACACTCTCCCCACCTTTAACCTCTGACCTCTCACCTTAAATCCGCTCGTGAGCCCCGATCTGCATAAAGCCAAGATGAAACATACAAAACATTGGCTAGTCTCTAGGCTTCCATTCTGGGAGTTGTTATTCTTACTGGCGTTTGGATACCATTATAATATGTCTGCTAAAATTGCTGATAACTACACAACAATGCCTAAGTAAATGAGATTGCGATTTTTTAGATAATAAGTGATTAAAATGGGTACATATGTCTGAATGAGTATATATTATAAAGGTTATGTAAAGTCATGAAGAGAGGTTAAGTGCTTTTAAATATCATGTGTACATACAATAGTGGCGGTATTCAGAAGTTGATGACGGATAAGAGTAATCCAAGTATAGCGAGGCTCGTTACACAATATAACTTCCGAAATATGGGCCCCAGCAAATTCTGGAGAAGAGCACAATATCTATAGACTAATAACGGGTAATCCACATGGTAGGGAAGGTGAACGTTATCCAGCTATGATCCAGTACCGAGAGAGCAATTGAGCCCTCCTTATGAATGTTGCGCGGTGATACATAATACTAGTAAATCAAGACGGTAATTAGGAGAATGGTGCTATCTAATTCAACCCAGCTAATGTACAGTTGATAAACACAGGTAATGCTACTGGACATGTGATGGAAATAGTCAGATGGTGCAAATACTCAGGTGGTGTAATCAATTATTGTACAGTTGGTGAACACATGTGACGCTAATAGACAGGTGGTGCAAATAGTTATTATACAGTTGATAAACTCAGGCGATGCTAATAGACAGGTGGCGCAAATCGTCAGGTGGTGCAATTACACGATTGTGTAAATAGTCAGGTGGTACAAACAGTTCATATACAATCCGCAAATGGTATGCCTAGTACATAGGTAACGTGAACAGTTCATGTAAAAATCCACAGAACTATGCCTCACACACGGCTCCAAGACCACAAACTTATGTCCTTGGTGTAATCATTACAGCCCTCCCAACAACGAACGCGTCCACACTCAAACGAAACAAAACGAGTACTCCCCAGAGATACGTATTTTCTGGCTAAAGTCGAGAACTTATCATAAATATATCACATGTATCGTGTGCGTGTGTGTGCGTACGTGCGTGCGTGCGTGCGGACGTGCGGGCTTGCGTGCGTGCGTGCGTGCGTGTGTGTGTTCTGTGCGTGTGTGTTAATGTCAGTTATCGCAAGGATTAAATATAGGTATCAACATCGGCCGTCATGGCCATGGCATTAAAATATCAGAATAGTAAATATACGGCCAGTTTTGATTGCCGACTAATTCGTTATCAGTTGCTAACAATGGCTAGTCACTAATAAAGAACAGCTGCATGCAGTAACCGGAATGCATGAAATTGAGATGGCAGACTGGGTGGTAGAATTATCGCAGTACATTGACAGGGATGGATTGTAGCCGCCGGGGGTGGGGGGGGGGGGGGGGGGGGGGGCGTGGGTCCGCCGCTTGCCGCTGTTGTTGCTGCTGCTTGTCAGCCAGCCTCGGGGTTGTGGAGCGGTCACTGCGCATCTCTGCTGTCTACAAAAACCGACCTCCAGGGCCGGTGGAACGATCACATCCCAGTGGGCTCGTGCAGCCATTGCTGCTAAATAATCTACAGTACAGCCGACATCTACGGCTTATCCATAAAACAAACTGTTGAATATAGAAAACTTTTTTACAGTAGGCTACACACTTGCCTCACTCACAAAATTGTGATTTCACAATTTTTTATGTTGGCACACCACAAGAGCTCCAACAAACACAGCAACAATGTTCAATTGGACATCTTCATATATTGAACACTATAGCACATTCAGTGAACTACCTCATACAGCATCAAGGATGCTACTATCTCTGCTAATCACTTCCTTACTCCCAACATATGACAATCTGATCAAACACCTTCCAAATACCTACATTGTGAAAATAGTCATAATACTGATAAAATATACTTTACCAGTATGGACCAATATCTCTTGGATAACACATGCAAGTACAATCAATTATGGCCATCCTTTAGTCATAATTACATTGCATCTGACATCAAGCGTAATCATTTGGCAAAGTTATAACCAAATTATATATGGACTAATGCAACATGTGCATTAGACTCCACAACAACGACACCCAGCACGGCAATATAAACAGATGTATGCTGTAATTCTCTCCAACACATGAATTGATAGTTACATGGGAACCTCTTGTACCAACTCTATGAACTTTACACAGACCAAATCTTTCAACAGAACAACTCTTCCACCATCTTTCAAAACCAATATAACCATGATTCAATCCAGGAAACACAAAACAGACCAAATTGGCAGACCCTTTATGTTAATAAAAAATACAAAGCAAACAATGGATAATACTAGATATAAGACATAAAAATATGTACAAAGAAACCTTGTCGGGGACATCATGCATATTCAGGTTCACCCCACTTGAAGTAACTATATCTCTGGGGTTTCCTTACAGGGCTCCTTTCGCGAATGCCAACTGGATCACCATCACTATCTGACAAATTGGAAATGTCAGCCCCACTAACATCGGGTGAAGCAATACCTCTAGGACCAACAGGCATCTGATATTGAGTGTGGTTAAAGTATTGCATAGTCGAATCACTGCTGTCAGTATCAACGGGTTCAACAGGAACATCATCATCAACATTGCGAACCTTCCTAACAACACATTGCCGGCGAGATGGACACTTCAGACCTTTCTAAAAAATTGAAACAGGAAGGAATCCACAAGGGAGAAGCAAGTTCCTGTGAAGTGTTCTAGATGGCCCCTTTCCATCTTCACGTACAACTACATAAACTGGAGAACCATCACCACCGAGTTGTTCTTTCACAAGATAAACCTCCTCACACCAGATGTTAGCCAACTTATTCTTCCCACGAATACTTACATTTCTTGCCAATACCCAATAACCAAGATTTAATGTGGACAGTTTTACTTTTCTGTCATAACGTGTCTTATTCAGAGATTCATGCTCCCTTGCAAAATCCAGTGCAGATTTGTGGGCACTTGTTAATTTGTGTCTGGAATCTTTGACATATTTATAAGCATACTGTTCATTTCCGCCATCATTATTCTCCAAATGGAACAACAAATCAACTGGTAATCTTGGTTGGTGGAGGAACATTAACTCAAAAGGGGAAAATCATGTTGCATCATTATTAGTAGCAGCATATGAAAAGACCAACTATTTGATGTGTTTTGACCAGTGCTGTTTTCTCTCAGCATCCAAAGTTCCATCATGTTGAGCAAGAACCGGTTGAATCTCTCATACTGCCCATTTCCCATGGGGTGGTATGGAGTTGTGAATGATCCTTTGACATTAGTAAGCTTCCGCAACTCTGTGATCAGTATTCCAGTAAAATACTTCCCCTGATCGGAATGTAATACTCTCGGAAAACCAATCTAAGAAGAAATTGTTCCACAAAACTTCAGCAACTTGCTTTACAGTTTGACTCCTTGTAGGAACTGCTCAAGAAAACTGGGTAAAATGGTCAGTTATAACCAGGATGTCAGTTCTCCCAGAACTGTCTGCTTCGAATGATAGGAAATCTACACAAACCAAGTCCATAGGTCCTCTAGACGTTAGATGCTGCATCTCAACTGATCTACCTGCCGGCTTCTTCCGAAAACCACAGTTTTTGCAGTTTTACAATATTCCAAAATTTGAGTATCCATGTATGTCCAGTAGAATCGAGAACGGATTAACACAATCACCCTGTCAAACCCCAAATGGTCCATGTCATCATGACACTCCTGCAGAACTTTCAATTTCAAATATTCTGGAAGAACTATCCGGTGAACATTATTTCCCTCAAGCACAGATGATTTGTACAAAATTCCATGATCAAAGAAAAAGCTTTTCCGATGATGTAACATCAGTTTGACAGACTGGGATTCCTCTCTACACGACATGGATGGTAACACATCCCTCATTTCTAAAATTCGGCATACCTGTCGGATGGTTTCATCTTCTTGCTGAGCTTTGATAATTTTCTTGGCTGTCATTGATCCAAGCTTCAAAACATCTTCTTCCACTTCTTCCATCTCGCTAAGGAAGGTGCTGTCAGTTGCCAGACACTGGACAACAGGCTGCTCACAACCTTCCAACATAGCCTCTATGAGTACACTACCTGAAACCACAGACATAGGTTGAACCTTCTCTAGCATACAACGAATGAGATTCATGCTTCTTTCATGCTCTACATCAGATTCAATATCACTTTCTCGTGGAAGTTGGCTTAAAGCATCTGCATCAAGATTGGACTTCACAGACCACTAGATAATATGGAAATCATAAGTTGACAGCTCAGCCACCGACCTATATCCCATGCCGTCTAGCTTCACAGAAGATAAAATATATGTCAGCGGGTTGTTATGCGTCATGACTGTGAATGGAACACCATACAGGTAGTCCTGAACCTTGTCACACACAGACCATTTTAATGCTAAGAATTCAAGCTCACAAGTGGGATAATGGGCTTCGGTTTTGGAGAAACTCCTACTAGCAAAACCCACTGGGCGCAATTGGACATTATGCTCCTGGTAAAGCACGACACCCAAACCACGAGCACTAGCATCAGTATGGAGCTCATATGGCTTATTTGGATAAGCAATAGCGAGTACTGGTCCTCCAATCAGACTGCTTCAGAGAATTGAATGCGTCTTCACAATCATTGGACCACTTTTCCCCAAAAGGTTGCTTCACCTTCTCATGATTTATTACCATACCACCATTCTGCTTCTACATGCACTTTATCTGGATCAGTACAGACACTGCTGTCCATGATATTGTGACCTAAATACTTTACAGATTGACGAAAGAAACAACACTTTTCTATGCCTAGCTTCAGACCAAACTTTGAAAGTGTGTTAAAGACAGTCTGAAGGTCTTGTTCATGAACTGAAATAAACCGAAAGGAGAGACAAAATCAGTCTTCTGCTTGTCAGACTCTTTCATGGTAATCTGATAATAACCGGACTTGAGATCCATGATAGAGTACCTTTTTGAACCAGAGAATCTTGCGAATGCTTGCTCAATTCTCGGAAGTGCATATGCATCATGAATAGTGCATGTATTCAACCGACGGTAGTCCACTGTTAGCCTCAGTTGACCAGACTGCTTTCTCACTAGACAAATTGCACTAGCATATGGGCTGTGAGAGTTCTGGATTATTCCAGCACCAAGAAGCTCTTTGATGTGATTCCGGGCATCTTCCCAGTCATTTGGATCAATGGGTCTACAACGTTCCTTGAATGGTGTGTCATCAGTTAATCGGATGGCATGATGAACCTGGTCTGTCAATCCTACATCTACATCAGTAAGTGAAAATACATTTTCATTCATTCATAACAGATTCAAAGATCCCATCTGCCATTCCATTCCTAACTCTGGAGCAAACTTACAACCAGAAAAAATATCATTGCTGTAATTTATTGACATGGCATCTGCTTTATAAAATGGATTCATTGACGTCTATGTGTTCTTTATGAGTACAGAGCCAACAGGCCGAATCCATTTTGGCAATGATAGCTTGGCAACTTCCATGCGGTTGACAACCCTTATGGGATGTTTGGACTGGTTAAATACAGGTACTTTTAAACGACATCGTGCCAAACCTTCACAGGTAACCAATGCCGATTTGATAGTCAAACCACTAGGAAGTGGTATTGAAATACCATCACCATCAACAATTGCTGGTCCCTGAACATTGGATCAATAAATCTATAACCATTGAAGGAAACACTCTCCAGGATTGATAACAATTCCCCTCTTGCAGATAACATGGACAGAACCAACACCACTTTCTCCCGTCCTAACCGTGACCACATTTTCTGCTGTAGCCTGCAATTTGGAAATGACAGAAGACTGTTTAAGATGATCATCACCATCTAGTAACCTGGATAAAAACATTTGTTCCTAGAAGCAAAGGAGTCTGCGAGGAATATCTAGTATCAGGACATACCAAAAACAATACACCTAGTAAGGTGGCAATGGGCAACTCTGGGAGTGAAACGTTAACCTCAGTATATTCAATATATGGAATGGAGTGCCCACCAGCACCGTCAATGGACAGTGCAGTACCAAGTGACCTAATAGGGAAAAATGGCTTAGTTCCCGGTTGTAGAAACTTTCTGAAACGAAACTGACCTGGGACCTAGTATCAAACAAACCTGAAGACACGACACCACACACTACAACAGCAATTGCATACCTTTTACCAACAATCCATGATAGAAGATTGCCATCACATAAGTCAACGTTTGCATTCTGACACGAAGGATTATCTCCCATCGTTGAAGTAAGATCAGACTTGCCTGATGAACTAGGAGCAAACGGAATTTGATAACATGATGCCTGTCCTCTATCTGCCCGGACACCTCCATGGGGTGGGCCATGAGGTGGGCAATTAACTGCTCCTTGACAAAATTCTCCACACTTGAAGCAATTCCCTTGAAAGACACGCCCCATGGGAACCTTACTGTACTTTCTAGTCTCATTCATATATGTTGAAAATTGGCTAGATGAGGCTGACCCTCTATTGACAGTATGGCTGCTACTGGTCCACTTCTGGATGGCATCAAGGACCTGAGTTTGTCGAGAAAGTACTGATGCCAGTACCGCTCCCAGCCTATCCACATCCACATCTCTCCTCGAATCAACAGCATGCGAATTTGCGGCATGATGGAAATTTCTACCCATAGTGTTACTTTTGCTAGACTGGACAGACATTCTACAGGCTTTTTCAGACTGTGAAATCTTCAAACTACTCACATCGATTAATAAGGAACAAAAGTTGGCTGTGTGTGGACTCGACCAATCCGACTTCAATTTCAATGCGGTCAGCAGGCTCTCATCTGCACACACCCTCTCAAACTGCTTACTTAGCAAGGTAAGTAAATTTTTCATCACTATCAACTTCGCCAGAATCAACCACTCTCCTCAAAACTCGTTGCAACCTCTGCAAGAATTGACCACAGCTTTCCCCTGGCTTCTGGATCGAATCGTAAAATTTCTTCAGCAGAGCATGCGAATCGTGTGTAGAACCATATACAACACGCAGAACATCACCAATTTGACTCAAGTCAACATCTGGTCCAACACTACGAATCAAGCCCAAAGCTGGTTGTGAAGGCTTTGAATGATTAAACGTTTCTTCAAATTGACATTTGCATGGGAATCAGCTATCAGCTGCTGAACGTGGTACTCCCAAGAATCAAAATCCAACCCCCCCCCCCGAAATGGAACTTTCTTACCAGAAAATACCTTTAACCGGAGCACCCATCTCCGTTCGTCAAATTGATAAGTGGGTTCTAAACTCGTTGAAACGTCTAACACTTCATCCAACAATCTAGTATTTTCAGTATTTGCCATGGCTATTTAGCATTCAGTCAAACAAATTTTGAATGATATAGTTGTATGTAAGTGTGATGTGTGTAATAATGATAAATTGACAGGCTATTGTTAAGTGGTTAGATGGCGATGGGGTCTTCCAAATTCCATAGTCTGTAAGGATGCAATGGCGTTGTCCGTGTAGAACTTAGTTTGCTCGGGGAACCGAAAGTCAGAACCTTGCAATTTAATCCACATTCTGTTAGGTATTTAGAAACTAATTAGGCGTCAACAGATCCCAGTAAAGAGTTTCAAAACATTTTAACAGCTTACTTGTCTAATAGTTACCTTGGATTTGGGATTCTTTGAATTCAAGTCTCAAAGTATTAGAAATGATTCAAAGGCGCTTACAAAAATGTGGACGGAACTTAGCTAAAAATAGGTGGGGGAATTCCTAGAGATTGATCGTCGGTCTGTTTTGATGCGCTGTATGAATATGTGTACTAGATCTTGCTATTTAACCCATTTTCTGTCAACGTAAGCATTTAATAGTCTTTCATTCCGACACACACGATTTAGGGGTGCATATTTGCGGCAGAGTGCTTGGAGATGGAACTGGTTTATATTTCTGGAGGTGTAACCCTTTCATGACGCAACCGGCCCAAACCGGCCGCTGCAGTGGTCTTGAGGAGTGTCCACTTGCGGTCTAGGAGAGGAGTAATTTTGAGGTTTTGCCACCGAAATAACCGAGCCAGCCATTCCAGTGGTACATTTTAGGAGGTTTTCTTCTCTTGGCCTGCAAATATACATTTAATAAAGAAATATTTAGATTTTCTTGACCACATTTAGACATTAAGGGGTTAATTGTGGGCCTGGATGAAGTGAGTCGAGGTAGGTCTTGGCTTGTGATGGTTTTATTACGTATAGATTGATATGGTCTTTTGTGTTCTGAAATTGAACTAGAGACACGAGTCCCTAGTTCAATTAAGTAACTGAAAATTATGATGATTTGTGCGGGGCGAAATCATCATGTGCTGAGCTTCGTTTCGTTATAATTGCGTTGGGGTGCCCACTTTTGGCTTCCGGGGGTGTTCAGTTAGGATAGCTTTGTTATCGGGCATTCAACTGTGAATGTGCACTATAATCAGGTTATGCTACCTCGCTTCTGGCCAATCCATTTGCTCCGAAAAGACTGTGTCAACTCGTTTCCGGTTAAGCAGAAATACCTGTATTGCTCGAATTACGTTTATGATCGACCTGATTCTTCTTAGGCTGAAATCGTTAATACTGTTGCATCACTCTTCACTGTTCCGAACATTGCGTGATTTTTCAAGACATTTTAGTGTTCAAGCTGGTCAAAACAGCTACCATTTGCAGGATAACACAACGGTGTTTTTTTGGTTAAAAAATGTCTTTTCTTGGCCTTCAAAATGGATTGCATTCACTGAGCAAAGATTTCATTATTTACAAATCCTGCTCATTAAATGGTTAATTAATATAATATACGTATCAGCTTGAGCGCTTTGTGGCGCTGTTGACACAAAGAGTCGTTGATAAATACAATCTATATAGGCTACACTGTGACAAACGCCTCCGTAATCCGTTCCATTTAGAAGCAAGAGTATAAACATCTATGTCATTCGCTTCTGGGAATTATACGGACGAACCAAATAAAAGACGTATACACTGTTACAATCAGGTAGGTGTGTGAATCGACGCGCAATAAACAAACTACGTACAACATGGACGCCTTTAATAACGTCATATCGTAGGAGCTTGTTAACTATCTTTAATCACATTCATAGAATGGATCAATCGGTTCTATTGATTAATAATTTTCCCCCAGATCCGATAAGAAAACAATACTGTGCGTTTATAACTAGAACACATTTACATTAAAAATTCTAGAAATTAAATTAGAAAACGATCCTCGTTTATCGATCTCTAACTACCGGCTTCCTTTTCTCGCTTCTAAATAAACATCAATTATATATATATATTTATATATAATTCTCGGAAGCTGTCTCATATCACTGTCCTTGAGCAACCAACCATACAACCCTATTTAACCATTTTAACATTCATGTCTGCAAAATAAAAACAGCTTCTGCAGTTGTCTTTGAAAATGCCCATTTGCAGAGTGAAAGAAGACTATTGTTTTTGCAAATTTTCCACTAGAATGACTGGCTCGGTTACCGAGCCATTCATTCTAGTGGTAAATTTGCCTGCAAATGAATATTTCCTTCCTGAAAATTCAATCTTCTTTATGAAATTTTAGAATTAATTCGATAAGCGACCGCCTTATGGTGTACACACGGCCAGCTCCTATAAACACGTAGTCTCATAGTACGAGTCACACATCAAAGTATTTGACTGTCGGAGCCAAATGAAAGAGATCCATTAATACAGGGTGGCTCTGGAAACCTATATTAAGGAACCATCAGCACTTGGCCCCAAATTACAGCTAGTCCTTCAAGCAGGTCTGGTTGTACTGGTTTGCAGACAATATCAGGTTCGTATTATTTTCCATCCCTGTAGCTTAGTGTACATAGGGATAAATTTCAAGCTTTTCATTGCGATTTTCAGAACTATAATATGATATAATTCGACTGGAGACTGTCGCCGTGGGTGTCGATAGTTGGGGGCGGGTCCAGTCTCGTCTACTCACCGTTTTTCCTCGGTACGGGGACTATAGATGGATTCATATCTGGCTAAACGCCGCCGACCTTTTCCGCATGTTGACATCAATTTATATGCCTTGAATTCCGAATTCAATGTAATGATAGAGGTAAGCTGGTGGAAATTTCTTAAACTAATTTGACTGGGTGCTGTTGCTGCCTAATGGAATCAGCTTACCTGTTTAGCTAATGATGGGCGGGGCATAGCCAAAACTGGAAAGGTCCATTGAGACGCTTAGATTTCAATGGTTAGAGTCTTAACAAACAGGTGAACCCGGAAGTACGTCACCACTTTATCAGTCTTTACTTGGTGACAAAGTACGACAATTTTAAAGTAAATATGTTGGGCCACAAAACATATCCTCGTATTTCACATCCATCCATCCACTGTTTAAGAGCCAATAAGCTGGAAAAGTCCGTCAAGTGTACGACTTGTGTGTATTTGATAAATTTACAATGAATATTTCGAAACTGATTTGACTTGGAGCGGTTGCACCCCCCCCCCCCACTCGCACCACTCCAATTAAATTTGTTTCAAAATATTCAACAGCTTACCTGTATAGTTACCTTGAAATTGGGATTGTTGGAATTCTGACCTCACCGTATATAAATCGATACCACTACGAGGAAAACCCGAGCGGAGCTTAGCTAGAAATGGGCGGATCTTAACTAAAAATGGGCGGAGCCTAGATAAAAATTGGCGGGGTATAGGTAGAACTTGATCCATCTATTACCATGAACAAAGGCGTCGATTTACGCGGGTGGGGGGGGGGCGGCACTGTTTACCCGCGAAACAACTTTCTCCTTCGATCAATACTTACCATTACATTACTTATTGACAAGTACACATCTTGATGCAAGGCATCCATGGTAAATAGCGTGGCCGGAGATTATTATAATTCAAGTTGAGCTTCAAATTCATATTTATATATAATACATAATTTGCAGTAGCACAACAGGTTGTCCACCAAAGACAGTGACTCTATCTAGACCTTGGACCTCTACATAGAACCAAAAATAAATTATAAATGTATAGAACTGGTACAGGCACTATATACTATAGGAAGACATCGGCTTCGAGTTATATATACTATAAAGACATAGCCATTAGACAGTGTGATACATTGACAACATATTTGCAGGACAAAGGGACGTGTGTTTATCTTGTTATATTAAAATTCAATTCTACATTGGTTCTTACTATCATTTACAGTTTCTTACCTGTGCCATGCCGTGCTGATGGTGGGTGCGTTTGTAATAATGTTTCTTTGTAGTGTAATATGTTTAAGATGGCTGTAATGTCATCAGCCATGTATAGGATTAGCTGTGGGCTATAGTAAGAAGCAGATTATATTTTGGGGCCGTCCGTTCATCTTTCCATCCATCTTGTTGACCATATACGTAAATTCTGGGTAGTTTTGTTTGATAATTCAGATTCTATCTGGAGCTAAATTATAGGATATCGTGCAATATCTAGTGAGTTCTAGATGGTATTATGCTTGAAAACCTGGTTATAAACATTCATATATTGAATCCACTACCTGGAAAATCAGTTAGAACAGTCTCTCCATCATAACAACGACACTCCTTAGGATCACAATTCAATTCTGGTAATCCATTTGCATCGACTTGCTGAGATCCTCGTACATTAGTCAATACAGCTATGCCATCTAATTTCAACCATCCATTAAAATTCAATACAAACTTATGGTTACACAAGAAATCAGTTCCTAATAGACTGTCATCCTGTATTTGTGCAACATAAACTGGCCATTCATAACTTTGTCCATTTATTTGCATATTAGCTTGAATTACACTAGTAACATCTAGCAAACTATTGTCAGACGTCTTCAGATGCACATTTGGTAACTGAGACTGACAGATTAATGCAGGTTTCAACTGAGATGGAATAGGATCAAATATTGATTTAGAAATAATGGTTACTGCTGCACCTGTAACTATCAGAAATTTAGCTTGTACGCCATTTATTTCAACACATAATAGAAAAGAGACATTATGATTTCTATTACCACCAGCAATGCCTGTAATCTGTAAATCTAAACTGTATACTGGGACCGGCACCGAGCCAATGGAACCGGTCCTTCTTAGTTTTCCGAATTGTCAATACGATTGTAAGTTTGTCGATCACTATTCTGATTAAGGATAGTCCGCTTTGGGCACTGGCGAGAATAGTGTCCTATCTCATGACATGAATAACATTCCACAAGTTGATTGAAACTTGTAAATCGATTTTGCTCATGTTTAATCAATTCCTCTATTTTGGTAAATTCAGATTCCATTAACTGCTTTACTTCTGTCCCAAACTCACAAAGTCTTGACTCTGTCACATATGAGTCCTCCTTTACAGCATGAATTCTCTGACGTTGCACCTTCAGAAGGTCATCTCTGTGGCTCATATAAGTCGCGTAGCTTCACCAACTGTTTTAGGTTCTTTCATACCAACTGCTAAAATAGCATTTGGATCAGCTAATCATTTAATAGAATGTCTCATTGCAATTGTCTCCCGAGTTAAAGCATCTGCAGAGGGATAACCATTGTTCACAAGTTTCTGAATGTCAGCAATATACTCCAATAGTTTTTCTTTAGGGTTTAATCGACAGGTTTCCAGTCGAGTAAGATATGATGTAATGGCAAGTTTCTCTTTGAAACGATTCTCCAGAGCACAAATTAATAAATCATAGGAATTCGCTATATCTGGTGTAAGCTGATTAAATGCATACTCAGCTGCTTCTCCTCTTAAACTGTTTGTTAACCGATAAAGTTTCTCATTTTCTGATCAAGCACATGCAATTTCCATAGATAAAAATGGCTGATAAAAACTGTCCCATGTCATATTCCGATCAAACACACAGCAGCCTGGTAAGGGAATATCATATTGGTGACTGCTGCGGGCACCTCTTTCAGGTGATTGTGAAGTCATATTTGATGGCTGCCGAGGGATACACTGATCAGTTATGGTCAGAAGCTCTGTAGTTTTCACACTATAAGATGGCTGTGCTCCATGTTCCGAGGATATAATTTCGCTCAATTGTTTTTCATGACTGACCTTATCATTCTCAGCTCTATTGGCTTGTTCGTTGGCAGCTGTGGCCATTGTCAAAATAGCTTCTACTTCTTGACGAAGATCTGCTACTTGTTGTTCAATAGTTACTGACTGGTGATCACCACTAGAAGCACCTTCCCTTGTTTCCATTGTTTCTTCAGCTTCAGCCTGCTCTCTATCTCTATCACTATTCTGACTTATGCCACTCTTAACCATTTTTTTTACTAATAAATCACTCAACAGATAAAAACATGTTAAACTTATGTTCTTTTCTAAATTGTACTCCACAAACATTGTGTTAATGTTCTACACAGTTCTATAAGGTTTTCACTACAAAATTATGTCTAAAACAATTAACTTTAACATCATATTTCTAACACTGATTAAAAACACACTAATCAAAACCATTTCTGTAAAATTACTATTTTCCTCAGATTTGGCAAAACACAAGGTAAGCACTTGTATAAGTTCACATCCCACCACTTGCCGCCAGTGCGGTGAACTCAATTCAGGCTTGGAGGAAAATTAAATTCAAACATAACAAAAACTGTAAACTAAATCTACTTTAATCACCTATGGTAGTGTTCAGCAAACTCTAAATTTGCACTGTGTACAGGAAAAGACAGATCAACAAATAACTTTCAAAACCAGTGTATGGCGAGCTAGAATTACAATTAGCCTCCCTTCTCTCAAATAATTGGGCCTTATATAGTAGAACATTGTGTGTTTCTCGCAAAAAGACATAAAAAGCTGTTTGCAAAAAGGCAAGAAAGCTCATTGCAAAAAGGCATAAAATCGCTTCCGCGTAAAGCTATAAATCACTTGCACTTGCACGTGAAAAGGCATAAATTTACACGCAAAACGGTATAAACACCTCGCGTAAAGCTATAAATTTGCATGTGTAAAGCTATAAATTTGCAAGCGAAAAGGCATAAAGTTAGTTCTCGTGGAGAAGAAATGTCCACGAAGTTCCATAAACCACACGAAAAACTATAAAATTGAAGACAGACATAAAAGTTAGATCAGCACTCCTAGTAGTATATAAATTACGGCTGCTAGAACAGAAGACTGTCAGGTGGGCTGTCAGAACAGAGGCGTGATAACATTGCAGAAGCTCACCCACACAGCCTTAGTGGTATGCCGATCACCTGTGATTAACCATACATTACATGGTCCGAATGACCATTTAGGGACACACATTCTATATGGTATACCGATCACCTGTGACCAACCACACATTACAGGGTCTAATCTTCCAGAGACGAATCTGATCAATGTTGTGTACCATGGGTTACTCTCCGGAAATCCATGAACAATACATGAATTAAGAAGATATCCACTGACAAAAATGACATTAACGGGATTATGGAAGTATTTACATGACCTGGGCAGTCGGTCTACAATGATGCTATCGAGTTAGAACAAGAACATCTCGACGAGGCTACTCAGACAAACATGTATTCACAACAAGTGTCACATCGGCATAAGGGGATTACCCACAGGCCCTTCCAGCTGCCTTGGCAACGCTCACTTGCCAGAATGCTAAAGTGCTTACAATCTGCACCATGGCAGACTCTAGCATGTTCACAGGTCACACAGAGGAGCTGGTGCCGCCTCAGCTGCAGACAACCACGTCCAGACCTTTCTACAGCATAGAAGTGGCAGACAGACTCAATTTCCTCACGTGGATGAAATCGGTCATAGATATTTTTCCGCAGATGGTCACGGAATGGATTGTACTGAGGCTCGTCTTGGAAGTGGGCCCACTTGGCATCTAATATCATGGCTGTCTGTGAGGCAGCCACCACATGTATGAGCAGTAGTATAACCAGCATCCTATACATGGAGTGTTAAACCGAACAAGGTGAACCCCTTGAGAAATATCTGTGTCAGATCTAGCCCTGTGATGGCCTCGATGCCCATCTTCATCCCATCTGGGGCAGGCTTTAGCTGCTTCACTTTACCACCAGCTAGAAGCTGCAGTCCTAGCACAATGGGTGTTGTTTGCGGACTTGTGAGCCCAACATACTCGAGCGGCTTCACTGAACCCTTCACCTTCGAGGAGTGCGATACACCCTCAACCTGTAAGACACCATCCTGAATATTGATAGCTTCCTGTGGTCCATCAAAGGGGCGACGCAGCGTGAGCTTTCCTCAGGTGACCCCAATCCTATGGCCCACTGCAACTAGGGTTGTACCATCTCCTATATAGGTCAGAAAAGATGTCTCCCCCTGTTATAAAGCTTCCGGACCGTCGCATCTTTCTTCACAACAGTAGAGAGGGGCATGACTTCCAGATCATTAACTGCTGGAGGTCTATATAGCTGCATCCACGCTCACCAATTATCACCCGGTCCAGCGTGGTACCACACCGCATTCTTTTCGAAGACAACCTACAGCTGTTTTGCCAGGGTTAACACCACACCATCCTGTGACATGAAAGTTGAGATCAGCGTCCAAAATGTTAACATCCTCAACCGTGTCTAGTGACTGCTCTATCAGGAGCTGGAGGATGAACCTCTTCTTCGGGAAGTCATAGCGGAACACTATTTTGTCCCCATACCTCTCTCGACCCAGACGTTCCTTTGAGACATCCTTTAGGTCAGTGAGCAGCTCTACACCATCTCCATGGACGGGATTGAGGGAGAATGTCTTGGAGTCCGCTCCATATTTGAGGGCAAACGACTTGCCATCACTTTCCTTAACCTTGGCTGCATCAACGTCGTACACGTCCACGAGATCAGCTAGACCGGTTGAGTGAGCAAATATGGGCGCCATTGTATATATATATATATATATATATATATATATATATATATATATATATATATATATATATATATATATATATATATATATATATATATGGTTTAAACGGAGTGCATTGCCATGCCAATTGTTCGATTGCTACTCCAAAATGGGGAGAATATCATCAGACCATCTCTAGTTGGTAGACGTGCGGTTCAGTATCGCATAGAAGGTAGCTCAGCATTCCACCACGTATGTACATGGCCAATGTGTTACATCTGCCACCGGGAAGTACCTACCACAGCTCACTGACTGAAGTAGGGTTAGACGTGATAGAATATCTGCCAGGAGCCACAAGCAACCTGTGGAAAGCGATCAGCCCCAACATGTTCACCCTCGTAAATCACCTGTTTGACAGCTCCACCATTACTCTATATGCCAGCATGGATGGTCTGTCGGATGCCCAATTAGAGTTTACGCTGCTACTACTTATTGACCTATCCCCATCATGACGATATCATAACAGACCTATCAGGCATTCGCCGAGATGTTGAAAAAGGCGATAGAGAAACAGCTACACACCTTCTCCGGGATGGTAGATATAGTGATACAGGAAATGCATTGTCGACAAGAAGGTAAGCGACAGCAGCAGGTGAGCTGACAAAGGGACTACAACTCTGTCCAAGAATGGGAGAGCTTCATCCGGCAGGAGGGCGTCATAGGGCCAAACCTGTATGATTACTTGGATGACGAGTGTGATAAGTTTGTAGAAGTCTTGCAGTGGGAAGAAGAGAGGGTGCAGGAGTATAAATCCAAGAAATTCCACCAACGGCGGGCATACTATCAGAGTAATAATGTGAAGTTCCAGATGTCATGGCTGCGAAAGCAACTGGCCCCTGACATTATGCTGGATGAGGGGTGTTTGAGGGAGGTATGTCACCACACCAACAAGCTTGTTCGGCTCGCCAGGCTCTCCAAGATGAATCCCACAGATCAGCAGCTTCTACAGGTGGTGGCACGAGTTTAAGACCTAAATATACAATGGCTAAATCGGAGTGGCGAAAGCAGTCTGAACTATATTCCGCCCTGGCAGCTGAAGAGGATGGTACCGTCCATGGCTGGTGACTCAAGCAGATTGACACCATCAGAAAGAACCTCGTCCATGAGACAGAAAAGTACCGCAGAACATGCAGGCAATATAAAACAGCCTACAACAGTCTAGCACGCACAACCACAGCTGTGGGTGTGAATGGAGCCAGTGCTAGTGTGGCCGCCGTTGCCACCCTCGCTACAGGGGCGGGTGCTATCGTCGCTATCCCGCTGGGTGGTGTGACCCTTGCCACTACTGTCCTCGCCAACGGCGTAGAGGTTGGACAGTGTCAGATCACCAGGAAGCATGCTAAGTATGTAACACTGGCACGGAGTAGCGTATGCGCTATCGACTAGTCTGTCAGCAAAGCTCTCGAGGATGGGCAGGTCAGTGATGAAGAGTACCACCATATATCGCAGCTCCAAACCCTGTACCGCACAGAGAAACCTAAAGTGCGCCATCAATACCTCAAAGGCTCCAGTAGGCGAGCGGACATGGAGGAGCTAAAAACGAGATGCTGTGGCAGGCCGCATCGAAGACCTCTACGATGTCAAATAGTATGTTGCATCCGCGGCTGGAAAAGCGGCTTTAAGATGACTACTATAGATGACATTCCCGATGAACCTCATGACAATCGACCAGAGCCAACCACACCCCTCCTGGGTACACTCTGGACCCGCTCGAGAGATGGCCTACGTGGTCTCCTGGATGACATACCGAACCGAACACCTATTTCGATGACACTCGATGGGCGGTCCCGGATCAGCTTCTCCATCAATCCACGACCACTGACCAACCTTGCAATCATCATCAATGATGCGAAGAAAGCTCATACCATGATGGCAGGCCTGAATCTCTCGTTCTGGAACCAACAGCTGAACTTTGCCGTGTGCTGTGCCACAGCAGGATGCGGCGTCGGCGCGGGTTTGATGCACTCCTATTCTGGTACCCCCGAAGCTGTGCTCATTGCCAGCTGTCTCAGATTCCATGTGTACCACACGGTGAGACAAAGCCTCCATGAGCTGGCTGCAAGCCTGCCTGATACGAACTATTTCAACCCACAGCCCGCGGGTGTCGGCATGACGAGCTACAGCCTCTCAGCAGCTGCTGCAATGTTATCACGCCTCTGTTCTGACAGCCCACCACCCTCGGCCGGCCTGGGGGGGGGGGGGGGGGGGCAGACAGACAGACAGAGACCACTGACAGACACACCAGACAGACAGACCACTGACAGACAGACGGACAGTCCACTGACATTCAATCACTATATAACACCACCTAAATAAGACGTTATGTCACAGTTATTAGCCGCAGACCTACTGATAACTGGCATATTACATCTAACAGATAGCAACAACGAGATAGTGTTTTAAGCGTTAGTTTAAGGCGTATCGCATATTTTCTCGGGACACAATCCCGAGTTAGAATGTGTGGAATGTATGTGCATAATTACTGTACAGCAAGAAAATGGCCAAACGTATCTCTGTTCTAACAGCCCACCTCTCTCCTGTAGCCGCCGATATGCGATCCTCCGTTCTGACAGTCTTCTGTTCTAGCAGCCTTAATTTATATACTACTCCCCTCCTGCATGATACACCAGCCAACGCCAGCAGCAGTAGAAGCAACCCATAGTCTGCTGCAGGCTATAGTGCAATGTAAACAATCACTCTGACCAGTCAGGTCACTGCACTATTCAGCCAGTTGTCAAAGCCAATGTCACTGAGGAGTGCTGATACAGCAATCAGTTGGCATGTAAGAATTAGCCCCCTTGTTACTCCATTTTAAACAACTGGAAACAAAATCCACTACAATATATATTGACTCCGTGTCTAACCAAGCAATCTAGTATTAATATTAAACCAGTTTGTAGCATAATTAGTAGTTAATAAATATAGTAAAATGCAAATCAATGTGTTGAGTAGTAAGCAAGAACATAGAGACACAACATTGGCGACGGGAATACACGGATAAAAACGAAACATATGCGTGAAATTTCAAAAGTAAAGATGATATTTTGTCAAACAGTTAGCGTCGGTTACTCAGGAGTTACCAGACTCACCATAGCCGGATTTAGCAGCGAACTCAACTTAGATCATATTTCAGAGATATCTAAACTGAGATTGACCACGGAACATAATAACATTCGCTGGTACTGCCGGTATCAGATTGAGAAATTAAGTTCATTAGCGGGAAATAATAACACCATTTATAAATGTCAGAGCACAGTACAGGCTGTCCCAAACAGTTTTCAAATTGGATCTACTTTGTGTACGCGGGTGAAAATTGATTAGTATTGGGTTATAGTGTAATACAGAACGCTACAAAATACAAAATGGGCCACCATATTCGAGAACTTCTTGCTAGCAGTTAGTATTTCGAATGCGACAAGAAAGGGTACGCTTCTATTATATAATGCGAGAAACAGAATCATTTCTTACGGACAATGGCCAAAGCTGAATAATTAATATCCACCATCACTAATCACAATAAAATGTCCATTACATTGGTCAGTTCGCGCGCAGCCATCATATGTCTGGTTAATCAATCGTGATTTTATGGGCTAACGCGCCTGGCTTGCTGTATAAATCAAGGGTTTCTAATATGGCACAGTCTTAACATCAGCTATTGCGTATACCCTATGGCCACGCAAGCTAGGAGAGATGACCGAAAAGAAATCGTAACTATGTGTGATAGTATAAATAAATAAAACTCACCCACGTAATGGTAATAACACATACGATTTAGATAACGACAACAGATCCAGCCCAAGGGGCCCGTATCGATCAGCTAGAATTATTGGCCACTGGGACAACCGAACAGAACGAGATGACCACTGTAAAAATTTACCAATCTAATTTCTGTGAAGAAGGTTTAATGAAGTTTTATTAAAATTGGCCCACGGATTAATAAGTAGTCTTTGTATGATTTTCTCAGAAATTGTCCATCAAAAACACTAAATTTTGTTAGATTCATGGACGCCATATGTTTTTGATGTATCAACTTTCCATGGACACATTTTAATGGCATTTAGGCCCTAATCATATCGCCTAAATTTCGCCCCGATTCTCAGCAGTTCGTGAAAAATAGGTAAACCAAAATGGCGGCTGACGCATTTGTCCAATCAAGTTCCCTTGAACAAACTTGTTTCAGCTGTTGCTCCAGATGATGTTTTATGAGTTTTGAATCGTTCCCCACAAAGCGTTTTCAGATACAATTTTTAGGACGTTTCTAAAAATGGGCAACGATCCAAGATGTCCGGCAGCCAAATCGGCCGATTGGCTCCTTTTGAACAAACTTGGATCCCTATGCAATAGGGATGCTTCCTGTCAAATATACTTGAAATCGGCCCAGCGGTTCTCGAGAAGACATTTTAAATTTCCCATTTCTTTAGTATGGGAGTTTTGGGCGGGAAAAAGATCCAAGATGGCCACCAAACTGTTTATCCGACCGTTTCGAAAATGACAGATGTTACATCATAATACCCAAAAAAATATATAAACCCAATTTCGTCTTAAAAATCCATCAAATAAAAATATCCAATATGACCGCCAAACACGCTACATTTTGTTTTAGGACCGATCAACGTCCCTTGAACAAACTTTAGTGGCCCTTAGTCCCTAATCATATCTGCCAAATTTCGGTCCGATCCATGTATTCGTTCTGGGGAAGTCGTTTTCGCTCAAACTAGCTCATCAAAGATGGCCGCTGAGACATTTGGCCAATCAAGTTCAATTGAACAAACTTGTTTCAGCTCTTGGCCTAAATTATATTTCAAGATGTGTGCATTGATCCCCTAAGTGTTTAAGCAGAAGACAAATAAAAAATTTTAAAAATGGCTGCCAAACGATACATTTTGATTGATTCATGGCGACCATCTTTTTTTTACTACCCTTGAACAAAATTTAAAAGCCCTTAGTCCCTACTCATATCTCACAAATTTCGGTTCGATCCATTCAGTGGTTCTGGAGAAGTTGTTTTCGCGAAAATTAGGTCATCCAAGATTGTCGCCGAACTAATCGGCCAACCAAGCTTCCTTGATTAAGCTTTTACCCTCGGTGATATTTCATAAGTTTTGCATCGATCCCCCAAGCGGTTTCGGAGAAGATTTGTAAAGACATTTTTTTTAATCGGTCAAAATGCAAGATGGCCGCCGGCCAAATTGGACGATCGGCTTCCTTTGAACACACTTGGATCCCCATGCCCAAAGGATGCCTACTGCCAAAAATAATTGCAATCGGAATAGTAGTTCTTGAGAAGTCGTATAAAGAACAAATTGACGGACGACGGATACCGGACGGACAGAAGATGGACGGTCATCATGGCATAAGCCCACTTGACCTTTCAGGCTAGGTGAGCTAATAATGAACCCCGGCAGAATCTGCAGACGGTTCCAATCTGCCACTCAAGTATATGACGTTATAATCAAGTATGTCATATGTAGGCTGACGTCGCAAAACACAGTGACGTATCTAGCTCCGTCAATCATATTACGTCATAATGTAGGCTGATGTCATAGTCAATTACGTCATCAATGGCGCGATCTAGTCAGTCATAAACGCATAATAGTCCGTCAAGATGTATGAATTGTATATCTTTAATATTTAATAAACATTCTGTTGAATATTTTGAAACTTATTTGACTGGGCGTTGTTGCTGCCCATGGGCGTTGTTGCCATTGAAATTAGTTTCAAAATATTCAACAGCTTACATGTATGGTTTTCTGGAAATTGAGATTCAGGGAGTACAGGGATCGATCGATTCATCTATTCCTATCTAAGCTTTTTGAATCGAATCGTAACTTTGAATCCTGAACTCCCGGAATCCTAATTTCAATATAACTATAGAGGTATTTTAAATAATAAGCATATTGTTACAGATAAAAAGGAAATTGAGCATCATGATAATATGAATAATGCAGATGATGGTGATAATGAGACAATGATTATCACGGTAATTGTAATAATAAAAATAATGATGAGGATGATGATGGTGGTGGTGATGATGACTATAAGGATGATGATGATGATGATGATTCCAAGCCTGCTGCTGCTGCTGCTGCTGCTGCTACTACTACTACTACTACTACTACTACTACTACTACTACTACTACTACTACTACTACTACTACTACTACTACTACTACTACTACTACTACTACTACTACTACTACTACTACTACTACTACTACTGCCACCGCGGCCGCCACCAACATTGATACTAACTAAAATAATAATTATATTAACATGGATGAAAAACAACGCTAACAACGACGACGAAGATCACGACGATCACGACGACGATGTAGCAAATACTAATACTATAAGTGACACCTTGCAGTTCTTGAAGTGGATGGTGTTAAACACATGTGGCATGAAAACTAGGCTACAGTATAATGAATACCTTCTGCTGTTGAGTAACTGATATAGGCGTACTTTGTGAAACCAAAACAGACGATCTCGATTATGCGCTTGTAGCCGATATACTTAAGACAATTCAATATGAAGCTAAATTATTTAATAGGAGGAAAATATCAAGCCATAGATCATTTTGATGTCATTGCTGTTACCGAAAGTCACCTCACACCAGGTCTGTCCAACATCTCAATCCAACTACCCCGCTATCGTGTACCTTATCGTAGAGACCGTCAAAATGCATGGGGAGGAGTTTGTGTATATGTATGCGAAAAAAATTGCATCCTCACGATACACTGAATACGAAAGCACAAATGTTAAAAATTAAAAAATCTATCGTCCGGAATTACCTATTGGTGTCATCATCTATTGACCTACTAATACAGATATAGATAAATGGCAATATATAAGTGACAATATTGACAACGGCCGCGCCCTTAACCCCAATAAAAACATTCTTATATTAGGGGACCTTAACGATTACCTTCCTAGTACAGCCACACCTCATCTTCGGGATATAAGCACCCTGGGCTTTCAACAATTGATAACAGAACCATCAAGACCAGACTCAAACACACTGCGCGACCCCGTTATTATCAACAACATCAAAATAGTTAACGAGAATACAGTCTTAGCACCCTTCTGTAGCGACCATACACTGGTGTGTTTGACCCTTACATCAAGCATATCCAAACCTAAACCTAAAACGCGGCGCATATGGGACTATGCCAATGCTAACTGGGACAAATTAAGAAATGCCCTTGTAAATGCCTCGTGGAATCATCTTTCTGAAGACTATGACACTGACAGCTGGTGTCAGACGATCACCACAAACATCGTTACTGCAGCCGAATCTAGCATCCCAAACAAAGTAGTTACTATCAAACCAAATGATAAACCCTCGATGACTAACAGAATAAAACACGAGATGAGGTTAAGATGAAAAATATTTAAGAAATCCAGGAAAACCAAACCAGACAAGGAGAGAGCTGAATTTAAGCAACAAAGGGATCTATTAAACCTACTTGTCAAAAATGGTAAACAGGAATACAAAGAAAACGTAGTTAAGAAACTACAAAACGAACGTACAGGCCCTGATCATATAAGTCCTAAACTATTGGTTGAAGCCCAACACATATTAGCACAAATTTTAATGGTGTTTTTCAGTTATTCTCTTAACAACTCTCATTTCCCAAGCGATTGGAAAACTGCAAATATCTTTCTAGTCTACAAAAAAGAAGACAGGAATCTCTGCTCCAATTACTGTCAAATAGTTGTCTAGGTAAGGTCATGGAGCGAACCGTGTATACAAACTTATACAACTACATCAAAGATTAAATCACACCTCATCAGTCCGGATCCCTCCCCTCACATTCCACAGTAAACCAGCTAATCGACATCTATACTGCCATTACCCAGACCCTGGACAACCGCAAAAATATTCTTCATTTTATTTGATATGTCGAAAGCCTTTGACAGAATTTGGTACCGCGGCCTTCTACAGAAGCTATACCAGATAGGAATCTCGGGAGCCCTACTATCATGGAGTAAAAGTTATCTACAAAGCCGCAGCCAACGAGTAGTTCTTAATGGGCAAAGCTCTACCATACTCTCTGTGAATGCTGGCTCTGCCATTGGTCCTCTACTATTTCTAATCTTTATTAATGATATGCCGACACTTGCCTCTATGTCATTTCTGACAATCTGTTGGCACAAACCCCAACCATAGAACACGAGCTATTGCTTATATCACAATGGCAACTTCCTGGTTAGTTCAAGCTAACGCTTCAAAAACTACCTCCATGCTCGTCTCATTGCACCCAGACCCTACATCTTCCCAGTCACTTTTAAAAACTCTCAAATCTCTCCCCCAACTAATACCAAACATCTTGGAGTTACGCTTAACTGTAGAACCCAAAGGCTATCCCATGCGGAATCCATAATATCCAATGCCCAACGCAAACTGTCATACTTAAATGCCTAAAATAATACACTTGACCGGGAATGCCTCAAAATCATGTATACTAGCTTCGTTAGGGCAACCCTAGAATATACAGACGTGGTTTGGGACAATTTACCGCAATACCTTGTGGATAGACTGGAAAACATTCAAATGGATGCACTCAGAACAATAAGCGGACTTACACTAAGTGCTAGTACTGATGATTTGTATACGAAACCTGGATTTGAAACACTGGCGTAAAACACACCGACTAATTATGCTCTATAAGATTATAAATGGAATGGCTTCCGAACCACTGAATGATTACCTTCCTCAACTATCCCAAATATGGAATCCATGCAATATCCGTCATCCAAACCATACAGATGCCAAACCGAGACCCATAATAGATCATTCTTTCCAGAAACAATCCGTTCCTGGAATGCTTTACCACAACCCGTTAGAATGGCTACCACATTATCAGAATTTAAAAGCAAGCTAAAAGCCATGAACCACACACAACCTCCTCCGCTGTGGTACTATGCAGGACCAAGGCCAGCGAATATTGCCTTTTTCCAGACTCCGAAACGGGTGTAGCAACCTAAGCAGTCATTTAGTTGACAACTTTCTGTCGGATTCTCGTCGGTGCATCTGTGGGCACGCTGACGAATCCATTCAACATTACTTGTTTCACTGGCCCCTTTACGCTGATCAAAGAGACGCTTTCTCAAATAATCTTATCTCAAACCATATCTTTCCCACACTTCTAACCGTTCAACATTTTTTATTCGGTGACACCAATGCGAGTGAACGAGACTAATATTAAGGTTTCAGAACTTCTCTGCCAGTACATCGATTCAATTAGTCGCTTTAAATGATCATTCAGCTAAAATCTAAAATAGTCTGATTACTAAGCACCATTAGTACACTGGAACTCCGTAGACTGCTCTCCGATATTTCTCAATGCATTACTCTCTCAATCTGGTTCGCTTCTTTCTATATTTTGGCTAGCTGGTGTGCTTAAGGATTAAGAGTCATGGAGATTGAAAATGGCTCCTGCAGATGGTTTGGGAAGCGTCTACTTGCGGAGGTAGAGGGGACAATTCTTTGAAGATTTTGCCACGGGACTTGGCTGCCATGCTAAGCGAATCGACCACGCCAGTGGTAAATGTTTTTATAAATTGTCTCCTCTGGGCTGCTGGCGGCCGTTTCGGTGAGAGGACCGAGATCTGCATGACCAATTTTGATCTCTAAATGGTTAATAGTAAGGACACTTCCTGATGACCCCTTGACTAGTGACAATCTTTTGTCAACTGTGATCACATTCTATCAACAACCGGTGCATAAGCACCTCGGGGTGGCCACTGTGCCGTGTAATTGATGAATCCACCTTTGGCTATACGCCACGCCCAATTATGGATACGTTCCGACCATGCCTTGCGAGTGTTGGCTCGATCTCTATGTACTAAACAATGGATTCTCGTAAGTCACTTTTATGGCACTATAGATGACTATGGCAGCGACAGCGACCAGTCAAGCTAGTTTCAAAATACTCAACAGAATATCTATTAAATAGCGAAAACATACAATTCGTACAGCTTGACGGACTATTCCTAGGATGTATGGGTGTTTCCGTCAACTAAGACTGTACGCGAACCTATAGGCGACGTAGTTGGATAAAAGTAAACACAAATTCTGTTGTGATAACTTCCCAAATGGGTGCGTTTCGGAATTGTTAAGCATGATAGATTAACGGAGCATGCAAGGAAATTGAAGATACTTTTATGGAACATGCTAGACATATTAAAATGTGTAAACGAAGACGTGATAAACCTACCAAAGTTCGAAAATTGGCATAATAAGTTCAAGTGAAACAACAATGGGCTAAATGTTATAAATAACAGCAAAAAAATACAAAACATATATCAACAGGGCTTTCAGAATGTTTAATACTGGCATAATGCATAAACTTCGAGAAACAAATACTAGTGAGCCTAAAGACTTCTGGCGGATTTTAAATACCAAAGGTCCAAAACAAAATGTCAAAGTAACACCAGGATCTCTTGAAGATAATTTTCAGGCTTTGTTCGAAGGAGAAGACCCAGACTAGGATGAAGATGTCTTTTACGACAAAATAAGAGACTTGCCGTTTGCAAGCGAACGGGCAAACGATATTCTAAATGTGGAAATAAATGAAAAAGAAATTCTAAAAAAACGAAATTCTAAAAGCATTAAGATCTTTAAAAAACGCAAAAGTCAGCGGTCCTGCTGGCATTATAAATGAATTCCTAAAATACACGAGTGATATAATGATGCCTGTATTGGTTAAACTTTTTAATACGGTATTGGATGCAGGAATAACACCAGATGACTAGAAGATATTAACGAGAAAGAACTTGTCAGACGAACCAGACAATGCTCCACCCGCACCCCGCCGTGTTGGGATTGATCGATCACCGAATGGCCTAGCTATCAGTTTCCTGAAAACTATACAAGGAAGCTGTTGAATATTGTGTAACTAATTTGACTGGGTGCTGTTGCTGCCTATGGCAGCAACAGCGCCCAGTCAAATTAGTTTCAAAATATTCAATGGACTATTTATTAAATAGTAAAGGCATACAATTTGTACAACAATGCATAGACCGTCTTCAAATATGCGTTCGTGACATACTTATCGACATCATTCATGACGTCATCCATTATGATGTCATTCTACACATCACCTAGATGATTATGACGTCATATGATGGGTGCATACTCTGGAAAGGTGAATTCGCAGAAGTGTGCGGCCTTATTAAAGAAAACCTAGCACGTTTCCGAAAAAATCACTCGACAACAGACCACACCTTTTTCCTAAAATGCCTAATTGATTTGCATAGACTCGAAGGACAAAAGCTGTCCTGCGCTTACATTGTTCACGAAAACGTGTTTGATAAAGTATGGCGCGCAGCGTGGTGGTACAAATGATACATTGCAGAAAATAAAGGAAATTTTCTCAACGTTATTGGGAATCTATGCAAAAATGCGAAGTCCTGTGTCTTCTCCAATAATTGCACATCTAACTGTTTCCAGTCATCTATTGGTGTTAGACAAGGGGAACCCGTGTCACCATTCCTATTTGCACTGTTTATAAATGATTTAGCCACATTTCTTACTAACAAACAATGTAACTATCTAACAATGGCAAATACTATTTAAATCCAAAATATGCTTAAGCTTATGATTATTTTATATTCGGATGACACTGTACTCCTTCGTGCCACCAAAGAGGACTTACAGAAAGCACTAGATGCACTAAATTCTTATTGCAAAATGTGGAAACTAAAGGTCAACACTGATAAAACCAAGGTGATGGTATTTGGACAGAAACATACCAACAACATTCTATTTACACTTAATGACCAGGTGGTAGAATAGTTAAAATAATACAAATATTTGGGAATTTTGTTTTCTAGAAATACTAGTTTTTATCGAAGTAATTAGTTGAAAAGGCTAGCAGAGCGATGTTTGTGCTACTAAGCAAAGGTGCAGCCCTTAACCTGCCAATAGATTTACAGCTCAACTTATTTGATAAAATGGTGGTTCCCATAATGTTATACGGGTGTGAGATATGGGGGTATGAAAATTTAGACGAGATAGAAAAACTGAAACTGAAATTGTGTAAACATATCCTGAAATTAAGAATGTCCACGCCCACTTGTATGATATATGGGGAATTGGAGACCTATCCTATTAAACTAACAGTGAAGATGCGAATGGTGAAATTCTGGATTAACCTCCGAACTGACAAATTGGAACGAAATATTCATCAATAATTTGTAAAGTCATCACACAATTGTATAAGAATTGATAATAATAACCAGCTACTGAAAATTAAAAATTCTTATAAATGGTTCTCTTCTATAAAAGATATAATCGATAAGTGTGGTTGCAGTCACGCGTGGACTAGTCAAACGATAGACAAAGCGATCGGCAATGAAATAGAACAAGGGCCATTTTTCAGCACGGACAGAGGGGACAGCCTTTGCAACGTATGCGATATGGCGAGAGTGGGAGATAAATTCCATTTCACTTCAAGAGTATACTTACCTCCCTAATACTTTTGATATTGCTAAATATTGGCTTTCACTCAATAAACACTCAGATTTAAAACAGTTAGGTGCCCCTACTGGGCAGGGAGTCAGAGCGTAGTCTGGCGGATGCCAGCCCCACCACCGCGCATGCGCAGACTAGCACTTCCTCTTTGCTAGATTATTGGCAAAGAGAACACACATGTCTTTTTGAATCATAAGCTTTTCTTGCTCTTAAACTGTTAATTGGTGTATATTTTGGAGTGATAATATCTGATTTGGATGGCAGGAGGGTACACTTCGCCACAGGAGGACTTAGGACCTTTAAATCAGGTGACTTCTAGTAAAATTAGCGAGTTTTCTTCCCGGTGTATTGTGTTTCCGGGACTCGCGTTTACCGTGATAAGCGCCTTGGTTAGTTGGTTTATGTCAACTCGGTGCTACCTAGGGCTAATTTCTCTTTCTGTTTATGTCCACAGGTCTGTATGACGCTAGGTGGTGACATCACAGCAGCAGAGAGTTAGTTTTCTCTCCACCATGGTTCCATTTCCTACTAAACACTGTTAGGTTATCTAACCAAATGAAAAATTATGTCCAGTGAGTTGGAGGCCTAGTATAAAGGTCTTCTCACTTTGCCCTCTTGATCCAATTCCTTCCCCATGAGGTGGAGAGAGTTAAGAGGCGTGCAGATGGTGGAGTTCTCCGGTTCGTCACGTTGGATGGTTTGTCTATACAAAGGGTCAGGTATCTAGTTATTGATAATGTGGTGATGTTAATTATTGTAAACAAACAAAGGGAGATAATTAACATTTTTGCCAGAAAAGAGTTATCTATATGTATCTGATGGTTGTGTAGTCGACTTATCCATTCAGCATACAATTCGTCCTTGCACTTGGATGTTTTGTTGGGATCGATTTTTTCCTGTCACGGGATTAATGACGTCATAATCAGCCTGGCTATGTATTTATCAGCAATTCAAGCGCTATGCTGGTTTCTGATGTATATTGATCTTTATGATCGTTTTTCCTTCTCTTTGAGTTGGATGGAGTTTCTAAGCTTAACTAGTTGCTCATACTCCTTGTCCTTTGCCCTGTTTCAGGGACCGGGTTGCGCGTCCTGTGGACGTTTTCTTCATGAAAAGTTCTGGCCTCATCTGTGCTATCAATGTAGCCCTTGTGGTCCCTTGGTTAATTGTGACATATGTAAGCACTGGGGGGGGGGGGGGCGAGTTAATGTCCGAATTCTTGTGCTGCTTACAGGCGACGGACAAGGTGGTAGAGGAGGAGAAGAAGAAGAAGCGGAAACGAGAGGTTGTAAGTAGGAAGGGTAAGGGGAAGGTCTCGTCCGCGGTGGATATGGAGGCCTTCCGGACCGAGATGTTGGGAGAGATGAAGAGGACAATAAAGGATTTGGTTCCAGGGTTGCTTCGTGGCATGCTTCCTGGACCAAATCCTTTACTGTCCTCATCATCGGCTTCGGAGCAGGTAATCCCCGCCTCTGGATCGGTTTTCCTTAGACCGCTTCCGTTGTTCGACGATTCAGAGGTGGCCCCATTAGAGGGGGCGTTCCACGACCCTGGCAGCAGGCTTATTGCCGCGCCGATAGGGGACCGTGGACGGTTGTCGCTGGAACCCGCGGGCTGCTTATCAGTCCAGGGGTATCCGCACGCCGCGGTGGCCAGTACCTCCTATGGCACCGTTCCTGGTCAGCCCGGGTTAGCTCTCTTTGCTGACCCGGGGTCTAATCTTTCTGACCAGGGTGATGAGGATTACCTGCTAGGGTCGCCGTCTGACGACGTGGACATGGATGAAGACGTTTGTGCACCCCTCGCGGGGAATACAGGCGGTTTATTCCACGGTTTTACTCACCCTGGAGTAGAGTCCGCGGCTCAGGTGGTGGCCCAGGGCGCTGCTGATGGCCAGCGGTACCGCATACCTCGGCTTGCCGAGGGTGTTGCTGGTGCTGGCCGGGCCCGTGGTGGGGCTATATATACCCCGCGCTCTGCCACGGTGCCTGCTCCTGGTCAAACCAGTGATATTCTCATGCCGGGGCTGTCAGGCCCGCATGTTTTCCCTGGCTTGCCAGGTGTATCAGCGTACCCGCCGTCAAGCTCTACTGCTTGCGCTCAGGAGGAAGACGAAGGCCCCCGTCTTGTAGAGCGCTCGCAGTTAGCCACGGAAGAGGATTGGTATGACGCTTGCCAGTGGTTGGTGAGCGTTAGGCCTGATCTGCCCGTGGAGCAGTCGACTAGCCAGCGTGTTCACACGCCGTGGTTAGCTGGGAAACCGACTGCTAACGCTATGCCTTCTCTGCCGCTGGCGGAGCATGTCGTTGACATGTTCAAGGCGGCGGAGACGTCCATTAACTCGAGTGGACGTCTCGCGAAGGCCCCTCGCGAGGTGGCCAGGCGTTGTCGCATCGTGCCCCTGGATTACCAGCGGTACGGTGTGGTACCCAAGCCCAGCGTGGATGACCGCGCGGCTTTGGGTGAGGATGCGCGGCCAGGCTCCCGTTCTGACACGGGGGTCTTGTGCTCGAACGCGTTGCGTTCGGCGAATACCGCGTTGCGTGATGCGGAGGAGAGTGGGAGGGCTTCGATTGCCGCTCTGTCCCATGTCTCCCAGCTGTTACAGGGGGTAGTAACGGCATCCGCATCGCGCCAGCCAAGCCCGGTCACGGTCCAGCGAGCCATCCAGGATGGTATTAACCTGGCGCTGGACTGTATGACTCGGGCGGTGACCAGGAGTGTCCGGGCAAGACGCACGTTTGCCCTGGACAATCTGTGCCCGTCTCAGGACCTGTACAATAGGCTACTCCGTACGACTATGACGGGTCCTGGTCTTTTTGGAGGTGAGGGATGTCGCCACCTCCAGGAGACGGTCACCCTGGTGAATAACCAGAGGGCGCTGCGCGAGCAGTTTGAAGTGCTGCGTCGTGCTAACGTTCGCGCCGCGGCCCCTGCGTATCGTCCCCTGCAGGCTCGAGGTGGTGCTGGCCAAGTCAGAGGCCAGCCACCGTCGCAGCGTCGGCCTCGGCCGCGTGCGATTCGGCCAGCAGCGAGGGGGGCGCAGGTTCCTCAGGCGCCGTCAGCCAGGCAGCCGCCCGCGCACCGAGGTGCGCGCGGGGCGGGGCGGGGCGCGCGAGGATCTGGGCGTGGTTATCGGTCCTGACAGGACGCTTACCGCGGTAAGAACCACTCCGGTGTGTATGGCAACGGAGACAGTGCCGCTCTTGCATGCCTTGTGTCCACCGCGGTCCCTAGGTGGACCGGTGGGGAGGCCGGCTAGCCGACCACATGCAAGAGTGGGAACGGTTGACTCAGGACCGTTTAGTCTTGCGATGGCTTTCCGTCGGGTATCATCCAGAGTGGATGTCAGGCCCGCCGTCGCGACTGTCTCTGGTGCCAGTCTGGACTCCCATTCCGAGAGAGCCAGAGCAAAGGTTGTGTATCGAGGAGGAGATAAATTCCCTCGTACAAAAAGGAGCTATTCAGCCGGCACAAAGGTGTCCGGGCTTCTATTCAACCCTGTTCTTAGTAACAAAACGCACCGGAGGGTGGAGACCGATTCTCAACCTCAAGCCATTGAACAAGTTCATCGAGACGCCCAGTTTCAAGATGGAAACGGTGCGCTCGGTGTTGGCGGGGTTGGAGAGGGGGATGTGGACGGCGTCGATAGATTTGAAGGACGCTTATTTCCACATCCCCATCCACGGGAGTTTCTGTCGCTTCCTGAGATTTGCATTCCAGGGCAGACAGTGGGAATTCAGGGTGTTACCCTTCGGAATTTCCACGGCTCCTCGGGTTTTCACCCGTGTGGTTCTTGCGATCACAGCATACCTCCGCAGGAGAAGCATAGCAGTCCACACGTACATAGACGACTGGCTGTTGAAAGCGCACACCCGAGAAAGTTTGTCGGCCAATCTGGAGATTGTTTTGAAAACTCTCACAGACTTAGGCTGGATGATCAATTTCCCAAAATCAGAGCTGACTCCATCCCAGAAGTTTGTTTACCTGGGGATGTTCTTCGATCTAGAGACAGGATATGTGTATCCTACTCAGGAGAGAGTTCAGAAACTCATCTCGTTAATTCAGTCAGTGTGCGACAGTCGTCATGTCCTGGCACGGGTTTACTTGAGAATGCTGGGGTTGATGGTTTCATTGGAACCAGTCATTCCTCAGGCCGCCTTACGCAGGCGGCCGATCCAGTTATTTCTCATGACACAATGGACCCAGAGTACAGGTTCGCTGGACTCGAATGTGTCAGTGTTGGCGCCTCTCATTCACCACCTGCAATGGTGGTTGAATACAGAGAATCTCTTGCCGGGGGTTTTGCTAACCCCTCCCCACCCTCAGGTGACTGTGTATACAGATGCATCGATGGAGGGCTGGGGAGCTTGCCTGGAAGAGTACACGATATCAGGGCTTTGGAATCTGGAACAGTCAAAGGAACATATAAATCTACTGGAGCTAAGAGCAGTAGTCCTGGCCCTGGAACATTTCTTACAGAAAGTTCAGGGCAAGATTGTTCTTATTCGTTCAGACAACTCAACAGTTGTGACTTACATAAACCGCCAGGGCGGAACGAAGTCGCCCAGTCTCTGTATGATGACATGGAAACTGCTTTGTTGGTGTCTGGATCACCAGATTACCTTGAAAGCAGTTCATATTCCGGGAAGGTTAAACCTGCTAGCAGACTCATTGAGCCGAAGGATGAGTGTTTTACCCACGGAATGGCAACTAAATCAATGTGTGGCGGATCGTCTGTTCGACCATTGGGGGAAACCCAACATCGATTTGTTCGCAACGAAGAAGAATGCGAAGATGACGACGTACGTCTCTCCGATTCCGGATCCAAGCGCTTTCGCAACAGATGCGTTAGCTATCAGCTGGGGGAGAATGTATGCATACGCATTCCCTCCAGCAATCCTGATTCCAAAAATTCTTCAGAAAATCAGACAAGAGGAATGCCAAGTGCTTCTGATCGCCCCGGATTGGCCAAGCCGATCATGGTATACGGATCTGCTGGACCTTCTGGTCTGCAATCCGGTTCCTCTGCCTCTGATGGACGATATTATCTTCCAGGGCAAGGCCCTTCACAACAATCCGTCAATGTTCAGATTGACTGCGTGGATGTTGTCAAGGAATCTAGAATTAAGGAGGGCTTTTCTGAGCAAGCAGCCATGTTTATGGCCAAAGCCAGGAGGGGGTCAACCTCCAGAGCATATAATTATAAAATCAACAGATTTGCAGAATGGTGCTCAAAAAGATGTATTGATCCAATGGATTCATCTATTCAAGTAGTAGCTGATTTCCTCTGTCACCTCTATGATGCCTATAGCCTCAAGCCTAACTCTATTGCTGGTTATAAGTCAGCATTAATGTCTGTTATTCCTTGCTTGGCTAAGAGGGGAAGTGATGAAGTAAATACATTAAATGTATTAATTAAAGGCATGGGCAATCTAAGACCAAGGAATCCACCTGTGATTCCGTCTTGGAGTTTATCGCTAGTGCTTCAAGTACTAGGTGATAAGCCTTTTGAACCACTTAGTTCCATTTCTATGAAACTATTAACACTGAAGACTGTGTTTTAATTGCTGCGGCCTCGGCTAGGCGTAGGAGTGAAATTCATGCCTTATCAGCCGAGGATGACCGTTTTGTGGTTTCAGGGGAAGGCCTTAAGCTGCTACCTAGGATTAATTTCTTGGCTAAAAATCAGTCGTTGAAATATCCAGGTCAACCTATTATTTTGCCTGCTTTAACTAGATATGATCCTAATTCTAAAGCATGGTGTCCCGTCCGGGCGCTGCGCCGGTACAAACAACGTACGGCGGAGTGGCGCACCGACCAGTCAGCGTTATGGTTGTCATATATTGAACCCCATGGCAGGGCTTCTAAGGACACCATTTCCAGGTGGATTGTGGAATGCATTCAGTTTTGCCATAAATCCGCCACCGGGAAGCAGGTTGACGTGGCCAAGGCTCACAGTGTCCGCGGCGTAGTGACATCCACGGCCCTATTTAATGGGGTCCCTGTGGATGATATTATGTCGGTGGCTCAGTGGCACTGTGAGTCAAGTTTTACAGACCATTATCTCCGTGACACCTCTAATCCTCTCGCCTTGTCGGTTTTGAAAAAATAACTCGGTTTATATTTTTTGAGGAGGTTTTGTCCTCATTACTTATATATTTCACAATTAATTTATGGAAACACCCACTTTTTTGGGCCTGCATCAGTCTTTACCAATGGGAAGATGATGTCAGCAGCCGTTTTCAACAAGGTCAGTCTTGTTCATGTGTTGTCCGTTGTTGATTGTATTGTCACGATTACCCGTTATTAATATGGTGATGGTTTGTGTATTTGTGTGGTTCATTGTTGAGAGTTACGAAAATGGAGTTTTTTCGTCTCTGTCCTGTAGTACATGGCACTTGTACGTAGAGAGCGTATAGGACATTGAGGTCAGTCGACTCTTCCTCCCAGGAAGGAGGGGGGGGGGAGCGCATATGACATTCGGTCATCTCTCATACATCGGTGGTGTTATCCGATGGTTAGTCAAATCCTGACTGTTTTTTCTTACAGTTTCAGAAGTTTAAGTGCCTTAAACGCAGAAAAGCGTATAGGGATGAGCTGGTCTTTTGACCTCGCCTCCCTCCCGCCAGATTCACTTTCGAATTCTGGCAATATCAAAAGTATTAGGGAGGTAAGTATACTCTTGAAGTGAAATAAACGAAATCTAGGATTTCTTTTTTCACGAGAGAGTTGATACTTACCTCCCTAGATACGGACCCGGCCTCTCCACCCCACAGAGGCTCGGTCTTCAGGCTCTTAATAGTTGCATGTGTGTCAGCCAATAATCTAGTCAGAGGAAGTGCTAGTCTGCGCATGCGCGGTGGTGGGGCTGGCATCCGCCAGACTACGCTCTGACTCCCTGCCCAGTAGGGGCACCTAACTGTTTTAAATCTGAGTGTTTATTGAGTGAAAGCCAATATTTAGCAATATCAAAAGTATTAGGGAGGTAAGTATCAACTCTCTCGTGAAAAAAGAAATCCTAGATTTCGTTTACTTTCTCCTAGAGTGTCCAGCTCTGAACGAATCTAGGAATAAACACATACCAAAATGATATTATTACAGAACAAGGAAAACTGAACATACATTTAATTGCTTAATGAGCATAGAATAGATAAGACTATGCATAAATGTAGCGAAATTTATAAAGGTAGGCCTACAATTCGTAAACCAACCGCGAAAGTAAGAAATGTACATTATAATAATAATAATAATAATAATAATAATAATAATAATAATAAATTTATATGTTACGTATCTGAATTGAACAAATAACTGGCACTGTCGTCAAGATGCCCAACACTCGCAGTAAGGCTTAGGATAAGGAGGTTTTAATGAATGTTATTAGCTACTTGTTATCAAGTACTTGTTAAAATCTAATATTTATGACCCCCCCCCCCACACCAGAGAAGGGAAAAATGAAATGTGACGACGATAGCAACAACAACAACAACAACAACAAGAACAACAACAACAACAACAACAACAACAACAACAACAAACAGGAACAAAGCAACAACAACAACGACAGCGACAGCTGCTGCTGCTGTTACTACTGCTGCTGCTGTTGTTGTTGTTGTTGTTGTTGTTGTTGTTGTTGTTGTTGTTGTTGTTGTTGCTTCTGCTGCTGCTGGTGCTACTGTTGTTACTACTATTATTATTACTACTATAACTACTACTACTACTACTACTACTACTACTACTACTACTACTACTACTACTACTACTACTAATGCTGCTGCTGCTGCTGCTGCTGCTGCTGCTGCTGCTGCTGCTGCTGCTACTAATTTTATGTGATAGTGATGATAACGATGCAGATATTGATGTCGATGATTATAGCAATCTATAATAATAGTCTGAATTGAAACCTGTGGTGCCCCAGGCAACATCGGTTTCTGGTCAAATTATTTTCTATGATGATAAGGATGATAATAATGATTATTATACTAATAATAATAATAATAATAATAATAATAATAATAATAATAATAATAATAATAATATATTATTATTATTATTATTATTATTATTATTATTATTATTATTATTATTATTCAGGGGAAATAAACCATACGTACAATTTATCGGCGGTGTAGAATGGGCATACATAATGACAATGTGACATTTTATGGTGGTGCCTATTCTCATTGGTAAGGTCTCGATTTATCGCATACGCTAATGGTATGATAAGCGTAGGAAAAGGGGGTAGGCGGGTCAATTGCCCCTCCACTTTTGGATCTGTGGACAAAGATAGGAGTTTACCCCACATTTTTTGAGTATCTAAAACTAAAATTCCATATTTAACCCCCCACCCACCCACCCACCCCCACTCCAAAAATGCAGATGTCATCTCAGACTAAATTTCAAGAATTCTACGGGGGTTGGGGGTCCATGGGTACCTCACCCAACGCACCCGATTTGGGATTGCCCCTTCACTTTTGACACCTTCCTACGACTATGAGTACAATATCATTAGTCTAATGCTAATATAACATATCAACTGAAGTCTTTGTGTGTGCTAAATCGCATACTAAATAATCGCTTGCTATCTTTTGTGTATCAAACTTCATTTTCGCTCCCCGGCATGACGTGGGTGTATTGAATAGTGTGATTGTCCCAAGAGACGATATCCGGTGACAGCCTCGGAGACTTCCGATTGGTCCTTGGAATATTTAGTATCATATCGAAAACAAATTCATTTCCGATAAAATGCCGACTCAAGAAAATCCAAAATCGAAACCATTGAGCGAATGAATGTGACTATTGTGATGGCTGATGAGTGCCCAAGGCGGCGCAACTCTCATCTCGGAGGAAAATGCTTGATTGGTAGGTCTCGCTCCAAATAATAAATGTTTTCGTGTCCTTCTATGCTATAATCGATATATCACTACTACTACTACCACTACTGCTGCTGCTGCTGCTGCTGCTGCTGCTGCTGCTGCTGATGCTGCTGCTGCTGCTGCTGCTGCTGCCAGAGATCTATCGCCATACTACAAGCTATTTACCATTTTTCAAAGGCATATATTTTTATAATTCCAACAATTCGTTGGATATGGATTCTAAGGATTATTGTATGCGGATTCCATGGGGTCGAAATGGCGGCAGCGAAATAATGATGACGTCGACTTCTGCTGTATAATCTGTTTAGTTGTTCATACGGGCACGTGGCGAATGATGAAGAAACGGATGCAAAAACAGACGGTAAACTGTGATAAATATTATAGCTTAGCGTAGCAAAATCTGGAATCTAGATCAATAATAATAAGGAAATGTGTGAACCGTTCGTGTGAACGTTCATGGTAATTGATCCAGAAACCCCGACAAATCACTCCGCCACGCTGTCAACATTGGCTGCGGGATAATGGACCACGATGTCTTCATAGATCATGGTCGCTACCGGCACTTCCTCAACGGGAGGTGTTTTATACCAGCCGGATGTACGCATGGACGGAAGTTGGTGTGGAAGTCCAAGAAATCAATTCATTAGTACAATGTGTGGTCGATTTAATACGTGCTGATGCAGTGGCAAGCCCAATGGCTCACGCTCACTCAATCAAGCCATGCTTCATTGGAAACAAAGGCAAAGCTGGCTGTTCCTTAAAACAGGGTGTTGAAAGAAAGAGGCTTATGGAACCGTTATCATCTTCCCCCATTCTTAATGCATTTTCTACAATAATAGACGTATCCATTTCTAGCCATGCCCCGCCCAATTCTAGCTAAGCACCGCCCAATTCTAGCTAAGCACCGCCAACTTTTTTACGCGTATTGGTATGGATCTGCAACTTTGAAACCTGAATAACAGGAATCCAAGTTTCAAGGTAACTATACAGGAACTGTTGGCATGTTTTCAAACTAATTTGACCGGGGCCGTTGCTGCCTATCGCAGCAACATCATCCGGTTAAATTAGTCTCAAAATGTTGAATATTTAGTAAATTTTAAATTTTTCGATCAAAGACATACATACAATTCTTACACCTTCGTGGCGGACCTTTACGGTTTCGAACTGGCGTCATTCGACTGTGACTCCAATTAACATGTAACGTATTTAATTACGACGTCAGATACTCGAGTGACGGAACGGATCCCTCCAGGGAATTATATCGTCAGATCTTTTCGACAATTCACTCGTGTTTGGGAGCAAAATGGTGATGGTTCTTAACGACAGGTGGTCGTATATAACCACCTGTCTTAAAGAACATCTATATTGTGGCGTCAAACGCATATCAGATAAAAAGGCGCATGAACTGAGAGATTACCTGTCTAATGTGACTAATTGGAGAATTCCAGTTTCTCAGTCAATCATATGATGTCATAATCAACTACGTGACAAGTAGGCTGACGTCATAGTGAATTGCGTCATGGATGGCGTAACTAAGTTTGTCACGAACGCTTAATTGATGATGGACTAAGCGTTGTTTTCACGAATTGTATGTCTTTACTGTTTAATAAACATCCTGGCATAGGCAGCAATAGCACCTAGCCAAATTGGTATAGTTTTCTTGGAATTGCAGGTATCGATCGAGCCGAACAGTTAAATCTTGGCTAGACATGGGCGAGGCTTGCTAAAACTGGCTTCATCCATCTATTTAATTTCATATCATAAGAAACCACCTGACCTTTTACCCATGGGATTGTGGATCATTAAAATAGGTGGCCATGTGACAATCTGTCTTAAAGAACCGCCATCATTTGGCTCCAAAAGAGATATTATATGGCACATGACTTGTATTAAGAGACCACCTGACGCTGTTGTGATTAATTGAGGAATCTAATAATTTTAGCTATGCCCAGCCCATTTCTGGTTAAGCTCCACCCACACTTCGCTGTATTGCGATCAATCGATCATTGAACTGTCTGACCATCAATTTCCGGAAAACTATACAGGTAAGCTGTTGAACATTTTGAAAAATTTGTTTCAAAATATTCAACAATATCTTTATTAAATCGTAAAGACATACAATTCGCGCAACAGCCATTAATTAAGTGTTCGTGACGAACTTATCTACTCATTTATGCCGTCATTGATTATGACGTCATCCTACATGTCACGTAGTTGATTATGACGTCATATGATTGATGGATAAGCTAGAAAGGTCCTGTAATAACTGATAGTTATATTGATTATACGGACCAAATTATTGCGTGTAAAATGCTCCTGTGCGTCAATACTAACATTTTGGTCAACCAGCCGTGCATATGCGGTCATTCAATGGTCAAGACGATGGGGAAATATTAAAGAATGCAAAAGGAAATTTAACAACAGAATTCGACGACATTTAACGGAGAACACCAGAGTCTCCGCTTTTTTTCTCTCGGGGTTCACTGACCGAGAATGTCTGAGCTATAAATGGTATATGGGCTCAATGTAATAACCAATGCCTTTGATGTGGTCGCGATTAGTTTGCGTTGTTTGCATACTACCCGCTGAGAGCCTTGGAAACATTTGCGCGACGAGAATTATAGAACCTTTGACGGAAGTATTTTGTCTGACATGGCGAAAGTCTTCAGACATATTTAATATTCTCCTCTAAGTTCCTTCCGATGGGAATGTTTCGTTTTTTAAATAATTGCGCATGCCAAGAAACTAGTGTGCGCACTCTAGCCAAGAGAAAAATAACAAATAATGACAAATGTGTCCAAATAGTATGCAGTAATTTTAGGCCTACATCAAGACCGTTATTTTACACAAACCCACCCACCCACAACATCAACGCCACCCTCCCCACCCCTCCTACAACACCCCAATCCCAGTCCACCCGTGATTATGGGGGGGGGGGGTACAATTATTCTAAGATTTAATTAGGTATTTGAACCGTTGAAACCTGATATGTGATATATTGCAGTGATATCGGCACATTATATCAGTGAAACGTTCACATATTCATTTCAAAACGAACGTAGCTGAATTTAAAAATTCACGATTACAATATAATTTCATTCAATCATTCCACTGTTTTGTAGGAACGGCTACGAACTGCATTTTTTTAATTTGCCTTCGCGCCAGTTTTCCAAAAGAAAAGCCATACACAAAAATATGAAAAAGTGTGTTCGTATCGATCTTAGAACGAAGTTGTCTAGCAGGACTACGCTGACTGCTTATTATCGTATAAGAGAACGTTTTAGAACAACAATCAATTAATGTGACGTAATTTGTGTGACGAAGGCGGTGTCATTTAACCCTTTAACCATCGAATTTATTTAAGAAACTTCAATTTTCTCTTAGAAAATGACCATTTGCAGACCAAGAGAAGGCGATTTTTTTTTAATTTATCAATAGAATGACTGGCTCGGTTATCGAGCCAGCCATTCCAGTGGTAAATTTTTAAAATCTTCTCTTGGTCTGCAAATGGACATTTCTCAAGACCACTGTAGAAGCCGTTTTTTGCTGATATGAGTGTTAGAGGGTTAATGGTCAAGCGGTCAAAACGACCTGCGGAGTAGTCTCGAGAAATGTCCATTTGCTGGCCGAGAGAAGTCTATATTGGAAAGCTTACCACAGGAATGACTGGCTCGGTTATCTAGTGGTGAATACAGTCTGCATGTCTGTAAATGGTCACTGACTAAACAATGAATTGAGATTGCATTGTCAATGAAGGAATCCAGTTTATCTATCAATCATATGACGTTATAATCAACTGCGTGGCGTGTATGCTGACGTCATAACCAATTACGTCATGAATGACTCGATTTAGTCTTAAATGCGTGATAGTCCGTCACGTTTAGGAATTATTTTGAAACTAATTTGAATAGGTGCTGTTCTGCCATATTTAACAGCGTACCTGTATATTTTTCTGGAAATTAATAGTCAGGGAATTCAGGGATCGATCGACCCCAACATGGGCGAAGCGTGGGTGGAACTTAGCTAGAGGTGAACGGGGCATAGCTAAAACCTGATTCCTCAATTCACCTTTCTAGAGTACCCACCCATCATATGACGTCATAATGAACTGCGCGGTGTGTAGAATGACATCATAATGACGTCATGAATGACGTCCATAAGTACGTCACGAACGCATATTTGAAGACGGTATATGCGTTGTTGTACAAATTGTTTGCTTTTACTATTTAATAAATATTCAACAGCTTCCCTGTATAGTTTTCAGGAAATTGATAATTATGGCATTCGGGGAATCGACCAATCCCAACACGGCGACGTGTGGGTGGAGCCTAGCTAGTGATGGGCGGGGCATAGCTAAAAATTTTAAGGTTCATTAATTAATTAATTAATTAATTAAGGGTTATGGGCGCCAAAAACTGCCTCTGCGCTTGTCATGACGAATGTCCATCTGCAGGAAAACTAAACTAATTTGGAAAATTTCACTGAAACTTTACAAAAATAGTCTTCCCTTAGCCGGCAAAGATTAAAATTGTCCTTAAAAACCGTGACCAGTTAAGTGATAGTTGATATGAGTAGCGTAGCATTTTTGAGGGCTTTGAGGCGCTGTTGACACGAGACGAGTGAAGATAGTTAATAATTAATCTACATCGCCGTCGCGAACGACACACGAGCGAGCAATCTCTTCCGATGTATTTATCCGTACCTTAACGTGTCAAACGAGACAATCGATTAAATGATGCTAAATGACCGCCGATTCCAGTGCATGTGTTTATATCATCTTAAATATATATTCTTTGTCTGCCAAAATCTCGTTATTTCCCACAAAGATGTCATTAACGGCGTGACATTAAGAAAGGGCACTGTGTATCTCTAGCCTCAGATAACTCAAGAAACAATCAGAGATTACGTTTTCACCCACATCTGGTCATTGTCGTCTATTAAGAATTCATGAGTAGCTCTAAGTGCCACTGTGAACATGATTATTATATATTCAGTCAGATACAAAGAATAGATGAATCCGATCCGTCACTCAAGTATATGACGTATATATGCCATATACATCATAATGAAATACGTCGGATGTATGCTGATGTTACAATCAAAATACGTAATGACTGACTTATAGCTACGTGCGTCATGAACTTTTAAATGTCCGCCATGTTTACGAATGCCTTTACTACCTAATAACCTTTCTGTTGAATATTTTGAAACTAACTTGACTGGTCGTTGCAGCAACAGCGACCAGTCAAATTAGTTTTAAAATTTTCAACAGCGTACTCGTATGGTTACCTTGATATTGGTATTCTGAGAATCTAGGTTTCGATCGATCCCAAACTCTAGAAATGTGTGGGCAGGGCTTAGCTAGAAATGGGCGGGGGGGGGGGGGTAGCTAGAAGTGAATTGATCCATTGTTTAATTGTGTGGCTCCTGGAGGATGCTGGAATGTGTATCCCCCGTGCATATGTCCTGTGACTGCATGGGTACGACCCACCCCAAGACATCTTTTGAATTTAAACGGCTATTATAGTAGCAAAAGAGAATATTTTTAATCGTGAACTTCCAGACAGTATAATAATTTCACAAAGATTAAATTAAACAATTAAAAAATGTTGACGCTAATTTTTCTGGAAGGGATTACAACAGCTTCCAGTCAAATTAGTCTCAAAATATTCAACATAATATTACTTAAAGGTGCATATTCACAGTAAAATTTCTGAAAATAAAATTGTTTACATTATACACTTTTAGAGGCTTAAACTGTGAGCCTATATGTAATGAAACGAAATAAATCTTAACATATGATGATTCCAATCCATATAAATTAATATAATTTTTTAAGTTGCGAAGAAGATATCGTATCTGGTCGGCTTAAAACGGCGCAAATGCTGTCCAGACGACTTGGACCATTAAGGCGGGGGCGGGGTGTAACAGTAGCGCACGGCTCTTACCCTTAAATCGGAAGCCGGGACCCAATCAGTATTCTACGTTTCTGCGTTAGAAACATAGGCCTACTAATTCCCGTAACACACAAGGCCACAGTGATTTGAGATGGTAGATTTGGACCATAATACGGTGCCATCTTCCCTCTTAGGGAATTCATTGGTACCTAACCATGCATTATCTACCCAGCGAGACGCATCCCTAAAGGCGTATGTAGGCTAATGCCAGTTATCAGGACGTGTCCTGTATGCCAAAATACGTATATCGCGGCTCGCTAATTCATGACCATGCACCTACAGAAGCCGTTTTGGCTGATATGAGTGTTAAAGGGCTTTGCCTTACTATCTCAATAGCGGCAAACCGGTCTCGCTCCTCGCTCCTCTCTCCTCGTTTCTCTTTCGTTTAAGTTTCGGTTTTCGAAACGAGGAGAGAAGACACGGGGCGCGACTGCACAATGAACACGCGCGCACGCAAGCACACACGCACGCTGACACGCGAGGCAGTTACGCGTGCATAGTAACCGAAAACAAAGATAACCAGCAGCAGCAGCATCAGCAGCAGCAGCAACAAAAACAACACCAACACCACCACCAACAACAACAACATTCCCACCACTATCATCACCTCCTTCGATGACGAATATGACAACAACGACGACGTCTGTATATTATAGTCTAATATTATTAATAATAATAATAATAATAATAATAATAATAATAATAATAATAATAATAATAATTATATCTACTTCTTTACCGCCACAAATATGTAACAACGTAACAGACCCCACATGTTACCTTGTGACCTGGGCGTATTAAATAAATGAAATGAAACGAAAATGATTCTGCGAGGGTGTCCTACAACCACCATTTTGTGGCTCTTTCTAGCTAAGCTCCGCCAACAGTTTGCGTGTGTTGGAATCCATTTGAAACTGAAAACTTGAATTCACAGAATGTACACGTAAGCTGTTGAATATTTTGAAACTAATTTAACTGGGAGCTGTTACTGCCAAAGGCAGCAACAACTCCCAGTCAAATTAGTTTCAGAATATTCAACTAAATGTTTAGTAATTTGTAAATTCATCAAAGACATACAAATCGTACCCTTTAGTGATTGACTTTTCGGTTTTCGAGACGGACATACATCTAACATGTGACGTATTGATCATGACGTCAGATACTTAAAGGTTAGATCGAATGTCCCTATTGTGGACTAATCTCTATCAACGTTATGTTATAAGCAATATTTTTGATCGCTTGCATGGCCTAGGAAAGTTATACTGTAAGTCTAGTTCTTAGATAACCTTTTCAATGGATGCGTCCGATCTGTGGATCAAGTATATGACGTCATCATCACTTACGTCACGTGTAGGCTGGCGTCACAATCATAATTGAGAGAAATATTCCGCCATGAAACTGGAATAATCCGTCAAGTGTACGAATTGTATGTCTTTGATGGAGTTACTATTTAATAAACATTCCGTTGAAATTTTAAAACTAACTTGACTGCGTGCTGTTAGGCAGCAACAACACTCAGTCAAATTAGTTTCAAAATATTCAACAACTTACCTCTATAATTACCGTGAATTTTCTATTGCATATTTTTAAGCTAATTTGACTGTAGGCTGTTGTTGCCATAGCCAGCAACAACAAGCAGAATTAGTTTCAAAACCTTCTACAGCTTACCTGCTTAGCTACCTTGAAACTTACATTCTAGGAATTCAGATGTCAAATATATACGCCTATACGCCAGTCAAAGAATATCATTTTATAATGATTTAATTCAAAAGAATATCTCCTCCAACAAGCTGACGTCTAAAGAATTGCAATGAGAACTACAATGCAGAAATAAATCATCTAGTTTCCTCACTTGTCTGCCAGTACATCATCGCTACTCGACGATTTAAATAGTTCTTAACCTTTCCCGTGTTAACAGCGCCTCAAAATCGCTCACGATTTAGATACGCGGTTTGGACCCCTAGGGGTATACAAGTTTGACCGTTTTATTTTCACGCATTTGATGTGAATATGCACCTTTAACCGCTGGAATTTATGAAAATAGCGTTATGAAGATTCGTTTGGCCGGCTTGGTGGTTAAAGAGCTAATTGTCAAGAAAATCAAATTACTGTATTCTTGGTCAGTGTCCATTTGTAGGCCGGCGATGGATTATATGGGGTGGTCATCTCTTGGTCTGCAGATGAACATACGTCGAGACCACTGCATTGGCCGTCATGGCAAGCTTGCCCTTCAGAGTATTAAGCTGACACAGGACAGGTTAATCATGTAGTGTTGGGCCACTACGTACGTTACCTAAGGAAAATTTCTTACGAACAAGCAAGGGTGAAATCCAACCTCCTAAATCTGCCTTAATTTTTTAACTACACTCTCTTTTGTCATTTCAATGGTCCTTTCCATTTTAAGCTATGCCCCGCCCACCACTAGCTAAGCTCCACCCACACCTCACCGTGTTGGGATTGATCGATCCCCCCATTTCCCTAACTATCAATTTCCTGAAAAGTATACAGGGAAGCTGTTTAATATTTTGTAACTAATTTGACTGGGTACTGTCGCTGCCTATGGCAGCATCAGCGCCCAGTCAAATTAGTTTCAAAATATTCAACAGAATATTTATTAAATAGTAAAGGCATACAATTTGTAAAACAACGCATAAACCGTCTTGAAATATGTCTTCGTGACGTACTTATCGACATCATTCATGACGTCATTCATCATGATATCATTCTACACATCACGTAGTTGATTATGACGTCATATGACGGGTGGATTCTCTGGAGAGGTGAATTCGGCTCTATCTACATTATAAAATTACTTATCCCAATCTCATCAATATTTATACTATTAACATTGTTATTATCGCTATAGGCAAACTTATTTTTTCTAACTAAACCGCCTCTTGATTTGTATATTTGTATAAATGAACTGTATTTGTTTGCAAAGTGGGAACCACACCAACAACAAATATATTACAGTACTCCCGCTTTAATAAGAATAATACACTTTGTTTAACCCTTTCGTGCCGAAGCCTGCCAAAACCGGCCTATGCAATCGTCTTGAGGAACGTCCATTTGTAGGCCAAGAGAAGACTATTTCTGAAAATTATCCACTGGAATGACCGGCTCGATAACCGAGCCAGTCATTCCAGTGGTAAATTTCTAAAAATAGTCTTCTCTTGGCTTGGTCTGCAAATGGGCATTCAGTCAGCAGATATTCAGATTTGCTTGACCAAATTTGGTCATTAAAGGGTTAAAGTGGGCGGAGCTTATGTAGAAATGGGCGGGCTGTGTAGGTGTATTACTGAGAAGTCTGCCCATAGGTGTGATAATAACAGACTCGTCACAGACACCCATTTGGTTCGCTACTACATGAAAATAATCACTCGATATTCATCAAATTAATTTCTTGGAATTTCAGAGTAAAATATATTATGGGTTCTATAATGACAGTGGAACACGCATTGGCACATACTACACACGCATAAGAATAATGACATCTTTCCGTTTTTGAATACTATTTCAACAGTTTATTTTTATTTTACTGCATTCTTATTCAGAAAATTCTGCAATATTTAAACAGACCGTCGGGATTAATTCTAAAACAGCACGCAGAAAAACGGAAAGAAGCGCATTAATTTATGAATATGCTACACTATAACTAAGAATTTTCAAGTATAATAAATAATGCGAGCTGAAGGAGGTTTAGATGTGGATGTCATTAATAAGTCACTACTAAGCCAGGGCATGGACGGTTTGCGCAACGTGCAAGGACTTTAGTCAAATACAGGAAGAGAGATGTGGGCGGTGGAGGAAGAGTAAGAGGAGGAGGAGGAGGAGGAGGAGGAGGAGGTGAAGCTCTAGATACACTTGATGCCTGCCACCTCAAACACCTCCGCACCATCACTGTACACCGATGGCCAGACAGCATAATTTCCAACGATGTACTATACAAGATGTGAAATACATCGTCGTGGTCCGCAAAAGTCGCCCAACAAAGATGGTCCATCTTTGCCATGCGCTAAGGATGCCAGAAGACACACCAGCACGGAGCCTTTGGATTCGACCTACTGGGAGCCAGCAACCATAAAGCCAGGAGAGAACGCCATTGCATAAATCTGTTAAGCGTGATGCGAGGTGACCTCGAAAAAAGCAGGACTCGGTACACTCCGAAAAAGAATGGACCTGAAGAAGCTAGGTTTTAATGTCTTTAAATTAAACACTACTTCAAAAAAAAAACCTGAAGAGACGTTTGTATTGCTAAATACCTGAGATACAATGAAGGATTTTAAAATATCGTTTGTTCCTCAGACGATCAGAAGTACCCGTATGACAACCGTAACTTTTAGATATCACCTGATGTATCAGCAGATCACACATTGTAAATATAATATTGTTATATTTGAAAAGCATTTTCATCTATACGGTATAGACAAGGCCCTACCATTTACGATTTCAGAAATAGTGTCATGTCGAATCTACCACAGCAACAGATTCGAGGCAAATTAGCTTCCAAATATTCAATTATGGCTGCTTTTCTGTGCTGTCTTTAGACTGATCTATTTGTGTCTCACAGATGAATGGATTGAACAATTAGTACACAGAGATGCGCCATTCTGATCGCTTTTCCGGATGCACCCCATGTGGTCAGACGTGATATATGAGATAATGGTAGGTTTAACACCAATACAATAAGTGAGAGGGAACTATAGAGCTTCGCAAGGACAACTGCTGAGAATCACGTCTTGCCGTCTCCCATTATATATGACCTTGAACTATGATACTTGACATTTATAAGGACGGGACGAGCCAAACTCTTTAACTTGACATTTGCTGGCGTGAATGGGACCTGCTAGACAAGGACCCGTTATACACCATACAAATGCATACCCACCCCACACCCCATGATACCTGACATCTGACATTTTGATCACAAAATCGCGAACCCTCTTTGGGATCTAAAAGAAAATCTTTCACCAATGTTTGGTCACGCCCCCCACCCCCCCCCCCACCCCCCGCGTTGACCACACACACGTACGCCCCATCTCTAGCTAAGCTCCACCCACACCTCGCTCGTGTTGGGATCGATCGGTCAAGCTTATTAAATAGTACATACAATTCGCACAACTTGTCGGGCTATTAAGCGTTAAAGACGGGCCATATAGAATCATATATGACATAATGAATATGAAATCATCCTACACGCCGTTTAACTGATTATGACGTCATATGACGTCAGATAATGATGGATACTCTGGAAAGGTGAATTCATACATTAAACATCAAATGGGGATAACCGTGAAACACTGAAGAATATTAACAACTTCACACCGCCCTCCTCTATAAGTAACAACAGATTTGGAATAGTTGGGAAATCAACATCATCCGAGGTTTGCGAGTTGACACCTACATGCAGACGCCGCTCCGATATTTTCTAACCAACCATCTTCAAAAAGACTGTTCGAAACGGTCATCGCAATCTCTTCAGGAGTTTGCAATCGCAACTCAGAATTTAGGCGACATATATGTGGATGGTAGCGTCTAGGCGACAGACATCATGGACGCATTGTGAAAACTATGCAATTGACATTGATTGCATTCACGAGACAATTGCCACGTTTTCTGGCTCAAACAGGCCACAAACTGATTCTCACGAAGCAGAAATAACCCACATATATGATCTGGGCTTTGCAATCTGTCCGATGATCGGGTACATCAGTGATTGTGTTGCAAGATTCCACCTGGCAATGGCACTGCGAAATGGCGACAATACAAAGTGTCACATTGTGAAAAGTATGGTCTAACTGCTGAAAAGTCCAGAAATACTCTTCGCTTACTGTTTACGACATACTATTGCTAACTAAGCTAAATCATCGCCATTCCAAACAAATTGCCTCTATTTGTGTGTGGAAATTTACCTCCAAGCTAGGTAGAGTCGGCAATGCGGATAATAACGCAGCACTCCACGTGTGCATGGAGTTCTGCGCTATATGTACAACCCCAACAGCAATGGCGATGCACTGACAGCCAGCGTTCGTGATCTATTCGCCACAAACACACCCGTTAAACATCCACGCTATGACTATGTGGTGTGTAAAATCAACGCAATGCCATTACTCTCCCTCGCATATGGTAGCACATATTGCAACAGTATCCACAAACCACACGTGTTCACACGCCTCATAATCCCGCGTCAAGCCAACCAGAGTGGGTAATGCCAATGGACCGTTCCAGTTTTAGCTATGACCCGCACATATCTAGCTAAGCTCCACCCACACCTCTCGTGTTGGGATAGATCGATCCCTGAACTCCCTGACTATCAATTTCCAGAAAACTATACAGGTAAGCTGTTAAATGTGTTGACACTAATATGACTGGGTGCTGTTGCTGCCTTAGAACAGCAACAGCGTCCAGTCGAATTAGTTTCAAAATACTCAACATAATGTGTATTACATGGTAAAAGCATACAATTCAAACAACGTGTCGGACTATTAAGCGTTAAAGACGGACTAAATCTGGTGATTCATGCCATAATTAATTATGACGTCATCTTACACGTCACTTAGTTGATTATGACGTCATGTGACGTCATATAATGGATGGATAAAGTGGAAAAGCTCATTGTGTCATAGATAGGCTAGTCATCGATATCAGCACCATAATGCGATGAAAGAAGACCGCCGAGTAGCCGGTAGCAAACATCGAGCGTAACTCTAATCCAGATAAGTTTGTCAAGCTTCGTACCATCAACCAACATCGCTGGTCGGACTGTATGATCGCGAATGGCGCGTTATATATTATGAGCATGCCAGTAAAATTGGTTCAACAAAAATGGTCACTATTTGGCCACGTTCTGTTCACTTTGAGCTGTACTGGGCGCCAACATTTATAAAGCTCGCAGAGGACGTCACTGCCCAAACTTGCTTAATATGTTACAAACGACCTAAAGAAATCATGACTAAGCACTTTGAAGCTTAACACGAACGTACCCACATAAAGGAAACATTGCATGGACCTTTCCAGCTTTAGCTATGCCCCTCCCATCTCTAGCTAAGCTCCACCCACATCACACTTGTATTGTGATCGATCGATCCCTGAACTCCCTGACAATCAATTTTCAGAAAACTACACGGATAATCTGTTGAATATCTTGAAACTAATTTGACTGGGTGTTGTTGCTGCCTATGGCCTATGTTTAATAGATAGTAAAACATACAATTCACGCAACGCGTCGGTATTAAGCGTTTAAGACGGACTCTATCGAGTCATTTATGACGTCATAACCTCACGTCATCCTACACGTCACTTAGATGATTATTTACGTCATATGACGTCATATGATCCATGGTAAACTTGGAAATGTGAATTAGGTACTTTGAAAACCAGCAAAGGCATGAGGGCCCGAAGACCGTTGGCTGAACATAAGAAACAGTAGCCATCGCAGAAGGACGGCTTTGCCGGTGAATGATGTATTCACTACTAAGGCAGCAGTATATAGTGCACAATCAGCATCATGACGTACCGTCTTCAAACGTAACTGTCTGGCTGAAATACTTGATATATCGATTAAACGTTTTGATGGTCAATATTTTCAAGATATTTTAATTTTAGAAGACTATTTTTGTAAACCTACCACTGATTTTTTTCGCCGGCTTGACAATTAAAGGGGTAATGGGTAAAAAATTAAAGTTGTTACATAGCCAGTGTCTATCTGCAGGCCGAGAGAAGAGAGAAGATTATTACCCCCCCCCAGCAATGTCACATGACCATATGCTGTTATCTGATTGGATATGATCGGTGATGTATGATCTGGTATTTCCCTCATGCGAGTGTAATACTACACGGTGTCCTCCGCGCGAACATCTTTTTTTAGTCTTAATGCCAGATTAATCATGGCGTAACAATAGCAAATGGCGAAGCTCATGACGTCATAAGTGGCGATGCATTCTAATACTGACGTCATAAAGTGTTGAAAATAAAATTTTCTCACTTACTCACTCACTCACTCACTCTGTCCCCATCTCTCTTTCTTAATCTCTCGCTGACGTCTGAGGGGGTAATAAATTTGTTACACCAGTGTTTTGCGGGGAGTACAGGCTGTTACGACACGTGCAAACAAATATAAGGGAGATACAACGTTTGCACGTATGGTAACAGCCTGTATCCCCGCCAAAACACTGATGTAACCAATAGTATTTCTTGAAATTTACCACTAGAATCACTGGCTCGGTTACCGAGCCAGTCATTCTAGTGGTAAATATTCAGAAATACTCTTCTCTCGGCTTTGCAAATAGCCATGTCTGAAGACCACTGCAAAGTTGTTTTGGTCAGTTTGACCATTAAATGGTTAAGTTGACAAGATATGGTTTAAAGTGGGATGGATGGGGGACTTACGACATGCTAAAGAGAACTGCCCATATCAACGCATAATTTACATTTTCCATGAAGCTCAAACCATAAAATGCTGTATCCGAGAATCTGTAATAATCGCGCCTGGTATCAGAAAACATCAAATATAGATAGTAAAGAAACGGTAATTACGGTTTCACGGCCCATTGCTCGTAATGTTAAATTAGCCCCTTCAAAAATGGCGTCGCTCCAAGGTATTACGGGAAATTTGATTGTGATGAGGTCATCTCGATTCTATGAATATATACTTTATTTCAGGCCATTCTAACGTCACTCGTGTAGCTTTTGGCAGTAGTGCAATCAAGTGCCATGACAATATAATGTGTGTACCTGAGGTTATAGCAGAATCCATCTGCCTTTTTTCCATAAAAGGTTAGCATTGCTTTGAAAATAACATAAATTCCCAATTATTCGTTGAACCATTCCACTCTGTGAATCGGATGTCACTTGGAAAGACCCAGAGGGAGAAATCCCACAACACTGAATAGGCTCTGTATTGATAGCGTTGGTCTGGGTATGAATGGAATCAAAGAATTTGTACCTTGTATGTGCCCATCAACCAAAATATGTCTCTCATTGAAGACAAACTCCTTCGCAACGATCTATATTTTATCATTGCGTAGCAACGTTTAAACGTAAACGCCGTTTACGCTTTACTCATTTGTCGGGATATATACTAACCTAGAAATCGACATAGTCGGTCGATAGGAAAGTAATAGAGACTACCTCGAAAATAGTAAAAACTATTTTACTATTGAACACAGAGATTCACTTGGTATTTAATATAGGAAATATAATGACGATCGTGATTATGTTATTAGTGTATACATAATTAACCCCTGGTCCAATAACTCAAATTCAACACAGTTATATAGGAAAGCTGTTAAATATCTTAAAACTGATTTGACTGGGAGCTTCTAGTCAAATTAGCTTCAAGATATTCAACATAATATTCCGTACACCGCAAAGCATGTGTCGTTTTTTTGGTCTTTGAGTGTTAAAGGGTTAACATACTCAGATCGTAATCTATATACGTTTTTTGTCGAGAAGGATGTTCTTATAATGGGATTCGTGAATAGAGATATCAAATGCCGTCTCTGTGCATGTATCTTTACCATCTGTCAATATTGTAATAGGCAAATACGAGGCAAATACGATCTTTAATTCTTTTGTTTGAAACGTCACACGGTTGACAAAGCATTTGCGGGACAAGCATGTGTGTTTTTACATCTAGGAAGAAACCTGAAGAAAATTTACTTTGACTATTTTATAAACTATCGTTTTCCCCGCCAAAAGAAAACGTATGGGCATCGTGAGAAAACAACAAAGCCTCTCGCATGGCGTAAAACGCACATTGTAAGCCTGGTCCAGCTGCCTTTCAGGAGTATTTCAAACTAAATGTCAAACGGTTATAAGATCACAATACTAAAACTGCTCAATTTCTTTGAGGTGAAGCAACATTATTATATTAACCCTCACCACCCTGATGTCAAAATATTAAATTTTCAAATTAAATTTAAAGATAAACTGGTGTACATATTTTAACAAATTTGGTGGATGATGGTGCTGATGACGACAGCAACATCGTCCACCAAAATTGTTGAAAATTGTGCACCAGTTTCTCCGGTATGGAAAATTGGCATCAGAGTGGTACGGGTTAATGCTTGGAATAGCAATTCACCTGTCCGGAGTACCCACCCATCATATGACGTCATAATTAACTGCGTGATGTGTAGAATGACATCAAAATGAATGACGTCGATAAGTACGTCACGAACGTATATTTGAAGACGGTCTATGCGTTGTTGTACAAATTGTTTGCTTTTACTATTTAATAAATATTCTGTTGAATATTTTGTAACTAATTTGACTGGGCGCTGTTGCTGCCATAGGAAGCAACAGCACCCAGTCAAATTAGTTACAAAATATTCAACAGCTTCCCTGTATAGATTTCAGGAAAGGCATTCGGGGATCGATCGATCCCAACACGGCGAGGTGTGGGTGGAGCTTAGCTAGTGATGGGCGGGGCATAGCTAAAAATGGAAAGTCCATTGATTTTAACCGCAGCACACTACACAGAAATGCACGGATTGAAATATAGATCGGCGCTATGTAATGTATAATAATCATGATTATCTCTTTAGGTGCCGTCTCGTCCGCCCGTCCGTCCGCCCGCCAGCCAACCCACCTAGCTAGCCATATTACCCTCTATCTCTCTTCAATTAACCTTTTTTATCGATCGACCACACTCTCGTCATCCTTCCCTCAACCACGCATCTAACTCATACACCCACCATCTCTTATACAATCCACCACACCTCACACGACCTACAACGCGCCTGCCCGCGCACACACTGGCGCTAAAGAGGTCAACACCCGGAAGTATAACCATTATAAAAACAGGTCTTCAAATTTTATTAATTTATCTAGCATCATAAATGTTAATCGAATGTTTTCAACGTCAAATTATATAACTTAATAAACCGTTAACCTAACAGTTGCAATGTTTCCGCGTCGCGTGATGAGTCTATGCGGATTAGGATAAGCGTCTTAGCCCTTCCCTTCCAACACAGATTCTCAAGGGAGGATTCCGGTGTATCCATCAATCATATGACGTCACAATCAACTAGGTGGCAAATAGGCTGACATTATAATCAATTACGCCATAAATGACGTAACTAAGTTCGTCACCAAAGCATAATTGATAACGGACTAAGCGTTGTTGTACGAATCGTATGTCTTTACTATTTAATACGCATGCTGTTGAATATTCTGAAACTAATTTGACTGGGCGTTGTTGCTGCCATAGGCATACCCAGTCAAATTAGTTTCAAAATATGCAATAGCTTACCTGTATTGTTTTCTGGAAAGTGGTAGTCAGAGGGCTCAGGGATTGATCGATCCCAACACGGCGAAGTGTGGGTGGAGCTTAGCTAGAAATGGTCGGGTCATAGTTAAAACTGGATTGCTAGATTTTAATGTACCAATACTTGTGTAAGCCGTTGGATATCTTGAAACTATTTAGCCAAAAACATGTTGCTGCATGTAGCAGCAACAGCTTCCTGTCTAATTACATTAAGAGTATTCAATAGAATAATTTTTACGTGTTTAATGTAAATCGGCCTTTACACGATTTTATGGCCGATTGATCGTGTGTGATCTAATCGTTCACGATACCTAATGAGAGCATCGTATAGGACCGCGCAATTTAGATTAAGCGACAACCTCTCGTTCACACTTTGCAATGCAATGACTCTTACATATGTAACTGGTAAGAGAACGAATTGAATGATTGTACAACAGGTCACGATGTCCGATTTCCTACTTACATAGCACGAGACGGCACGAAATCGCGTGCAACAAATCATGTAAAACATATTTAAAATTTCACGATTTGTCGCAAGACAAGAAAAATCGTGAGTTTAGAGATGTTTGCATTATCATTGTTGTCGTGGGCGAAGTCTCGCACACGATCAATCGGCTATAAAATCGTGTGTTGTAAATCGATAATAAAACCATTCTCATGATCCAACCGTGGGAAAGCCTTTATAATGTGGCTTCAAATGCAAAGACAATGCTAGAGATGTGTGAAAAGTTTGCGCGCAGTGGTAAGTGGTGAAATCATATTTACATAATATGGCAATGATGGATGTACCCATGGAACAATTACAAAACAAGTTATCCTTAAGTTAATCAAAAGGCCGATTTCCATTACACGATGGTATAGCCGATTGATCGTGCCCTATCACACCGTTCACGACAACTCACTAGATCATCGTAGAAGACCGTGTTGTTTAGATTATAGGACAGTTGCTCGTTCACCCATTCTCCATGCTATGTCTGTTACAGATATTTAATTTTATTAACTGGTAAGAACGCATTGAATGATTGTACAACAGGTCACGATGTTCGATTTCCTATTCACATTGCACAATATGGCACGAAATCGCACGCAACAAATCGTGAAAATCAAACATGCTTTGAATTTAACGATTTGTCGCGAGACAAGAAAAATCGTGAGTAGAGAGGTGTTTATATTATCATTGTCGTCGTGGGCGACGTCGCGCACACGATCAATCGGCTATACAATCGTGTGGTGTAAATCGAGGATTAGGCCTTGTTCTCATACGCCGATATTTCCGTAACTACCAGGTATATCAGCAAGTGTTCTCATTGGACTGTCTCTTATGGTGGCTTAGAAGGGCCGTCACTTCATCACCCTGTAGATATGGCGTAGATAGGGAGATGCCCGATGTACAATGCGATGTTACGATGTATGATGCGATGCACGATGCGATGTTACAATGGTTTACACGATGGCTTACACGATGCACGATGGTTTACGCGATGCTCGATGCGATGAATGAAGGCTTACATGATGCGATGGCCAACCGATGCACGATGGGTTACACGATGCTCGATGCGATGAATGAAGGCTTACATGATGCGATGGCCAACCGATGCACGATGGTTTACGCGATGCTCGATGCGATGAATGAAGGCTTACATGATGCGATGGCCAACCGATGCACGATGGTTTACGCGATGGCTTACGCGATGAACGATGGTCTACGCGATGCGCGATAGTCGACACGATGCACGATGGCTTACGCGATGTGACGTAACACTTTAAAACGAGGCTATTTTGAAACTTTAAAATGAGGCACTTTGTTAAAATGAGGCATGGCCGAAGAAATGGAAGAAATTTTAATGTCATTAAATCTAGTCAATTTAGTAGACGTGTTCCGTAAAAACGGGTAAATTTCATTAGATTAATGCTGACTACTAATTAAATAAAAACCATCGTGTAGACCATCGTGCAAACCACCGTGCAAGCCATCGTATCGTGCATCGTGTAAGCCTTCGTTCATCGCATCGAGCATCGTGCATCGCGTAGACCATTGTGTAAGCCATCGCGCAGACCATCATGTAAATCATCGTGCATCGTGTAAGCCATCGTGTAGACCAACGTGTAAACCAGCGTAACATCGCATCGTGCCTTTTCCACAGGGCGATGAAGCGATGGCCTTTCTAAGCCATCATAGTCTCTTGTCCTGGAACAAATATGTCACTTATTTCTGAAACTTAGCCCGTGTTCTCATACAGCCACTATTTCGGTAAATAGCAGGTATATCGCTAGCGTTCTCATTTGACTGGCTCTTGTACCGGGATAAACACGTCATTTATTTGGAAATTTAATCCCACAAAATCGGCGGTTTATCTTCCGATATATCGCTATTGCTTCCCAATGTGAACGCAGCCTATTTCGTCAAAATCTGCCAGATAGCATTAGAGTCAGCATTTTCTCTCACTGTCTGCCAGGTAGGCGACGGTCATCATGTTATCTCTCTGTCCACCAGGTAGCGCCACCGTCCAGTCCCGGATAATCTTCCAGCGGTGTGAATGCAAACAGATATATCGGCTATGTATTAACCTACATAGTACACAAAATAGTAGAATTGGATTAGGCAATGAGAAAGAGGCCTTAGGCCGTCTTCTCACTAGCGTAACTGGCGTAACGCAATACTGGGCTATGTCGGTATTCCTGATTAACTCTCCAGTGAGAGCACGGGCTAAGGACGTGGTCTCACTAGTGACTTATTCCCGATTAACTCTCCAACGAGAACAAGGCCTTAATCCCACAAAATCGGCGATTTATCTTCCGATATATCGTTATCGCTCCCCTATGTGAACCCAACGTATTCACTCAAAATTTACCAGATATTTTTGCCGTCAGCATTTTTTCTCACTCTCAGCCAGGTAGCGCTACGGGCATGTGTTATCTCACTCTCCGCGAGCTAGCTCCACCCTCCAGTCCAGAATTATCTTACACCAGCGTGAATGCAAACAGATATTTCGGCGACGTAATAACCCACATAGTAGATGAAATAGTTAAACAGGACTAGGCAATGAGAATGAGGCAGCACAAGACCGTAGATCGAAAATAGTACAACTACAGTTATAGTATAGTATGCACCTCAGAAATAACATGGTTCCAGAGCAAAATAAACATAATGATGAATATTTCGAACATAATGGACCTTCCCTTGATAGCTACGCCCCGTCTCTCTCTAACTAAGCTCCACCCACACCTCGCACGTGTTGGGATCGATCGATCTCTGAACTCCCTGACTATCAATTTCCAGAAAAGTATACAGGCAAGCTGTTGAATATTTTGAAACTAATTTGACTGGGTGCTGTTGCTCCTTATGGCGCCCAGTCAAATTAGTTTCAAAATATTCAACAACATGTTTGTTAAATAGTAGAGACATACAATTCTTACAATGTGTCGGTCTTTTAAGAGTTAAAGACGGTCCGTATAGAATCATTTGTGACGTTGTGATTATGACGTCATCCAACACACCACTTAGCTTATTATGACGTCATATGACGTCATTACTCTGGAAAGGTCCATTGGTTTGGAAGATCTAGCTGCCTCACACGGCACGATTTCTCTACGATGTCGCAAAAATATGTACGATACAACAAGATATCTTGCGACATCGTACCGTGGGAGAATACCTACGATACACAGCATGATATGATATATTTGGGGATCGTAGAATCTTGGACATGTTAAAATGTTCTCCATAGTACGGAGATCATCATAGATGCTGTGCATGCGCAAAACAGATTTCCTTTTTTCAATTGGCGTTCACGTGGTCTGGGGAAAACAATGATCCCCTGACACAACTGTGGAGGGAGAGGGAAACCCTTTATGATGTGGCGTCAAATGCTTACCACACTGACAAGGTCACACAGGCAAAGACAATGCGGGAGATGCTTGAAAAGCTTGGGTGCACTTCCAGCAGCCTCCTGCGTCTTCTACGCCTTATAATAATTATTGCAATAGTCATGCAGCAGAGCAAGAGTATGTTTTATGAAACTTGGTCCGAAGCAGACGCATCCATGCACGGTCCTTGTTGGAAATGCTTGAAATTTCATGTTTCCAGCCGGAAATTTAGTGCGAATCGTACATAATCGCAACGTGTGTGATTGACATCGTAGAGATTTGCTACCAGGCGATACGACAAGATCTTTTCCGACCATCATAGATCGTATCGTGCAGTGTGAGGCGGGATTTAGGCAGCAATTTGTTTCTATCGATTTATGTTCAAAATATTCAACTCATGTATGTATTTCATGGTTATATGTAAATTACATTAACCCGTCCATAGCGAAGCAGCCAAAACCAAAACCGGCCTTTGCAGTGACCTTGAGGAATGTCCATTTGCAGGACCAGAAGACTGTTTATTTTGAAAATTTACCACTGGAAAGTCATTCCAGTGTTAAACCTTCAAATGGTCTTCTCTTGGTCTGCAAATATACAGTCAATGAGCACATATTTTGATGATAAGATGTAGCCAATACAGTGTTAGTCTCAGATTACAATAAAATCAGTATTACATATCTACTGCACCACGATACCTCAGATTAACGTTTATGAAAAGTGTATAGATTGGTAAGTCTGCTATGTGACGAATTTATCCCACTACAAATAGTCAGTTGCCAGGAACATAAATCTGAGTGCCAGACGGTCATCTGGCGGAATTACCACGCACGTGTTAATATGGTTCTTCCGTATTTGTGGAATAACATTAGCCAGTAGGTCAATGAAGATCTCGTGATATAAACCTTAGAATGCCTTGTAACATCAAAACTCGACTTCGAAATTCAAAACTCGATTTCGAAATTCAAAACTCGACTTCGAAATTCAAATCTTAAATCAGCCAATCGGATATTATGTGTATGCAGTCTGCAATGGTCATGGACGATGAAGGCATACTCCACACTTCGCACATAGTGAATTCCAGGAAATGGAACACGCCTGAGTAAGGCTACTCCTATTGCTGATGTGCAGATGGGCCGCAATGAGAACCATGATAATGGATTAATGGTCAACATGTTCTCGATACTGATTGGCTATGCACTGCACATGCGTACTATTCTACCAATCATCTGTCAGACTTCCTTACATTATGACTGCTTTACAATATTGGTATATTTACTTGTCATTGTTTTGACAATATAATCGCAAACTCAGCAATAATTGTGTAATGAAAAATTCACAGATGATGCTAAAACGGAACCATATAGCTGCAAGTGTACTATATACATTTTCACAAGCAAAAACAACCTTATGTGAGAGCAACCCCATGATACAGTCCTAAATTAACTATGGTGGGCATGGCTTTTAGTGCATGATGGTAAATGGAAAGGGACAACACTGAACTCTGAGGCCTTTTGCCACAACCTATGTCACTATGTGCGTGTATGACTATATGTGCGTGTGTATGCTTCACATGTTTTGAAATGTTACCCCCAACACCTATAACTACCGCGCATATATCGCCATAGCTGCCCTATCCATACCTATCCATACTAATACACACATATTTCTATCCCTAATTGCTATTCCTACACAGACACAAATTACTACTCTAGCCGTGCACGCACCGCGACTATGCAATACCTCTGCCTATAGCCACTCATATGCATACCCACCAAGTATACACACATGGCTATCCAACCCACACACTCATAGATATCATACACCCATTGCAACCACTATTTCTATACTCATTACTCTTACCCATACATGAATATCCACCCCTACCATAATACAACATAGCTACCTCTATCCATACAGCCATAGCTAGACAATTAGTAGGCCAAGCCAGTATGTCTGCTAGTATAACCCAGTAGCCATGGCTATGTTATTAGGTTTGATCAATAGGTTATACCAGTTGGCGAGTAGATTCTACCAGTAGGATAAGTTAGTAGGTTAGTTGGTTAGTCTAGGCATAAGCATACGCTAGAATCCGACGTTTGTAGACTAGGCTCTTAGACCAGTAGGCTAACTCAGTAGCCTAGGTTAGTCTAGTAGGCTAAGCCAGTACGCTAGTATGTGACTCCATTAGTTTAGTTGGATAGGTTAGCAGGCTAGGCTGGTATGCTAGACTAGAAGTGGGTTAGGCCAGTAGGATTTTATCTTAGACCAGTGGGTTAAGTGTGTAGAATAGGATAGTTGACGAAACCAGTAAGCTAGTAGATTAGCTTAGTATGCTAGACCAGTACGCTATGTCGCTATGTCGGCAGGCCAGACCAGAAGGCCAGGCTATGCAGGTATGCTATGATAGGCTATGAGATCAGCTAGTAGGATATGCTATGCTGACAGGCTATGCCCGTAGGCTATGCTAGCCGGCTATACTAGTAAGCTAGACAAGTAACCTAGATTATTAGGCTGCTAGGCTAGACTAGTAGGCCAGACTAAGACAGTGGTGAGCGTATTGGTATTGGTACTTGCGGTGTAGTGTTATAGTATGGTAGTGTCGATTGTATGGTACATATGGCTATGGGTGTAATAGTATAGATGGATATGTTGTATATGTGTGGTTATAACCCAAGTTACGGTATGGTATCGGGGGTGTATTGGTAGAGTAGCAATTCGTGTATATGTAGGGCATAGCTGTTGGTAGGGGTAACAATATGTGTATATTGCTCTAGAAAGTTATGGATAGGACAGCTATGGGTGTATTGGTGCATTAGTTATGGTTGTTTTGGTAGCACTTCAAAATATGTGCAGCATGCATGCTCATACACGGTCATACAAACACATCGTGACTTAGGTTGTGGCAAAAGCTTCCAGATTTCAGTCTTGCCCTCGCTTCATTTACCGCCATGCCCTAACAGCCATAGTTAATCTAGAAAGATAGCGCATCTTTGCTGCCACGGAAACTAGAGATTTTACTGATATATACTTGTGAAAGTATGTATAGTAAAATTGCCTCTATATTGTTCCGTTTGAACATCTTCTATAAATTAGTCATTACCCAATAATCCTTGGTTTTGCACAAACCCAAATGAAAATTAGATATGCCAATATTGAAATGCAGTGATAACTCAATTCTCAATTCTAATTCTAATATGTGATTGGTATATTAGTACGCATGTGCAGTGTACAGCCAATCAGTTTGGAGTACATGTGCAGTGTACAGCCAATCAGTTTGGAGTACATGTTGACCATTAGCACGGTATGCATTGTCGCCCATATACACATCAGCAATACGCAATAACATTACATTTCTTTCAAGAAGAAAGTAAACGTTTATCCATTTGTTTCAGAAACGGAAGTCGTCATCAACCCTGCATCAGCAATGATTGTTTCAGAATGCGTAAACGTAGAATCTGACTGGCTAAATTAAAATTTGAATTTCGAAGACGAGTTTTGAATTTCGAAGTCGAATTGTGAATTTCGAAGTCGAGTTTTGAATTTTGAATTTCGAATGAGCCTTCTGGGTAGCTTTCGTATGACCTTCATTGTCTTCTGCTTTGAGTTTATGTATCAAATTTTATAAGCACTCTAAAGTAGCTTATGCAACAACCATGGCCAAGTTCGACTGACTAACCATAGTTATCTATATAGCTAACTACATCCCAGTCGAACTTGAAATAGTGAACTAGCTTGTCACCTATAGTCGACCAAGCACCCGAGCTCGGTTACAAATTGTTAGTACGAAATTGCTGTAAAATCCAATATGGCGGATAGGTTTCGCATGCCACGGTTAAATGCGCATAAACATGTTAATATTTCCCTAACCTATGTAAGTTTGATGAAATTAGGTTGTCCTATGGTAAATCAATGTTTCCAAGGCCCATTTCTTTCCCACTTTATATTATATGGACGCTTTTTGACATCTTAGCGGACACATGTAATACATGTTCGTGGGCCATCAAACAGACGACAGAAAGGGTTAATCGAGACTGGCACCAAGCTCCAAACCTTTTGCAATAGTAAGATAATGGGGAATCGGGGACCAACACACTATAGTTAACCATCCATCGTTCTACTGCGCATAGCAACTGCGCATGTTCAGTAAACCAGCAACCAGACCATGGTTGACCAGTCGAACTTGACCCATGGCCGGTCTTACCAATATACGTTGATTCCCTGCAGCTTTCAGCCGTCTCATGCGTGTATGCGCCTTACAATAACGGCTAGAACATCCATATAGCAGAGCAAAGGTATGGTGTGTGCAACGGGGTACGAAGCGGAAGTATCCATAGCAAAATCCGTGTTAGAAATGCTTGAAGTGTTCTCGTCACAAATTGATCTACAATTACAGTAGGAATCGTACAGAATCGTAACCTGTGCGATTGGCATGGTTGGGATTGTCTACTATACAATGCGACACGATTGCTTTCGGCCATCGCAGTATCACGTTTAGGGTATCTAGTTGTATCGTAGATCGCATTGTGCCGTTTGAGTCCGGCTTTAATAGATGAATCCAATCTGTCACTAAAGTATTGGCGTCGTAATTAATTACGTCACATGTAGGCTGATGACACAATCAGAATGCGTAAAGAATGACGTAGTTAAGTCCGTCATGAACTTTTAAATGTCCATCAGTTGTACGAATTGCATGTCTTTGCTATTTAATAAACATGATGTTGAATATTTTGAAACTTACAATAGGTGGCAACAGCACCCGGTAAAATCAGTTTCAAAATATTCAACATATTAGCCGTATAGTTACGATGAAATTTGGATTCTGGAAATTCAGGATTCAACGTATATAATCGATCCCCACGCTGGCAAAGAATGGGCGGAGCATAGCTTGACATGGGCCAGGTGTAGCTAAAGATGGATTCCTCCTTTCATTCGCTGCTCCAGTACATTCATGATGGACAACCGGCAGGTATATTAGACGGACAACAAAAAGCACACATATATAGCACGCACTTCAGCTGAAGCAAGATTAGCTAGTATTCAGACTAAATTCTTTGTATACTCAGCTGTAGACGGAGGATCTCGCGGTTCCAAGATCACGTATTTTGGTTTGATTTTGAGTGATTCGTTATCGTATTGATTAGGCTAAGTCGTTTACGGCTGTGCTGACCCTTAGACTGATTGATGGAAATCTAGTTCCAGTTAATTTGATAATGGAGGATTCATGTTTCGCCATCACTCATATGACGTCATAATCAACAAGGGTCAACGTAGGATGACGTCAGAACCAATTACGTCATGAATGAGGTAGTTAAGTTCGTCATGAACGCTTAATTGATGACTGACTAAGCATTACTGTCGAATTGCACGTCTTTACTATGTAATAAAGGCAGCCACAACGCCCAGTTAAATTAGTTTCAAAATATTCAACCGCTTACCTGTATAATTTTCTGGAAATTGATAGTCAGGAAGTTCAGCGATCGATCGATTCCAACACAGAAGTGTGGGTGGAGCTTAGCTAAAGATGGGCGAGGAATAGCTAAAACTGGGTTCTCCCATTGGTGATCATTTTGGAAACACTGTTTGAGCAAGCCGCTACTGTCCCTGATAAGACAGCAACACCTTTCAGCCACATCGTTTCTACGCTGTGCGCCAGACTTTCTTGGACTGACACCGAAGGAGTGGGTATCCGACATCACAGTGATAGGAGTTAAGAGCAGTGATAGTGCTTAAGTCCAATAAATCGCCGAGCTATTTGAAGAACATTTACTATCTCCAGCTTGCGCAAATTCGTCAAGGTTGATTAAATCTTCGAAACCTAAATTTCCAGACTCTCAACTTTAACTTAACTTACCAGATAAGCTGTTGTATATTTTGAAGCTAATTTTGCAGGAATCTGTTCCTGCTATAGGCAAAAACATCTCCCCGTCAAATTAACTTCAAAATATTCAGCATAAGAGTTTTTGCATTACGGATGGTTTTTCGTATTTGGCCTTTCTGGGTCTTAAGCGTTGATGTTAACGAATTATATATATATATATATATATATATGCCTATATATATATATATATATATATATATATATATATATATATATATATATATATATATATCAGTTAAACTTAACTATCATATTTCACTGTTTTCAGCCAACTTTTGACCGGCATACAACTTGAAAGAAATACATATTTTGTAAAATGTATACAACACATTTTCATCAAATCAATGTGAAGATAGAGTTAGCGTGTTTAATACACAAGATTAACCTGGAAATTCAAGCGCGTTGACAAACAATATACAACGTGCGAGATGGATTACAAAATATCAGCGGTTGATGTTTTCAACAACATCAAAGCATCGTACAATTTTATTTCTACGACGGTGTTTCCAATAAAAGGGGATTAATCGGCGGATAAGGAAGACCCAACTTTCCTTAGACCCGTTTTATAAGTCGAACTTTCTTTCGCGCCGCGCCAATGACGACTGGTTGATTTATATAGTGAACTATGGTCATTTTCAGGCAGATTTAGCTGGCACGGCACATGAGAAGCTCGACTTATAAATCGGGCCTAAGCTTTCTCACAGAATTAAGTTAAATTGTCAAATTTAATTTTCCTGCCTCAACTCTAAAAGATACCATTCTCGTTAATAACACGCATTAAGTTTTTTCAAATGAAATTTGCAATTTCATGTACTTCTAGGGGTCTTTCCTAAGCCACCCACAGCTGGCTTAGAATATGTAGTAAATTCCTTAGAATTGCAAGCAATTTTCTATTTAGAATTTTAAGAAAAATGTTTTATGAAATCTCTAAGCTTTATGAAATTAAATCTGGTTACGTCCTGAAAGAATTCATTTAACATATCATATGCGTTTAGGAACCACACGTCAAATGTTCCTGAAGAAGACTGGCTCGCTAACCGAGTCAGTAATTCCAGTAGCAAATCTTCAAAAATGGGATACTCAGCATTTAAACCATTAACTCTTCATTGGTCATTTGCCGTGATCTTGTGAGGTATCGATTTGCATGCCAATGGAAAACTTTGTTTGTTAATTGAAGAATCCAGTTTCTCATTCAATCACATGGCATCATAATCTACGCCACGTGTAGGCTGACGTCATGATCAATTACGCCATGAATGACTCGATTTAGTTCTTCTGAAACGCCTAATACTCCGTCATGTTGTACGAACTGCATGTCTTCACTATTTAATAAACATTCTATTGAATATTTTGAAACTAATTTAAGTTGGCATTGTTGTTGTCATGGGCAACGGAGCTGTATGGGCAGCAATAGCACACGGTTAAATTAGTTTCAAAATATTCAACAGCATACCTGTATAGTTTTCTGGAAATTGATATTAGGACAGTGCATGGATAGATCGATCCCTACACGGACAGGGTGATTGGAGTTCAGCTAGAGATGGGCGGGTCATAGCTAAAAATGGTAAATTTACAACGAGAAGGATTTCCTTTGACCTACAAATTGAGATTCACTGAGCTAAAATTGCAACTTCTTGTAAAAAAATCTTGACCATTAAATGGTTATATATTGTGAATGCTTGGTTTAAACAGAATTTTATTTTGTTCAATGGGAGCACAGTAAGACATAAGTGTTATACACGTGTCTCCCATACATACAAATACAATACATTAATAAATACATCAAAATGGGGTATAATAAAACATAATTAAATAGTAACGTATGTATAACTGGTTAAATGATAATTTATATCAACCACTGATTTCAATTGTCTAGGTAGTTCGCACTCTTACGTATGTGTACGTGAATATGTGCGTGTGCGCGTACGTATTGGCGTGCGTGTGTGCATAATGCGAGAGAGAGAGAGAGAGAGAGAGAGAGAGAGAGAGAGAGAGAGAGAGAGCGGGGAAGAGAGAGAGAGAGAGAGAGGGAGGGAGGGAGGGAAGTAGATAGCGAGAGAGAGAGAGAGAGAGAGGTTGGGATGGAGTGTGTATGTGTGTGGGGTGGGGGAAAGTTAGAGAAAGAGAGACAAAAAGAGAGGAGAGGGGAATATGAGAAACAGGGTATAAACTAAGAATTGACAAGAGTGAGAAAGGTAAGGTGAGGAGCTCTTAATGCTGCGTTCACCATGCTTGTATATGTTGGGCTGTTTGCATTTCGCTCTTATAGATGCGAATTTAACAAATAGGAAGTTAAAGCTGTTGGTATTGTGAATGCTTTGACGCGATGTTGACACCCAGGGTTGATGAACCATCCTTGTTTGGCTCTAAAAAGCATGATCACGAGCAGGTTTCCCCATTCGGTGGACAATGTGGTCACTAAGGCGACAACTTCTAGACAAATATTTTCGTACCAATTTAACATTATGTATGCCTCTTGCGAACATGGCCTCGTGCCGTGGCTACACAAAATGTCCATTCATACATATTTGGGGAATTAATATTGCCGTGTTGGACGTAATACTGTTGATCAGAGTTGGAAAGAAGCCCGCCTCGTCAATTCTATCGGGAATGGTAGGAGTTTTATTTTCGCGGTAATTTAGTTATTTAGCGTCTGCTTGAGCATAAATATGCGACGGACAACAGAAATGTTTGCTTAGTTTTAGGTTTCAACATCTCCGGTGAATACGAGGTCTGCTGTTCGCGTGCTCTATCCCCCCCCCCCTGCCCCTCCCCTCCCCAACTCCCATTCAACATAAACCACCCACCCCCTCCGATACCGATTCTCTCACATTTTAATTCAGTTCTATTGTTTCTGAAGCATAATTTCTGGACGGACTACAGAGTCTGTATTATACTGATTAATTATGCAAGCACGTGGGGCCTACATTCCCAAACAATACAGTAAAGCGAGAAAACAACCTAAAACATTTCCAAAATAAAATAAAACATTGTGAATATTTTGAAAATAATTGGATTGGAAAACATTGAAGCCTAAGGTAGAAATGTTTTCCAATCCAATGGACCTTTCCAGTTTTAATTAGCCCATCTCTAGATAATCTCCACCCACACCTCGCTCGTGTTGAGATCGATCGATCCCTGAAGTCCATGACTATCCAAACTATACAGGTAAGCTGTTGAATATTTTGAAATTAATTTGACTGGCTGCTGCTGTTGCTGCCTATGGCAGTAACAGCGCCGAGTCGAATTAGTTTCAAAATATTCAACAGCATCATTATTAAATAGCAAAGACATACAATTCGTACAACAACGCTTAGTCCGTCACCAATTATGCGTTCGTGACGTACTTATCTACGTCATTCATGACGGCATTGATTATGGCATCATCCTACACGTCGCGTAGTTGATTATGGCGTCATATGATGGATGGATAAACTGAAAAGTTCCATTAGGTTCAGAATATTCAACAGAGCAGTTCTTACATCGTATTCAAAATTTTACTAACTAACATGTTTCTGTTTTGACTTTGGAAACATTCTAACTTATTAATGAGCTTGCAGTAGTTCCACTATGCGCTAATTTTCCTTCGCCAAAAGACAACAACGGTTTCATATATTTAAAATAATTATTCCCGATTAACTCTTCAGCGAGAACACGGCCTAAGACAACATGTCAAAAATCCGTAAAATGTACCAGAGCAATAAAAGTTACGTAGCCGTAATTTGACAATAGATATCATATTTGTAATATAATCTATGATGTGGCGATAGAAATGCTGGACTTAAAGTAGGCCTACCCCATTCGCTGCAGAACGCTTAAAATAAAATTGTTAAAATTGTATACTTTTAGAGACTTTTAGTTGTGAAATTGAAATATGGATACTTGTCTCTTATTCAATTTCACAAATTAAAAAAATTTGATTAATTTATATTTTGGTATTGGATTTTCGCTTCGCAACATTGAGGTACATTTAAGCTATTAAAAATATACAATTTTAATAATTTTAATTTTTAAGAATTCTGTTTTGAGTCTGGGCCTTTACGGACTAGGTAATTCATAATGTACAAAATTCTAACAGTAAAATAATCTATAAATCAATTCATTACCTTGAGTTTTCGAAGTGTTCCTTCTAAACCGTATTGAGAAATCTGACTCCTGGCAAATTCTGCGCAGTGTTATCAAGATCAGTATTGCCGATGCTGAAGAACGATATTAGTCGCGTTTCAATTTAATTGTCAGACGTCGATTTCCTGCAACGTCGCGTTAGTAACAATGGCCAGTCTTGGTTAAAGACGACTGAATACAGAGAATTGTTCAGGAGTTAATTGCCTTCTATAACACGTTAATAGCCCACGTGTGCTTTTACTTAGAACTTTTCCAGAAACTTTTGCCGCTAGCTTTGTAGTATCACGCGTCTGTATTCTGCATCAAGTATATAGAGACAGACGTTGAACCGATCAATGATACTACCTGCTACTCTTCAATACACACGCGCAGTAGCGATTCCAGCACTCTACTGCAATGGGCAATATTGAGGAGTGAGATAGAATCGATGCCTTTATGGATTCTGATTCTGCTGCTGTAACGGCTTCTGGTATTGCCTCCGAGACAAAGTCCCAAGACAGTATTTACCGAGATAGCCATGGGACCAAGCTCAAAAGCGCCGCCTACTGTCGGAAATGTCTGTGAATGTATGCTCTTCGCTTCAAACGTAGCGCGCCTCCGTCAAGAACGTGGGAAGATCCTAGTTTTCATCTCCTGCCAACCAAATACGTGAGACAAAGTACAGCTAATACGTATGTTTAAATATATCTATAACAAAAACTGAAATATGCTAGTTAGTACCATTTTTAACACGATATAAGAAATGTCCAGTAGAATATTTTGAACACAGTGGACCGTTCCACTTTATCCCTCCGTCATATGACATCATAATCAACTACGTGACGTATATGATGACGCCATAATCAATTACCGTATGAATGACTCGATTTAGTCCGTCTTAAACGCTTAATAATCCGACACATTGTTCAAATTGTGTCTTTGGTAGTTAATAAACATGCTGTTGAATATTTTGAAACTAATTTGATCGGGTCCTGTTGCTGCCTATGGCAGCAACAGGACCCGGTCAAATTTGTTTCAAAATATGCAACGGCTTACCTGTATAGTTGTCCGGAAATTGATAATCAGGGCGTTAAGAGACAGATCGATCACAACACGAGCGAGGTGTGGGTGGAGCTTAGCTAGAGTTTGGCGGGGCATAGCTAAAACGGGAAAGTTCCATTGGATCAAATTGTTTATTTGACACTACGTTTTATTTTGTTTTGGAGATATGTACAGTTGTTTCTGAGCTGTAGTGTAGATACTTCACTTAAGCCATGCCGTAACATACCAAGGAAGTGTAAGGAATATCATAAAATAAGAAAGCGATAAAATGTAAATTCAGATTCAGATTCATTTATTTACATCCAGGTCATTTTCACAATGGCATATGCGGAGTATATAATTTACAATTAAATACAACGGACTATAGCCGAGAAATCTTGAAAAAAAGGCAATTAAAATAGACAAAATTAGTGTGGCGAATACACAAATAAAATGCGTACCCAACCACATACTAAACTGAAGAATTTCAGAGAGAAAAAACGATACAAAACTTTTAAAATATAAAAAATATTTAAAAATATTAAATCAGGGAAAGAGAAAACAAGCAGATAGTGATATTAAAATTCACCTATATACACTGTATGAATACTTCAAGTGGGTAAATCAAAACGAAACTCCAATATCAAGAGATAAGATTAAAAAAATGCCATTAAAAACTATCTAAAAATAAGGCAGGAGGAAATGATAATATCTTAAATGCATTCGGCCATCATCCAACATCCCACAATTGTTTACGTAGAACAGGTTCCGGTCTATTTATTTGACTTGTTTATCGTCCCAGCGCTACCTTGTTTATTTGTTGAAATCTAATTATCACACGTCATAAAATTTAACCTGTCCCATAACGTCCTAATTACTTGTGCATCTAACATGTACACGAAAATCAATTATGATTAATTTGATGCGCTTTGAAAGCAAGATTTGAAAAAGTAAACGGCGATGTCATCTGTATCCGTGATTTATTTTTTCCACGTTTGTCACTTAAACCTGTAATATTGCGCATTTTTAACCATTTTCTCGTAATCGATGCAGCGCATGCCATGCTGTGGTCTAATATACGTTGATTTATGTATGTTTTGCCATCTGGTTAAAAAAAAATAAGCCTGGCAATAATATATGTGGTCTTTTTTTTACGAAATTGCATTCGTTATACCACGGACAGATCGATGGTCAGTGCCATGTGGAACTCCAGGTGGCTTCGGAGCTACTGCATTTTCAAAATGTCCAGGGGAAGGGAGCCTACCCCCAAACAACCCTCGTGTGGTTTACAGATCCAGGGACCCAGTGCACCGTAAAGGCGTTAGTCGGTCGGTCGTAAAGCATGCCAGACATCTATGGCCACCTAATATACACATTCTATCTTAACCATGCATTTAGAATCTGAAATATCAAATACGAAAAATAATTCTGAATGGAAGAAACCGTGCTATTGAATATTTTAAAAGTAATTTGAATGTAATCTATGCTGCCTATGACAACCACAGACCACAGTCAATTTTAAACAACAATTTGAAACTAATTGGATTGGGAGCTGTTGTTGCCTATAGTAGCAACAGCTCCCGTCAAATTAGTTTCAAAATATTCAACAAGTGACGTGTATGATTGTCTTACTATTTAGAGTATAGGTGACTTTGCGGTTCAAATGACTAATTCAAGTAGCTTACTATTAGGTATGATTTTCGTGGTCAAACGTCCGTTAAGGCGGTCGCGTAGAACAGGTTTGACGACCGATCAAGAAACACCTTTATGGTGCCGTAGGCCCCAGAATAGCATCCATTCGATCATCCAGAGATCAGCCCATCCAGGACCCGCCATGGGGCGTAATCATGCTACTGTAATGGGGGTGGCGCAAAATTATGCTTTGTCCTCACGCCGCCGCCGGATACCTGTACTACGGCACCGAGTTAAAATTAATCAAATAGGCTTTTGTGAATATATGTCAAGAATATTGCTAATTAAAGCTGCATATTCACACCAAACCCCGCGAAAATAAAATCATCATGTGCTATGATCTATATCGTTTCATTGCATCTAGGTACACAATTTTTTTTCCAATCCTTCTGGAAGCTATGGATTCGTAGATCAAAGATGCCCTTGATAAAAAAGGCTATGCTTATACAATGCAGCCTGCGAGTCCTTGATGCTGTATAACTGTAACAGCTGGGTAGTTCCAAAGGCAGGTCTAGAAAAACTCGATGCCTGACACCGCAAACACCTACGCACCATCACTACACACCGATGGCCAGAGAGCATAATTCCCAACGATGCACTATGCAAGATGTGTAATACGTCGCCGCTGTCTGTAAAAGTCTCCCAGCAAAGATGATCCATGTTTGGCCATGTGCTAAGGATATCAGAAGAGACACCAGCGCAGAGAGCCCTGGAATTCGCCATATTCGGAGCCAGCAAATACAAAGCCAGGAGAGGACGTCATTGCATAAATCTGCTAAGCATGCTACGAGGTGACCTCAAGAAAGCAGGACTCGGTACACCCAAGTCAGGAATGGACATGAGGAAGCTAAGGATTTCGTCTGAGGACAATACACGTTGGGCAAAAGCGAAGAAGGACTGGTTGCAGCTGCAGGATGTTTCTACTACCACAGCGGCAGACTACAGTAATCATACATACACAATTTAAGCCTCTAAAAGTATATAATTTTATTAATAATATTATTTTCAATCAAATTAACCCTTTATTTGTCTGGTTATTTTGTTAATTGTAAATCGGAATTTGCATCAACCAATCAACGTTGCTACTGTAAACCTGTCAAAAGTAGCATTCACCTGGATTTTCCAGAAGCCAGATTGTGAGGTACAATAAGATGTGCTAGTACACCTCTAATCGGCCCACCACCAATACCACCCACCCCACCCCCACCCACCCCAAAGCCCACACACAAATAAGTAAATACAGTTTAAAAAAAATTTGTAGTTCGAAAATAATTCTAGCGTTTGTTTAATATTTCACTTGTACTTTAATATGTTAGGTACAGGAAATATGGTGTGGTGGGTGGGGGTGGGGGGGGGGGGTGGGGGGAGAGGCATTTTCTGTAGGCCTGGATGCCTTGATATAATTCAAATGTCTTAAAATAGTATCTATTAATTTTACTAATTCTAACCTGACGTTATATCTGCTGGTAATATTGAGGGGAAAAATCAGGTTACAGCAACACCATTCGCATTTGCAAATATTGTCATGGCTGCGTTCTAGGTACACATTATCACTGCCTTACATGTCTTGGTCCAGCTATTATTCCGAGGTATAGTTTTGTTCACCCAGTACAACAAAAATATTACACTAGATAATATGATTAGTTAATTATTGTGAATCTTCATAAGGACGATGTAGAGCTATATAATGTGATCCGCGCGTATCAGTGACGCATAATCTCTATTGTGCCATACAGGACAACTCATAAATAAATTAACACGCTTCCAGGATAAAAATAGAAACACGTTTGCTCGTACAATTTTGAAGAGGGGTTAACATATCTGTTTGAATATTTTGAACATAATTGGATTGGATACCAATCATGTTCACAATATTTACCATTACATCAAACTACATTTTATTGTGTGTTGGACAGGTTTTAAGTTTAAGTCCAGACATTTCAATGAACATGGGCATTCTAGAACTGGCATGCAGTCCAGAATTATCTAGGTACTCTCATCAGACCCGGACGATGAAAACTCCACCCCATGGAGAAAACAGAAAGAATGTCATTGGATACATCAGCTCCACACAACGGAGCCTATAGGCATAAACCTAGCAGGATAAGGGACGCCTCTCCCCTGGACCAACAAGCCCACCACGGGCGGACACGCCCAGTACGTTGTTATTAAAGTTTTAAGCTAATCCTGAGCTGCTTTGTAAGGGCTAATATTGTTTTCATTTTACTCCGTAAATGGCAGATTATTAACCCCTGTAATCAAAGAAAATGTAAATTTTCAGACCAAGAGAACCCTATTTTTGAAAATTCACCAGTGGTAAAATTGTAAAAATAGGCTTCTCTTGGTCTGCAAATTTACATTTCTGAAGACCACTGTAGAAGCCGTTTTTGGCCGATGTGTGTGTGTTAGAGTTAAAAGCCGATAAGCACTATTCAAACACGCATACAAGACATCATTCTTACTATTAGGAAACTCCTGGAAACTTGATCTGCCAGTCGATTGCCAGATAAAACTCTTCCACCAAATGGTCGAACCCATATTATATGTAATTCTTTACGTTTCGACCAGTATAGTAAAGAATTGCTGCCTCTGCGTTTCGGCTTGAGCCGAGGGTGATCATGTTTAGTGCATGTTTGCTCAATGCAGTGGGTCGGCATTGGTTACCGTGTTGTACACGGCTAATTAAGCTATTATAGCTGTTTAAGTCATTCTAGTGTCAGCCGTCGCGGGGTATACTTCGATTTCTCGTGATTTTTTAATTATTATACACCGCCAAAAAATTTGGCGGGGTATTATGCAATGGCGCCGTCCGTCCGAGCGTGCGGGTGGGCGGGCGTGGGGGCGGGAAGCAGAGGTTTCCGGATGATAACTTCGTTACCGTTTGTTGGATCACATTGAAACTTCATAGGGTGGTTGAACTAGGTCTTGGGAAAAACCTATCGAAATCGACGATGATCCGAAATCCAAGATGGCCGCCAGTGACTGGCGGCCATTTTGAACATTTGTTTCCGGATGATAACTCCGTTACCGTTTGTTGGATCGCATTGAAACTTCATAGGGTTGTTGGACTAGGTCTTGGGAAGAAACCTATCGAAATCGATGATGATCCGAAATCCAAGATGGCCGCCAGCCGGCCATCTTGAAAATTGGTTTCCGGATGATAACTTCGTTAGCGTTTATCGGATCGCTTTGAAACTTGGAGTGGTTGGATGAGGTTTGCTGAAGAAACCTATCGAAATTGACAATGATCTGAAATCCAAGATGGCCGCCAGCCACCAGTGGCCATCTTGAAAATTGGTTTCAGGATGATAACTCCGTTACCATTTATCGGATCGCTTTGAAACTTTATAGAATGGTTGGACTAGGTCTGTGGAAGAAACCCATCCAAATCGAAAATGATCCGAAATCCATGATAGCCACCAGGCATCGGTGGCCATCTTGAAAATTGGCTTCCAGATGATAACTCCATTACCGTTTATCGGATGGTTTTGAAACTTTATAGGGTTGATGGAATATGTCTGGTGCAGAAACTTATCGAAATTTACGATACTCCGAAATTCAATATGACTGCCAGTCAGCGGCGGCCATCTTGAAAATTGGTTTACGGACGATACCTCCTTGACCGTTTAACGGATAGCTTTGACACTTCATAAGGATGACTGGTCTGGGTCTGAGCAAGAAATAAATATTTTTTGATCGCTCTCATTCATTGGTCTGTCATCATAGCGGGGTATTATGCGCCGTTTGCGGAGCTCTTATTAATCTGCGATCTATCGCAGATTATTGTTTTTTCTCAGGATCTTTATTCTTATTATTAATCTGCGATCTATCGCAGATTATTGTTTTTTCACAGGATCTTTATTCTTCTTATTATTATTATTATTCTCAAGGATTTTCGCATCCTATCTCCTCCTACAGTTTTGATCTGATCAACTTTATACTTGGTCAACTTGTACTACCCCTTGGTATCTAGTTTGCTATTACTTTTCTTCTCGATCGGGTGTATGGTTTCCGAGATATCAGCATTTCCGCGGGCAAAAAGTCTCATAGGAAATGTATGGGAGCAATATTCGGACAGTGACTACTCCTAGAGTTTTTCCTCAATCATCTTAGAACTTCACAGACTTCTAGCATGTGTTGATCCGCATCGCCACCCCAAATATATTTTGGATACGTTGAACAAATTTGGAGAAAATCCGACATAAGCCGAATTTTTTGGAATCAAGATAATTCATATTTCTAGGGCTGTCAGATGGTTGAAATTTGGGATATACGTGGATGTATTACACTACTATTGATTAATAAAATAAAATCGTTAGCGAACACTTTAACCATTCAGAACTCTGCATTTCCGTGCCCACCATGTCCCCATAGCAAATGTATGAGAGCAATATTCAGATACTGACTGCTCATAGAGGTTTTCCCCAATCATCTTGAAACTTCAGAAACTTCTAGCATGTGTTGATCCGCATCTCCACCAGAAATAATTGGGTCCGCTAACCCGTTTTTTTAGAAAATCTGGCATAAGCCCAATTTTTTGGAATTAAGATAATTCATATTTCTAGGTTGGTCAGATGCTTGATATTTGGCATATACGTGGATACATTATACTACTATTGATTAATAAAATAAAATCATTGGCGAACATGTTAACCTTTCAGAAAGCTGCATTTCAGTTCCCAACATGTCCCATAGGGAATGTATGGGAGCAATATTCGGTCAGCGACTGCTCCTATGATTTTTACCAGATCATCTTAAAACCTAACATATTTCTAGGATCTGTTGACCCGCTAGATGATCAGCTCCAAATTGGTCAACTTCAAGGGCCCATGCCACAATCGATGGCTATTGCTTTTATTTTGGATCCATCCAACAGTTTTCGAGCTACCCACCTTTGAGTGGGCAAAAGGTCCCATCGGAAATGTATGTGGAATTTCAAAATTGATATTTGAAGTGATACTACTGCTACAGTTTTCAATGGATAACTGCCATACTGGGTGAGGATGTTACCACTGGCCATTTTTTTTCAAAATGGCCGCCAGACTTTTGCCCCAACAATGCATGGAAAAACTCCCATAGGAAATGTATGGGGATTTCAAATGGATGTTTGAAGTGCTACTACAACTAGTTTTGATCGGATCACTCCCACACCTTTTTTTTTTTCCAAAATGGCCGCCATGAAAGACTTTTGGCCAAAATTACCAGTTTTCGTTTTTTGCAGAAATAAACTCAGGATGGAAAATTTAAAAAAAAAATTTCTTGAAAAGTTTTTTTCTAAAATTTCTTTTGGGAAAAATGAGGACCAGGCGCATCTCTTGGGGTCAAAGGTTTTTTTTCAGAATGGCCGCTAAAATGAATTTTGGTCCTATCGACTTGAAATTTGGTGAACCTCTAGTTCTCATATTGACTTGATTTGATATCAAATTTAAAGTTGATCCGGCTAACAGTTTTCGAGAAAATCAGCTTTTGGGTGCCTCATATCCCCATAGTAAACCTATGGGAACAATATTGGAACAGCGTTACCTCCTATAGTTTTCTTCCGATTCTCTTCAAACCTGGCCAGATTCTAGAACATTGCGAGATCTAAAAAGTTTCAAATAAAGATTTTAATATCGCCGTTGGGGTCAAGGTCTTTCATGAGTAAAGCTTTCCAGTTTTTATGTTTGGCATAAGTTACCTGCATTTCATCATCTTCAACAGGTAAAGGGAGGTAATTCATGACAAAAAAAGATTATGAGCTTTTTGCATGAATTGCCTCCCCTTTACCTTTAATTCATTAATCTGTCCTTTATTTGACATTTAATGGCATTTTCCTTGATTTTGGTAAAAAGATTTACGACAGCAAATCAGGACACATTATTTTATACTTTAGGGTCAAGGCTATCGGTTTTCAAGAAATCAGCTTTTCCATACCCTGTGTAAAAGTATGGGAATTTCAACTATGGATCTTTGAACTGTGACAACACTTAGACTTTTCATCAGATCAGCATCAGACATGTTCAATGATCATATGAGAAGAGGGCTTATAATACTCCTTAATGACCAGTCATCGCAGATTTACAGTTACTTCAGTAAATGTGTTCTAGTTATTATTATTATTATTATTATTATTATTATTATTATTATTATAGGTGTTAGGTTATTATGGTTGTGTGTTTCTGGAGGATATACCACGCAAAATGTGTGTGCTTATGTTTTTCAGGATGGAGTCCTGGCATTAGGATGTAATCTGGCATCCTATCGGCGGTGTCCTATGATAAGAATTGCTACAAATACAGGTTTCCGGAAACAGCTATCCGGTTTTTCTTGGGCGTCTAGTTGCACCGGTGATGGTTTATTTAGTTACATTTGTAACCAGTAGTTCATTTGAAATAAAATGCGGCTACGGTGGCTGACTAAGTAGGCAAAATGATAGTTTTGGTTGTCTGTCCATAGGTATGGAGTATAGAAGAGACTATATGGGTGTGAAGCTGCCGGCGTGGAAAACTGCGACCAGTTCGAAAAAATAAAACTCGACTTCCTTCGAAATGTAATAAAGGTCAAATGCTCTACGCCTAAATACTTTATATATGGTGAAACCAACATACAGCAATTATACAGCTACGAACATACAGCAATTATACAGCTACGATCATACAGCAATTATATAGTCACGAACATACAGCACGTATATACTTACGAACATACAGCACTTATACAGTTACGAAGATACCGCAATTATAACAGTCATGTACATGCATGCATCAATTAGAGTCACGACCATACCGGAATTATGCGAACATACGAACATACTTGTACAGCAATATTGTCAAAATATCTGCTCTATATAAATATCACTATCGCATGTGCCCCATATAGCATTGCCTAATGATCTGGGTGTAAATAAATCATTCATTCATTTATTCATTCATAATCCACGTAAATGACCTTCACAGCGTCCCCGCCACAACTACGCCGTATGTATGGATCTGTTTGAATATATTTCATCGTTATTCATTAAAAGAGTTTCTTTAGATTTAATTTTTTACAACACATGCTATACAATAAGCTAGAATTGACAGGCTTAGGCAATCTCTAATTGTTCTTGTATTAGTTTGCGATGATTTATTAATGCAATTGTTCGAGTTTCTCCCTTGGATGGTAATTCAAGACTTTTCAGGTAATGTAATATACAGTTTTAAAGTATATATATACCATCTTCTATACCGACAATCTGTGGGACTTGGTGATGTGCTAGGCAATCAGCAAACTATACCGGTAATGCATATGTTTTAATTGCAATTCCACGATCACATAATTATCTTAATACCAGTTAAATACCAAGATACATGTACTCGTGTCAAAATAAATAGCATACATGTCCATGTTATAGATATCAATTAGTATGTGTTTTCGTGGTCGTGATTACGGTGGTGGGTGGGGTGTGATGAGTGGTGTTTGGGGTCACGAACAAAAAGCAATTCATTGTTATGTGGTATTATATGACCGGATAGCATTAGTTCTAATTAGTTAGCATGTATGCATGCATGCTAGCATAAATGTGGGTTTTTTTTAATTTGACCGCCGAGATGACTGGCTCGGTGATTGCAATGGTAAACTAAGTTAGTCCAAATTGGCTTGCCAATAGGTTTGCCAATAGACATTCGATCACTAAGGGAAAAATATGTGATTTTCTTGACAAATCTTGAGCTTTAAAAGGTTACGTAATTATGTCCACATGTGCAATTTAGCGTGCTAGGAATCTATACCATATGTTTTCAGGGATGTTATACAAATTTAAAATGATAATAGGATTCAGAGATGATACCTTTAAAGACTAACTTTTAAGTTGTTAATGGCATTGAAAAACGCACTCTGAATTGAAGCACTTATACGGTCGCTCTATCATATATAAGCACTGGCGTGCACCCCTAACCCCCAAAAACCCCAACAACAAAAAACAACCCAACTCATTCCACCCCACCACCACACAAAGCCACGCACGCGCACCATTGATTCGTTACATTATGGCATAAAATGCAACATTGCCACAGAAAAGTATGTCAATGAACAGCCCCATGCGTAACCTCAATGTTAAGAAGTCTGGGTGTTTCCCCTAGATATTTAAAAAAACTAGATGCTCTCTGAGGTCCTGGTCCTCGATATGTGCCAGACTCGCCCATGGTATAACGAATGCAATTTCGTAAAAAGGAGTTTCATAAGATTGACCCCTACCTCTTCAGATATATATCATTGCCAGTCTTATTTCCTTAATCGGGTGGCAAAACATGCATAAATCAAAACATATTAGACCACAGTATGTCATGAGCTGCATCGATTACGAGAAATCTTTTTAATGTCCGTAATATTATAGGTTTTAGTGACGATCGTGAAAAAAATAAATCACGGATACAGGTGACATCGCCGTTTACGTTTTCAAATTCTGCTTTCAAAATGCATCAAATTAACCATGATGGATTTTCGTAAATTTGTTAGATACTTCAGTAATCAGGACGTTGCAGTGCAAGTGAAATATTTTAATGTTTGATAACTAAATTTTAACAACTAAACAAGGAAGCGCTTGGACGATAAACAAGTCTGTAAATAGACCGAAACCTGTTCCACGCAAGGAATTGTGGGATGTTGGCTGAAGACCGAATGCATCATAATAACATCTGATACGCTTCTTCCAAATTAATCCGAGCGGGGGGGGGGGGGGGGGCATATCTCAAAATTTAAGTTTATCCTACACCGGTTGCACCCTAAGATTTCTGAATCATTATGATGTCCTGATTCAGAATCTGTAGGTTGTACAAATCTTTATGCTAGCGAAAGCTACGTAATTATGACGTCATACATAAGACCCTCACAAACTGTAAAATTGATACGCTTTTAAATGTCAAATTTGTTCCTTGTTTTCTGCATGCAACCAGTGAAAGCTAAAAAATTTACAAATCGCTATTATATGGTAGTCTAACCCAAAGCTGAAATGATGTAATAAGTTTTTTAAAGCATCAAAAAACAATATGGGGTTTTAAAGCAACAATATAATCGGTAAAACTAACTTTCTGACCCGTTTTCCTGGTTATTTCATTAAATTATTCGTTTAAACTCATGAAATCACATATTTACGACGGAAATAAGAAGCTATAGATATTGGCAACGGCATATATGCTCTAAATTTACGTTTGATGCGATTGTATATTAACTAATCTTGTGCCTATAACTATTTCACACGCATGGACCACATTTCGCTGTCCAGACAGATAACTCACTATACCAAACACCTGGTTTGGGATTAACCCTTATCTTACTGATGTAAAAATTTAATATTTTAAGACTGTAGAGGAGGAGCATGTGTATATTTTTACAGCAATTTTATTGTGCACTGTTTTAAAATGCCCACTAGATTCTATTGTATGAGGGCAGTAACATTCTAACATCAGAGTAAAAGCGTCATCTCGTGGCTCAAGGAACGGCATAAAGCCAGCGCGTGCCAAAATACGACTTCTCTTTAGTGAACCCCTCAGTCAGGCCTGTCTATAACGGGCAACCTAGGGACCACTAAACGTGATCACTGACCTGACGTTCTTGAGAAAATGTAGACTCTTGTTTTGACTGTTGAATAGGAATGTATTTCAATCATTACTTTTTACCATTGCCTTCACTGCACTTGTTACATAAGTACTCTTCCAATGGTTATCACGTCTTCTCTGTGTTTGGTATTTTATTCAATATATGTCCATCACAATAGATAGTTTCAACAGATTTGTGTATATTGGTGATGTACATAACTTTTGAAAAGCATCAGCATAATCTCCCCCAGGTACCTCTTGGAGATATTAACCGCACAGCTGCCATAATCAATTCACCACATACTGGTGCACTATTGGTGTCATTATCATGCTGTCTCTGATTAGTGTTGGTCGGGAGATTAACATAGAACAGCACCCACAAGCAGAGCGGGCTCTACATCCTCATTTGGTTGCTTTCCGTCTCATTAACTATGCTCGATATTTCATATACCAATATGTAACGTTTGCAAAGTCTAACTAATACCAACCCAAATGATCGGCGACATTTGAATCAGAATTGATTTGGTGGCAATGTGGGTGGAAAGCCATTTCCTATTGTACATGGGGGGGGGGGGGGGTCATCGTTGAAACAACAATACATCATAAATGTGAAAGTTAAAAGTGGTCCGATGTAGGGTGTGTATAGTACAAACATCGCAACAACAAACACTTTCATCAGGACTAGTAATTTAATGGCAACATTTTCTGTTGCAATGAAACGTAATCTCACATTTTAGCTTCGTCTCTGAGGAAACCACATTAGCGCAGTGAAACAACACGAAGCGACGATCAGAAGACTTGCTGAGGAACCTGATATATTTACATTTGCATTTGCAACAGGGCCCTCAAAGCTGTAACAGAGGCAGGTGACAGAATGGCTCAATTCTTGCTCAAATCCACACAGACTGGGAAAAGGCTTTACCTAGAATTGATAGATAATCGAATAAAGAAAGGTCGGGCTGGTCGTGTGAGCGTCTTCAAAGCCAACTAGAAACACCAAGACCAAAACCGGTTTGCAAAGAATAAAAAGAAACCAACATTGTGACTATCCTCAAAGAAGATAAACAAACTTTCTGATACACTGTATGAAAGGACACTTGTTTTGAAAAGGAACACTCATATCCTTTGACATCCGTGTCTCTTGCTTTGGCTTCAACTGAGAGATACTTGCGAAAGAAGGTAAATGCGTCTCTACGTCAGCTCATTTATGATACAGATTCAGTCACAAATACTACATCAGTACGTGCTAAGAGGACTTTTGATGGGATGGCAGCTGTGCGATTTGTATCTCCTTGAGATACATGTGGATGTGATGCTGATGCTTTACAGAAGGTGTGTACACCATCAACAAATACAAATCTGTTGAAACTAACTATTGTGATGGACACATACATGAAACATCGGATAAAATAACAAACACAGTAAAGGCACGGGAAGTCGGGAACCATGGGAAGTGTGGGAAGGCAATGCCCAAAAGCTAATGATGCGTTCATATCCAACATGGAAAACAAAACAGAATTGATTAACTTTTGGTGGAACATTATAAACTGAATGAAGCAAGAGCCAATTTGAAAATTACATTAGTCATAACGGTTTTTAAATACCTGGTTTCTAGTAGCTGATGGGATAGAGAATCGTGAAAGGTGTAGTCATCATGAAGCAGATAAAAGAAGACTTAGAGAAGTGTGCATGGTTCAATAACTGACAATCCCGTAGCTATGGTAGCCGATGATACTGATATTTTCGTACATCTGACATAAATCTGGCATAGCATGTATCATTTTGAAGCCTAGAGAAATTAACAGTAAGAGATACATTATTGTGAACGTTATGTGCAATAGACTGTGTTACAAAGTATATTATGCATTTCAAGCATATCATAATATCTCTGGTTGTGACACAGCCTCCTTTCCATTTGGTAACGGGGAAGGTAACGCATTTCATGACGATAATAAATAAACCCAGCAAGATGAACCTTCCGTATGCGGTAGCAGAGGCATAATCATCTGTACAGAACACTACTAACGAAGCGAGTAATATTGACGAATATGATGCAGATAATGAGGAATATACGAACATATATAGTATAGAGTCTGCTGAAGATACTAGTAGCAATGAACTGGCATTATAGAGTACTAATGTATTTACCTTTTTAGAACAAGTAGGGGCACTGTGCATCACGGTATTCCTACACAAGTCCGCCGAACGACAAAATCTAATTTCTATAGCTTCAAGGTCACATATTCATCATTTTACAGATTGCTGTATTACATAAAATATGCGCAACAATTTAGAATCATGTAGTGGACATATTGGATTATTTCGGCCAAGCGACCTACGAGCCATATTCTAAGTCTGAGAAAACTAGTTAAGAAATTGGTTATTTTCAGAAATTTATTTTACAGTGTTAGGAGTCTTATGTATGACGTGATGACAACGAAAACATAGGGCAATTAGCATTTTATATGGGAGGTCACAAATTACTGATGAATTCCTCTACTTACGTACTATCTTTAAATACAACCGTAATTTTTTCGCAAGTCGCAGAAGAAATCTAAATCAATGAAAAAAAGCAATGTATGCATTAATCAAAAATTATATACCTTTTGATCTACAACGTAAACTATTTAATATGACGGTCATCCCCGTACTGTTATATACCTCTGAGGTATTGGGCTTTGAGAACACAAAATTATTAGAAAACTCAAATACGATTCTACAAAACTATATTGAAAATGAAAATTAATACTACGAATGTAACAGTTTATGGTGAGAGTGGCACCTACACCCTCAACATTTTAATCAAGTTCTATATGATTAGGATTTGGATTGATATTATAAAATTAGGATATAGCAAATTATGTTATACTCCATTGCGTTAAATTACACGAGAAAGCATAATTATAAGAAAAAATGGATGGAATAGTTAGAAAATATCTTAATGACAACATGAAATATACATATCTTAGATGCAGAAACTAATGAAGCAGATGAAGAAAAGCTTACAGACTCAATTAACAAACAACTGGATAAATGAAATACAGATATCAACTAGGTTAACCTTTATGCAAAAATAAAGAACACTATTATATTTGAGCCATATATAACAGCACTGCAATATAAGGAAGCCATTACACTATACGAATTTAGAGCCTTAAATCACCAACTAGGCATTGAAACTCAAAGATGGATGTGAATAGATAGAGATGAGAGACTATGCGATAGATGCAATGCTGGTGAAGGTGAGCATCACTTCTTGCTCACCAAAGGTTCATTAACACAGAACGGCACAAATACTTTCCAAGTTATTATGCGGTAAACAACAATGTCATCGTTTGACTTTTTATCAGAAGCCAGCGAGGTAACGATTGATGTCCGTGGCTCTGCGATAGTCTTAGAAGAACAGTGTAGTTTACGGCTGACATCGCCAGATTTTGTGTTTGTCATCATATTTTGCTGCGCATTCAGTATCTGTTATCAAGTAGTGGTGCGTCACAGCGGCGGTATCGATTTCACGAAAATCAACAATGAGAAATCAGATAAAAGTCACATCAGCAACTATTGGCAAATATTTCAAAATTACAGTTTATATGATAAATAAAATCTCAAACTCGGTCACTTTTCATATCTCTATTATGAAGCTCGTTGAAAATGATCAATTTTGCACTCGCTAAAGCTCGTGCAAATTGATAATTTTCAACTCTGTCCATAATAGTGATATGAAATGTGACCTCGTTCCAGATTCTCTATATAGATTATCAAAGAAGACGAACGTGTAACAGAACCCTTATAACTTGCACCTTTATGTATTTGTGTTGAATGATAAATCCCATAGATCCATCAATGTGTAAGAATATTGTATTGAGTATATCGGGAGTAGACTGACTGGAAGTAATTGCTGCTTAAGGCATCAGCAACATCCGGTCAATCCGGATAAAATACATTCAGCAGGTTATCTGATCACGGACTTGGAACACAAACGTATAGATACTAGTGTTCTATTGAGAAACATATATTCCATGTCAACTTTGAAAAATATTACTCCACTGCCAGTATACGATGCAAATAGATTTACCTCCATATGCTATTCTAAAGCCTGGAAGAATAAAGAAAACGTGGACTTGAACCATCTACCTTTTGCAACACAATATGACGACCTTCAACAACCTGTCGTGGCCATTTTAATGTCAAATTCTCATTATCTTGATAGAGATATACATGTTGGCATACAAGTAAGCTGATGCACATTTTAAAGCTAATTTGACAGAAATCTGTTGCGAGACTATTTTTTTTTAATTTTATGGTTTCTCTTTTGCTGCAAATTTACATCTTCTATGAGAAATCTTTTTAATCTTTTGAACACATTTTAGGGCTAAATGGTTAGGACATCGTCTTCCTCACCTCCCATCCCACCCCTCAATGCTAATGCTCTATGGAAGTTCCTGTACATTAGCCAGAGACGTATCTGTAGGTCTGTAGTCCACGCTTTATGCTCTCTCCGGTGGCCGTTATTCTCTCTCTCTCTCTCTCTCTCTCTCTCTCTCTCTCTCTCTCTCTCTCTCTCTCTCAATATATATATATATATATATATATATATATATATATATATATATATATATATATATATATATATATATATATATATATATACACTCACACCTTTATACTTGTAATCCTCTCTCTACGTCAAACAGCGTCGAAGAGAGCCTGATAAACCAGGTTAATGGGCGTATATTGCATACATGTAATATTCAGCTAGCACAAGGCGGATTACGCTCTCAGGTGTCCCGCGGATACGCACAATGGTAATACGCCTGGCTGAGACAAACTCCTCGAATTACAAACGCTAAAAGCACCGGCGATTCGTATGACGGATATGCCAGTCAAAAATAGAAATCATTAGGAGGGGGAGAGACTTCGGATTACTCTATTTACAATTTAAAAAATTGTATTTATTAAAACTTTGCAATTTCATCAAATCGCCGTATCATCAAATTGCCGTACAAAATTACATTAAAATGCATCAATCTCTTCAACGAACTAGATACCACCGACGACTAATTACAATCACACGGAGAGAGCCAGCAGACGGACTACTCGGCATGATATTCAAACGAATGTCATTAATTTTAAGATCATTACATTCTACAGCACATATGATATTGTTCATCCGGCAAGAAATCATGTAATGAGCTTATATCTTAATGACGAATTTGAATATGAATACATGGCCGTAGTGTATGAATCCAATTTAGCCAACAATCATATGACGTAATAATCACTACGTGACGTGTATGATGACGTCATAATTAATTACGCGATATAGTTCTTCATAAACGCTTAATAGCCATCCATACAAGTTGTCCGAAATGTATGTATGTGCTATTTATATATCCAATGGGCGGGCTGGGCTGTCAATTTTTTTTACTTACCTGCTGTGTGGCGGAATGGAAAAAGATGTAACTCGATTTTTGCTCGCACCATTAACCCCCCCCCCCCCCCCCGGCAAATGACGTCCTGGATACGCCCATGTGCTGTTGAACATTTCCAATCGAATTTGATTGGGCGCTGCTGCTGCCTAGCACCCAGTCAAATTCGCTTTCAAATATTCAACAGCTTTCCTATATGGTTTTCTGGTAATTTAGATTCAGAGTGTCTGGATCGATCAATCCTAACACGGACAAAGCATGGGTTGGTCTTAGCTAAAGATGGGCGGGGTATAGCTACAACCGGATTCCTCCACTAAGAACCAACCAAACCCACCCACCCACCTCCTGGACTCGATTACTAGTCTGCTGGTTACCCTTCCTGTGTCAACGTAACCCTTTAAAGGTCAGTCCGGCCAAAAGGACATCTGCAGTGGTCTTGAGAAATGTTAATTTGCTGGAAAATAGAAAACTATTTTTGGAAATTTACCACTGGATTGACCAATCATTCGTGGTAAATTTTCTAAAATAAATAAAAGAATTGATTTATCAAGCAATATTTGAGCGCTTTGAGGCGCTGTTGACACACGAGGGTTTAACAGATATGTACAGAGTTTTGTTAGTACAGGAATATATCTTTTTCTCTCAGTATTGTATTTTACATAGTTAAAGATAAAGTGCGGTTTGTCATATAGGTTGTTGCAATTTTCACAGAAACGTTCACTTATTTCAATTCCAAGTGTCAATGGCCAATTTGGGTTCGAAAATGAAAAAGGGTGATAGCATCTCGGTTGGGCAAAATTGTAAAATACTTTTCGAAATAGGAAATCAGTCTTTATCTCCCTATAAAATGGCAGTCGGCTTGACTAGCTGATCTCTTCGTGACATTTTTCTTTGAATTGGTTTGTAAAACAGTCTTTATCTGCTGAGATATTTTGTATTTTGTTCATGTTTTAGTGCAAAATATATTAATGCACGAACCGAATCATATTATATTGTGTAGCTAATGGATATTTTCCTAACTTTGTGTAAATCATTACATCAGTAGAGGGGAGGCACGATACTGGGTCACGTCATTTGCATATCATATGCATATCAGGCCATGCCCCCTTATTTCCGTTCCAAAAAATTCTCAAATCCGATTGCTCGATGACCTTTTTTTGCGGGGGAAAAAGGGGACATGCCCTGATATGTAAATGAGATGACGTCACAGGTCACGTGACCTGCTCTCAACCTGCTCTCAACCATGCAGATTTGCATCCGGCCTTCTTCCACCTTTTGGCATGTAGATTTATTGATGATTGACAGGTATCACAAGGCGTGATATAGCTGGGTCGGCAGCATTCGAGGTCATGTAGCTAGCTCTTGACAAATCAGACTTGTGCTTATATCGTTGCCGCCAGTCCTGGATAAAAGGACAATGGGGAAGTGCGAGTTCTGTATGTATATCTATTGTTCCTGAACAAAGACATCTAAGCGCTAAAAGCCTTAACATTCAATCCGTATGTAGTTAATCAATTATTTAATACATAGATCTATTGTTACAGGCTGAAGAGACAATGGACAGGTCAATCCAAAGACAGGACTGGCGGTCAGGAGGGTGGGTGGTGTGGAATGCAGACGTGTTATAACGATCCTTGCTGAGCTTCTATTATCCAATAGAATCTGTGCCTACAATTTTCAAACCCTTATAGGTCGGTCTGTATAAGAACCCCATTTGTGTCAACTTAAACCCTTAATGGTCAAACTGACCAAAACAACTTTGCAGTGGTCTTCAGGCATGGCTATTTGAAAGGCCTAGAGAAGAGTATTTTGAATATTTACCACTCAAATTTAATTTTTTTCGATAAATTTAAAAAAATACTCTTCTCTCGACCTGCAGATAAACATTGGCTAAGTAAGAACTTTAATTTCCTTTACCATTTTTAATGGTCAAACCGGTCGAAAAAAATCAGTGGTAAATTTACAAAAATAGTCTTCTAAAATGAAAATATCTTGAAAAATAGTGACCATTAAAATGTTTAATTGATATATCAAGTAGTATTTTGAGCGCTTTGAGGCGTTGTTGACACAAGAGGGTTTAATTGATTACTAAATCAAGTTAATAATCCTACAACAGTGTGAAAATGTAATTTCACTATATTTAAAAAGATAAAGTTTATAATCATCGCACTGAATTCTGCATACGTTTTCGGCTGCGAAGTGCCTGTGGATGTCGGTAATAATGTGTAGCGTTGGCGCATCTGCATTATTCCTAGTAGAGACCGACGTTCCGGTCCATACGCGGGGTATGGATTGTATCGACGGATACACTGGTTAGATCTCTTGAGTTTCCTGTTCATTTGAGGTGGGTGTCAGACGCTCCCATGGATACAAACGCTTATCTCGCAGATTGGCGGAATGATAACGTTCCAGTGAGGCCATGCAAGCATTCCTGTGTACATCATAGTTCAATACCACCATCTCATCAGTAGTATTCGTGAGTCCCATATGCCGAGTATACATTTTATCTTTGGCTTATGCTGAGTTAGGAAAACAGTTGTAGTTCGGCGCAGTCAATGATGCTGCCGAAGGCTGATTTATGTCGGGTTAAGCCGACGTTAGACTTGCTGCTTTAGTGAGAATTATAATTCTAGCCCATTGAGATCACGCCTGAGATTACTTATCTTATACAGTACCTATGGGAAGAATAAGGATGGAAGGTCACCAAGGATTCGTAAGGCATAATATAAGCTGTATGTACCATACAAAATACACTTACACCCTTTGGCCTTCCATGCGTGTTTCCTGTCGCCACCATGCTTGATGACCGTCCAGTACTTCAAACAGGATGCAGCATAGGCCATTTGCCTTTCCATATACGTGAGACTGAGGACCATGCGTATAAGAACATGATTGGGGAACATAGTCCATGGGACAATAACTTAGTTGACTCCTGACAGAGCAGACACAGTGCTGCATGCCCGTTAAATGGTCAATTTGGCAAGAGGCTGCAGCCCCACATAGACTGTTCTAGGTGGGTCACCGCCATCCCAGAGTACTGGAATCACTGACTGCTCTAACTCCATGGCAGCAAGTAACACGTTACGCCCTCTCACACATATATCCGCCTGCTTCACAGGCATCACTTTTCATGATGTCCTGATCACAGGAGGCATGACTCGCAATACAAACGCTTGTCATGGCCTGACCATACATTGAGACATCTTGATCATTCATAACCAGGAACAGTTGATGTACTGACATGATCAAGACAAGCTGTTGGCGACCCAGTCGATAGTGATCACCATCTGGGCTCACACCCAGGGGCAACCGACAGTTGGATCCGCACCCATCTTCGCTAACAGCATGTGAACTTTGAGCATTTTCCCGGCCTTGTCTGCAGGGCATCTCTAATAAACCGCCTATATAAATCTGCCAAAGATGTATGTGCCCTGAGTGCGGTTTGTACACACGTACCACGCATGTCTACTTACTGAGATAGGATGACCCGAATTTGTAGAGGGTACCGAAATCTCAGTAGCCCGAACAGTGCGCTGACTAGACGGTACCACAGTTTCCTGGCTTCATTAACATGAGTAGCAGAAGACGTCTTTGAATAAAGTAAAACAACGTTCAAGACAATGTACAATTGCGTCATCAATCTCTGCTGTGATTCTGGATAGAGATAAGATGCTGTGCACAACCTCTGGAAATATAGTCCATACATCCCAGCTGTTCTTTTTCCTCATCCGGCAAACGACGATGTGGTGTCATACCCTGTGAATGCATGAAAAAAGCAACAATGCTGCTTTTTCGTGCCCGAGGCTTGATCAAATTGCATGTGCAGGAATACATCGATAATGTTTGCCAACTCCAAATGCCACCCAGATCTCAGAAACCTGCGAGGACCAAAACATCAGTGTCAACAGTTCTAAGAAAGCATTTCATATGGCCATTTCTAGCGGCATGGGCAGCATGGAGTATCATCTTAGTGTCGGCCTCCTCTTGGTTACAGGGGTCCATGGATGCAGTTGACTTTGTGCTTATATTTTGTTCAAATCTAGATTGATTTCTTTCACGCACATGGCCAATCCAAACACGGCCATAGTTTCTATATATGGTAAAAACTAAAATAATTTTAACGTTTTACAGTATGCATAACAATCCTTATTCTCATTTTAATCACAAGATTTACTACTTTACAAAGCAATTGGGATACACAATTTTGATTTTGAAAATGGTGTTGCTGCTGTCTATGTATACCGGGTATTACGGAAAATGGAATTTAGCCAAGTCTAGATTTACTACCATAACTTAAATTGTGTTTCCTTTTTAGCAGCGTTTGTATCATTGTTTTTGCTACCAAACTCTCCTGTTATCATATACTGATGTCACACCACCATCTTATCGCTATATAAATAACGAATGTACATCCCTGTTAGAAACTGGTACATAAGTACACAAAACCTCTCTGAAGTGTTAATGTGTATTTACAAACAGTAAATTTATTTGGAGGAATTAAAAATTCTTAATGTATGTATTATTTGACTGAACACTTTCACATTACTAAATAGAAGTCATTTCTTGATAAAAGCAAAACTGTCTATAGTCTCCCCTATTAGAAACCAGTACTCCGACCATAAACACCCTTCGGCTATAATCTGCTTTTCAAAAAAGTGTTTATTCTGACTCAGTTTACATTCTTTGTAGTTTTTAAAATTATCCTGGAACTAATATTTGTCAAATAAAATTTAATCATAAAAAGAAAAATAAGTGTCAAAATAGCTTAAAATATAGCATAATAATAAATCTGAAACTTATCACATGCCTCGCCAGTAGCAGTCTCTGAGGTACTGGACTAAAGTCTGGTCGGAAATTTAAGGAATAATAGTGTTCTGATCATTATCTGTTAGTATGAAATACATGATTGGCAAGTTGGTAAAACAATTTTGACTAATTGTTTGTATTGTCTCCAAACACAAATTGAGTTAGGTATACGTGCACAAATTTGGAACGATTCGTCCAATTTTAACCGAGATATTAACCAAAACGTCATTCCCTGAATTTCTGACCAGACCAAATCTCGAACTGTATTATCAAAATATTATCAAGATACCTAAAAGACTGAGCAGATTCTGTCACGTGAGTCATTATGCCAATTTCTATCAATTGTGATATCATTCCATACATACAGGATAAATCAATTGAGCAAAAACCTTGATTTTATGGAAAATAAAATATCCGATTGGTGGACCTAAAATTTTGGGGCCAAAAGCTGTCCTTAGGTCGTGGAACCCTGCTCCTATGTTGTACTACATGTTGTATTCGATGTTGTCACCTATGTTTCCCCTGCTAAATCCCTCTCTAGGAGTTGCTGGCTCAGACTGTGCCAGAACAGACGCCGAGTTAAGGGAATTGTTGAACGTGGCAATGCCAAAATTGGTCGTCAAACTATATTTTCACTGAACGAGGAGCAGGAACTTGTCAATCATATTAACTTTATTAACAAAAATATTAAATATTATAGTTTAGCAACGAATATGGCAGTGTCTGTTAAAGGCAGGGATGCAGAAAGGAATGTTTTAAGTAACAACTGGCTGAAATCGTTTCTGAATAGGTGACCAGAATTAACAGTTCACAAACATGACATTTAGCAGGGCTGATGCATGTAATGAAGAGAATATAGCCAGATATTTTGAAGAGCTTGAAAAGTTATGGTGAAGTACGAGCTTTTTGACAAACCAGAACATACTTATAATGTAGACGAAAGTGGTGTTTCTCAACAGAACACAAGCCACCAAATATTGTCAGCAACCGTAAGGGCACAAGACTAGCACTCATCTCTTACAACTCGTTTAGCATGTGGAAATGCTCTAGGGAACAAACTACCAGCATTTTTTGGTTTCTGTGGAAAGCGACGCAATACAGATTTATTGGATGAATATTTGCCTGGTTCAGCTATGACAATGTCAGACTCTAGGTGGTCTAATAAAGAAATTTTCTTGTAGTTCCCACTTTCTAACATATGTAAAATCTTAATCCAAAATTCTCCTGCTATATAACGGTCACATATCTCATGTTACCCCAGATGTTGGCACTACAGCATACCATCAATCTGTTCGTCCTACCAGCACATTCAAGTCATATCACACAACCACTGGATGTTGCTGTTTTCGGCTCAATGAAAACCTATAATCAGCCGTGTCACCAATTTATGCAGACGAAGTCTTTTGGGGGCCAAGAGCAGACTATTCCTGAAAATGCATCACTGGAATGAGTGGTGATAACTCAGCCGTTTTCACCACTTCCCACCCCTACCCCCACACAGTCCGCCATCATATATGGTCATTCAAAAGCAATTATGTTAATATATATCTATAGTAACTATAAATTTCATATTTAGGTCAATTATTGAAAAGGCTGTATCTTTTATTAAAATTACCCTATCATAGATATAAACACCAATATGAATCTTGTCTGCGGTAGCTGACGCCAAACTATAAACATCTTAAAATTACCCAATGCAGATATCCTGACTATTGTGATTATATATTTATACTAAGTTTTAATCAGAATATTGAAAAAGGCGAGTCAATTTACATCAAAGTGAGGTTTCCAAAATTGCCCCAGAACGAATATTATGAAGGATAACATTCAAATAGAATATATTGATGATATTAAGAAGAATTTAATCTACTAACCAAGATGCTTTAATACGTACATTAATTCAGCAAATCTTACACATTAATACATACCTTTACTTATTCATGGCATCTGCTTTATAACTAATTTATCGTTTTCAATTAATATTAAATTTCCTCGACACCAAACATTTGAAAAATCTTACTGTTCATTAATTTTCAAAGCCTTTTTAAATTGTCCCATGTCATTATGTGATAGCAAAGCATAAAATATCTGGTGCAGTGATTTTAACAAGACTATCTTACGCCATGGAACATCAGTATTTCCAAATAGTCCAAATGCTGACGCTTATACAGCATTGGGCAATAATCTGATCAGCTTTTAGCGTGTACATATTGTCCAGTTCATGGAATAAAATTATGCGAGCTGCTATATCAGTTCTAGGTACAATAAATTTCAGCAAGATCTTCTGTACATATTGCCAGAGCTGGACTGCCACTGGGCATTCAATGAATAAGTGCTGTAACATTTCTTCTGAGCATGTGCACATAATTTAGCTTTAACCATGCAATTTTAACCAAGAGTCTCTGATGGATCAGCCTCCAGACAGCATATTTGGCTTGGTTTGGAATACTCAACATGTGTCCTTTTTCCATTACCATATCTCAGTTATCTATATGATACCCATAATCTTCCCAAGCTCGGATGCATTTTGTACGAGTGATGTTGATTCCAAGGCAGCTTATACCAATTATTTGCGGTTATTTTGCATGAAATCTTTATCGTCATAAATAATTTGTAATTCAGCTTCTTCGTTGGAAATTGCCTTATTACATAGGGAAAAACAATTATGTGGTATTCCTTCTTTTATATGAATTAACATCTACTTCCATTTATGGGTAACAGGGTCGACAATATTACTTTTTTTACATATTTGATACCTCTTTCTGCCAGTGAAGGATAATACAAAAAAAATATTTCTACAAATCTCTTCGGAAACCAGACATGATTTCCCCTCCCATAAATATGCTAGTAGGCCTATAACTTTATTAATTTCATGATCAGGAATATGAACTGCAGACGCAATGTACCATAACTTTGACAGTATTTATGGCCAATGTCCTGCAAAAACTTGTTAAATGTCAATGTTTCCATGCATTAATCGCTTGCTTCATGTGTGCAATTTTATCATTCCAGGTCAAAATTTCTCAACCAACTGCCTTAAAATGAATTCCTAATATCTTAAATTGATTTATTCCTCCATTGGATATTAAGTGATTGACCACACCTGGTCTTCCATTGCCATAAGAATCAGACAGTGGATTTGTTTTTGTTAATTTTTAGAACAGAGGAGATTTTGAAAATTATCTAGACCACAAACCTATATGTCTAAGTAATTTAAATAAAAAATTTCATTGTTGTCTATCGAAAGCTTTTTCATTATCCAAGCTTATAATAGCACCTGGGATATTGTCCCTTACAATAAGCTATAAAATATCTCCAATTAAAAATGTGTTGGTTAAAATTGATCGACCAGGTATAGAGCAGGTTTGATCACGGTGAATTACTTCATCCAAGGACAGTTGTAAGTTTTCCATCAATAGATTTCGAAATAATTTTGTAATCTAAACAGAGAAGTGAAATTGACCGGTAATTGCTTAGATTATGCCGATCTTGCTTTCTGAATATAAGTCATACATAGGCTTCCGACATTGTAAATGGAAACATACCTATTGAAAAAGTTTACGATTTGTAGGAACTCAGGCCCAATCAGATGCCAAACCGTCTGATAGAATTCCACACTGAGATGGTCATTGCCTGGTGCTTTATCTCGTTTCATGTTATTTAAAGAGATGGTTAATTCTTCTAATCATAATGGAAGATCACAAAATGTCTGTTCATTTCTGACAAAGTGGCTTTAACATTGATTAGCATCTCAGAGGATGTTATCATCCAGTCTGTATAAAGCTTGATAAAATGTGTCCAAGGTTGACATAATCTCATTTTGAGACAATACATTTTATATCATTCCTATCTAAATTACATATGAACTTTTCGACACCCGGATTTTTCTAGACTGAAGAAATATGTTGTTGTTTTTTTCTCTTTCAACATAGAGTAGTGACCTACTTCTAGTTATTACGCCTTCAGTTCGGCATCTATCAATTTCAGCAATTTTCTAGTTCACCTCATTCAAATCCTTTTCTTTCCTTGTGACTCCCTCAAGCTTTGCCTATCGCATATTGTTTGAAAATCTGAGCAAATCCAATTTTAACCTCTTCCCACTGTGATATTAAATTCTCATGAGAATCTGGGCAACAAAGTTTATAATTCCAGAAACTTTTAACACACTGGTGATATTTATCATCTTTTAACAGAGAATTGCAAAATTCCCAAAACCCTGGACAACGTTTGATCCACGCAGTATTATCAAGCCTGACGTGGAATATGTTATGGCCAGAGAACGAGACAGAATGTACACCTGTATTAACAAGATTATCTTTCAACACTCTTTGAGCATATACCCTGCGGTATGACCATTATTTGAATGGCATGTATAATCACAATGATCTGCACATAATATGCAATAACTATCAAATAAATGCTCTTGATCACATAAACCCTTTAGCATGAAGTGAGACGTATCATTGTACGTTGCAAGTATCTCACTCTCCATCCATAATGCAGTCAAAATCGCCACCCAAGATAATGTTCTCCGAATTCTCACATACAATAGTATTGAGGTCGGAAAAGAATTCGCATCTTTGTGAATGGGGAGCTGGCGAGTCATAGAAATTAAAGTGTAAATAAGACCTGCAATGTCAATAATGACTTTATTCAGGAACATTACATCTGCCCTTCCCATTCCCGTTCCTGGACAAAGATCACACATAAGCGCTAAAATCCTTAACATTCAATCTATTGTAGTTAGTCAATTCTTCTTCCTGGCTGAAGATCGCACATAATCATATGTCGATCTACATACTGACCTCCCACATTCCCATTGTCACTTTATTCAGGAACAATATATCTATGTATCCAACCCTTAAACCCCCATATATTCTATGCGTCATTACCGAGCTGTCAATCATCAGACCATGTCAATATGTCTACATACAGAACGGTGAATGACATAGGCGCAATTCTGATTCATAGAGAGCCTTTCACATGATCTCGTTTGGCCACGCCTCCATCCATTTCATGCCTCGTTACACCTGTCAAATTATTAATAGATCTACATCCCAAAAGGCATAGTAGCGCAAATCTGATTGGTTTAGAGCAGGTCACATGGCCTTGGATGGCATCTCATATGCATATTAGGCCACGCCCACATTTCCCCCCCCCCCGACAAAAATCATCAACCAATCAGATTTGAGTATTCTTTAGTGGGAAAAAGTGAGCGTGGCCTGATATGCAAATGCACCTGAGATGGCGTCACAGGACACATGACTGTCTCTCGGCCAAGCAGATTTCCAGTCAGTATACCTCCCTTCAACTTACGTTGGTTGTACTTTTCTTCATTTGTAACATAGTGATAAAAAAGTTATCTAACAACTTTCTAATAAATCCGTTTTCTCAAACCCTCCAGATTTCAGAGGTATATAGCATGACTGGCGAGAACATAGAATCAACGGAGTGTACATTGTAAATCCATTGGTATAGCATTTTCATTGATTTTCTGTATTAGTGCATACATTGACTTCATCCCCTGTTTAAGGTTGCGTTGTCTGCTTGAAATGAAACATGTATTTACAAAGGACTCCTAGAAATAAATATATTGTTTGTTCAGGTTGTTTTAGAGATATGTAATAAAACTTAGATGATATAGTTGTCGATGTTCAGCATTTTCAATACCTGTCCAGAAGTGAATCATGTTGTAATGAATGGATCTTTCCAGTTTTATCTATGCCCCGCCAATCCCTAGCTAAGCTCCACCACCGCTTCGCCCATGTTGGGATCGATCGATCCCTGAACTCACTGATTATACATTTTCAGAGCACTGTACAAGCTAACTACTGAATAGTTTAAAACTAATTTGACTGGGTGCTGTTGCTGCCTATGCCTAAACAGTACCTACAATTCGTACAACGTGTCGGACTATTAATCGTTTATGACGGACTAAATCAAACCATTCATGCTGTACTTGATTATGACGTCATCCTACACGTCACGTCTTCTTAATCACATTTAGTTTGCTTAACTTAATTTGTAACATGATTTTATAAACTTATTTGGCAGCTCCCTAGAAGACCATTTTAATCCCCATATCTCAGAAACCTAACTGGCGTTATCATACGATGTATATTATGGGTAGATTGGTATGGGCCTATATAATTTCCATTCATTCTCTGTATGTATTGTATCAGTTCCTTGCTTAAGTTTATGATTCCTACATGAAGAACAATTCATCTTTCAGAGTATCCATCGATGATTTGACGTCATATGATATCATAATCAGCTAAGCAGGGTGTATGATGACGTCATAATCATTACGTCATAAATGATTCTATTAGGTCCGTCTTTAACTCTTAACAGTCCGACACGTTGTAAGAATTGTATGTCTCTACTATTTAATAAACATGCTGATAGGCAGCAACAGCACCCAGTCAAATTGGTTTCAAAATATTCAACAGCTTACCTGTATAGTTTTCTGAAAATTGATAGTCATGGAGATGAGAGATCAATCGATCCCAATACGAGCGAGGTGTGGGTGGAGCTTAGCGAGAGGTGGGCGGGGCATAGCCAAAACTGGAAAGGTCCATCATCGTTGTATTTGAAGAGAACCCATAAAAATAGTTTCGTCTACGATTTCGATGTCATTTCCACATTTTGTAAATGGCGGATGATCTTTTCTCGTATCCTTCTAGCATATTATGATTTTTGTGTGGTTTCCTTTCCACTGTATCCATTCATCATATGACGTCATAATCAACTACGTGATGTGTAGAATGACATCACAATCAATGACGTCATTATGGCGTCATGAATGACGTAGATAAGTACATCACAAACGCATAATTGAAGACGGACTATGCGTTGTTGTACGAATTGTATGTCTACTATTTAATAAATATCCTGTTGAATATTTTGAAACTAATTTGACTGGGCGCTGTTGCTGCTATAGGCAGCAACCGCACCCAGTCAAATTAGTTACAAAATATTCAACAACTTGCCTGTATAGCATTCGGGGCTCGATCAATCCCAGCACGGCAAAGTGTGGTTGGAGCTTGGCTAGAGGTGGGCGGGGCATAGCTAAAACGGGTAAGGTCCATTTCCATTCTTCATAAAAGTCTTGAAATGTGGTTAAGACTTTTTGGAAGGTTTCGCTGGATTCCGCCATCACTACAGCGCATTTACCATACAAGAGTACATTTAGGTATTGTCATAAATGTTGTTTTTAAGCCATTTCACTAATTGATGGAACCTCTTCAAATTGACGTTCTCTTAAGTAATTTTGTACGTCATTTCGGAATATTGAAAATAGACCCTTATGCCGATTATGCAAATAAATGTATCCGATTCGGTTGAATTATAAAACATACGGTTTTATTGACTGATACATATTATAATTGAATTTAAATCACTTTCCTGACAATCCGTTTTTTAGAAGTTTTCTCCAAAGTTTAATTTGCCAAACTGTGTCAAAGGCCTGTTTAAAATCGACGAAACAACAGTATAATCATTTTCTTTTCAGAAAATAGGAGCCTTTGGATTAAGCGGAGTGAGAACATATTATCAATGGTTGATCTACCTTTTCGGAAGCCGTTAGAGAGTTTCAGATATGATTCTCCGCGTATGCGTTTGGTTGAATATTCAACATTGTCATTAATAAATAAAAATTATTAATTTTATTGTACGATAGTCAGATGCTTCAGATAACTCATGAATCGGCTTTTTTCTTGTCTGCCTGTGTGGGTATTATTTTTCCAATAAGCCATGCTTCAGGCACCTTGCCAAAAATATGCTAAATAGAAGTCCGTAGATTACACTAATGGACCGTTACAGGTTTAGGCTCTATGCACACCCCCACCCCCATCTCAAGCTAAGCTCCACCCACACCCCGCGCGTGTTGGCATCGATCGATAGAAAACTATACAGGTAAGCTGTTAAATGTTAATTTGACTGGGTGCTGTTGCTGCCCATGGCAGCAAAGACAAATTTGTTTCAAAATATTCAACAATGTGTTTATTAAATAGTAAAGACATATAATTCGTACAACAACGCTCAGTCCGTCGCCAATTATGCGTTCTCTAACTTAACTGAATGACATTGATTATGACGGCATCCTGCACGTCGCGTAGTTTGTTATAACGTGTCAGATGATGGATGGATAAACTGGAAAGGTCAATTCTGGATTTAGTATATTCATCCAGTATTTGTTCTGTTCGGTTTGCTTTATAGTTTGCACATTTTCCAACTGCTTTTTCTATTTCGTCTTTGATATTGCCCTATCGAGTTATCACATATACATCTATCTACGTCATTTTCAAGGTTAGTATCATTGCCTACGTCGTTTTCCTCTTTAAAATGTAGGTCGTTCTACTTCAGATCAATATTTTCATTATCATCGTCTCTATCTTTTTACCGTAAATTAATTTTCAGTAAGCTTTATTGTCTGTTCTTTGAAAACAATTTTTTTGTGGAATTTGGCACACGGTTTTTCAGAGAGACGTGATTATTTATATTGTTAATGCATTTTGCTAGCAGCTTTCATCTCCTGTCTGTCGTGTTCTGTCATATTGATGTTGTACGCTTTCTTTTTTTCCTGTGGTATGCCTTTTGCTTTACAGTAAAATATTTTCGGAACTATGATCTATAAATGTTACCAATGAATTCCTTGACCCAGAACGTATAGATATCAAAATTATGAATCTGAGCCATTTGGTAGCATATATATTTATTTATTTATTTATTTATATTAATATATATATATATGTTTTCTGAGGATTTGGCTAGTGGTCATTTTGAAATCCAAGATTTCCGCCATGAAGAACTTGGTGCAAATGCAAACATTGCTTTTCTTAATAATCAGCATATGCTAAGCTTTATAAAGATATATAGTTTAGCAAATCCCCCCACCCCCCACCCCCCACACACACCCAAATGTAGATGTAGATACTGAACCTTACTATATTAGCTGATGTGCACTAAGTCTCAAGAAGAGACCGAAGAATGGACCTTTCCATTTTAGCTATGCCCCGTCCATCTCTAGCTAAGCTCCGCCCACACCTCGCTCGTGTTAGGATCGATCGATCTCTGAAATCCCTGACAATCAATTTCCAGAAAACTATACAGGTAAGCTGTTGAATATGTTGAAACTAATTTGACTGGGTGCTGTTGCTGCCTATCAGCATGTTTATTAAATAGTAGAGACATACAATTCGTACAACATGTCGGACCATGAAGAGTTAAAGACGGGCCATGTAGAATCATTTATGACGTAATGATTATGACGTCTTCCTACACGCTGCTTAGCTCAATATGACGTCGTATGACGTCAGATCATCGATGGATACTCTGGCAAGGTGAATTCATTCAATAACATATGTTTAGTTTTAGAGCAATTTTGATTTATAGTCTTTGTAATTGTTTCAGATGTTCACTGTACCAAACAAACAATAGAAATCTCAACACAATAAGGGCGAGCTAAAATCCGGAATGTTCCGCAACCTGTATAGCGATTTTAAATTTTAATGGCAGTGAGAGCTTCTAAACCAGGAGGTGGATGGAAAATCGGGCTCCATTATGCTGTAAATCCTAGATTATCCCTCCAAGTTTAGCTATGATCGGTTACTCAATAATTGAATAGTAGCATGGCCGGGGACGGTCATGTAAGACTCACCAGTGATGAATCGAAGATCAAGTTCAACAATGGACCTTTCCAGTTTTAGCTATGCCCCGCCCATCTCTAGTTAAGCTCCACCATCACATCGCTGGTGTTGTGATCGATCGATCCCTGAACTCCATAACTATCAATTTCCAGAAAGCTATACAGGTAAGGTGTTGAATATTTTGAAACTAATTTGACTAAGTGCAATAGGCAGCAAGAGCACCCAGTCCATTTAGTTTCAAAATATTTGACATAATGTTTATTAAATAGCAAAGACATACAATTCATCCAATTCTCGGACTATTAAGCGTTTAATATGGACTAAATCGACTCATTCATGCTGTAATTGATTATAACACCATCCTACACATCACGTAGTTAATTATGACGTCATATGATGGATGGATAAACGGGAAATGTCAATTGATGTCGATAGCTACAACTATATAGAATATCCTCCCCGATGTTAGCTACGTCCGTACATCAATAGTTTCAAAATATTCAACAGCATGTTTATTAATAGTAGAGACATACAATTCGTAAAACGTATCGGACTATTAAGGGTTAAAGACAGACAATGTAGAATTATTTATGACGTAATGATTATGATGTCATCCTACACACCGCCTAGCTGAGTATGAACTGGCACACTTCTGAAGCCTACCAGGGCGTGAATAAAAAATAGGGTTACGGAATGTTGTCATGATGTTGATATCTACACACAGAATATCGTTCTCACGTGTTACCGACGTACATTCAATAAATAACCGAGTTGTGATCAGAAAATATAATAATAGTAGCCGTCGTCTAAAGCCCAGGGGTGAATTCAAAATCAAGCTCCCGAGTATCCTAAGAGTTACATATAGAAAACCCCACTCAAGTTTTTATTTTTCTCCATTAGACGAGAATCCTAGGATGAGTAGTAAAAAGAAACACAATGTCCGCAATAACGAGAACATGCACATGCGTACGCTTTAGAGATGCGTTTCAGATCTCAAAAGACAATGTGAACTAGACAGCTAGTAATGCATTCTCGTTTGAGAGGATCGGTGCCAGCGTGACAGCCCGTCACACATATACACTCCGTCTAGGCGAACTATCCATATATAGAGAAATGCAGTGAAACCAGGCTGTAACCGACATTCCGTGTACCATTAAAAGCTAACAAGTAATTACAGACGGTCACTTAATATAAATAAATTTCCATATGAAATAGCTTTTGGGGGCAGGAGATGGCAATTCTTTAAGGCGTGTGGTCTTACGAGGACTCGTCTTAAAGAAACACCATCGCGTGGCTCCAGAAGCCGATGTCCGCTAGAGACAGGTGATGTTGTACGGCTAGCATTTTCTCCAGGCAGTTTATTGATTGATTTTTGTCGATAATTTTTTGAAATTGAAGCAATCACGATCTTTTGAAAGCATGTGCTATTGCAGATAAAATAACAAAGTGATCCTAACATTTCGCCACATAGACGGATGCATTAGTAATAAATATCGATGTGGGAGATATATTTTGGTTTACTTCCAACTTTTTTAATATTAAAATAATAAATTATTCATGCTTTACGGAAAATGACTGAGGAAACGTTGAGTTGCAGGAAATCTATTAATAGGCAAGCATGCGTGTCCAGTTCACCTTCCAGTTTATCCATCCATCATATTACGTCATAATCATTGCGTCATGAATGATTCAATTTAGTCTGTCTTAAACGCTTAATAGTCCGTCAGGTTGTATGAATTGTACGTCTTTACTATTTAATACACATGCTTGTTGAATATTTTGAAACTAATTCGACTGGGCGCTGTTGCTGCCATTGACAGTGATCGATCGATTCCAACACGAGCGAGGTGTGTGTAGAGTTTAACTAGATATGGGCGGGGCATAGCTAAAACTGGAAAGATCCATTAGATAGGAACTACAAGGCATGACTGCGAACGTATTGTATGGCCCATGGCGGTGATGATGATGGTGGTAGTGCTGGTGGTAGTGGTGGTGGTGGTGGTGGCGGCGGCGGCGGCGGCGGGGCCGATAGCGGCGACGACGGTGACGGTGGTTGCGGCGGCTGCTGCGGTTGGGACTGCGGCCGTGGTGGCGGTGGCGGGGATGACGGCGGCGATGGTGGCTCTGGTGGCGGTGGTGGTAATTTCAAAATCTTTTCTTTAATAAACATAGAAAGTGAATTTGATACGAGACCGCCATCTTGAAACTCTACATCGTTTTAGTTGGCTGGCTATACTGTCGTGGATTGGCCAGCGCCAACTAATATAATTTTGAGTCTGCGTATAAATTTAATCTTCATTTGAGGGCCCAATAGCCTGTATCCCTTAACCGCCACGTCAGTGTTTGTACCAGCGCATAAAATTGTTAATATGTTGACTGTATGTAGCATGATAATCTAAATTACATACGCTAATATTTTGAGAGGAGCTATTCACATTTACGCCATAAATTAAATAATTTGTATCAAAATATTTGGGTCCAAAACACGAGGAACGATGGATTCACTTTTAATTATGTCCCGCTCATATCTAGTTAAGTCCCTCCCACGCTTTGCTCGTGTGGGGATCGATCGAACCCTGGCTTCCTAAAATCACAGAAACAAGTAAACTATACAGGCATGTTGTTGAATGTTTTGAACCTAATTTGACTGGGTGCATATGGCAGCAACTGCTACAACTGACTGATTAATCAAAGTTCCCGACCGACTACGTCATTCATTAAATATTTAATTATGACGCAAGCCTACACGAGATGCAGTTGTTTATGGCGTAATATACTTGATCGACAGTATGGATTCATCTATTACTGATGTACGATCGGTCAATCAGACTGCAAATTATCTAGTTCTCGTCTCCTAAATCCTAGAATATATCACCATTTTCACTTTTCAAAATACATCAACTAACAAAAGATCAATAGACTATTCGAGGTATATCTATTACCCGCCCCTCTCTAGCTAAGATCCACACACACCATGCTCGTTTTGAAATCAATTTCCAGATAAGTATACAATTAAGCTGTTGAATATTTTGAAACTAATTTGTCTTGGGTGCTGTTGCTGCCTGTGGCAGCAACAGCACCCAGTCAAATTAGTTTCAAAATATTCAACATCACTATTAAGCGTTTAAGACGGACTAAATCGAGTCATTCATGACGTCATGATTATCACGTTATCCTAGACGTCACGTGGTTGATTCTGACGTCATATGACGTTATGTGATGGATGTATAAACTGGAAAGCTCAATTTTCATTTGTCTTTTTCACTTACCAGCTTCCCTTGAAGAGGAACAAAGCCTCCTATCATATTTCCCACACAATGACCAGTAAACAGTTCCAGACAAGAAGTAGATTTGATGAAAATAAGGATATCCTGCCAAATTTTGGTGAAATCATCCTATGGGATCTTGGGCAATAATTTACTGAAATAGCCTTGCGGATGACAGACGGGCGACGGATATTCGTCATGTAAAATAAGCTCACGTTATAATTCAAACCAAAAAAGCGCTGCTGGTCAATAGGCAATAGCGAATTAACCGCATAGATGTATTTCAAAATTAATCAGTTTTTAGTGGATTGGAGATAACTGTACCGGCAATTTTGTCACCAGGATATGTGAGAGATTTCTCTGTGAGTACAGGTAAATAGAGGAATCTCTTTCTAGGTATACCACGCCAATTTCTAGGTACGTTCAATCATTTATTGTCTGTAGAAATGCGGTGGGCGTATAGATAGAAATAGTGGGTCCTAGCAAGAAATGGATGTGTTATAAAGTGTACTCCACGGACAAGTCATCTCTTAGCCCATTAACACTTACATGTTGTGTTAATATGACGAGTAGAGAGACACTTTGCACGCGTGTATCAAAACTGTTTATTTTGTCGTCATTGAGTTTAACCCCGCTTATGCCAAGCTTACTAAAAAAATCAACTTTGCAGTGCTTTTGAGAAATGTCCATTTGCAGACCAAGAGAATAATATTTTTGAAAATTTACCTCTGGAATGACTGGGTCAATAACAGAGCCAGTCATTACAGTGGTAAATTTTCAAAAAATAGTCTCTTAGTCCACAAATAGGCATTCTCTACGAGAAAATTTAAATTTTCGTGAACAAATTCGAGAGTTAAAGGCCTAATACAAGTCATTTTCCGCACTAAACAGCTTTTGTGATCCTTCGGATATGATCTTAACACCATCAGCCCTTTCATGGCAAACACGGGCAAAACCGGACTCTGTAGTCGTCTTAAGGTATTCCAGTTGCATGTCAATAGTCACCCCAGTAGTAAATTAAAAAAAAGTCTTCTCTTTGCCTGCAAATGGGAATTCAATAAGAAAATTTGTTGATATTCTTGACAAAACTTTGCCATTAACACGTTGACTGCCAACTACGTGTATACTCGTAATTGTAGGTGTACCATATTTCTGCCACTATGAGTATACTCGTAGAAAATCAATGGCCGACATATTGTAAATGAAATATTCTGGCATACATGGGAATGAAATTAACAATGTACTGGGAAATGGGACAATATAAATATATGCAAAATTGACAAAAACATAATTTTATATTTATATTGCATCATTATTTTGAATAACACAAGTCGACGTTTCCGAAATTCTTTCCGAATACGATATCTCTCACACAAACACTTCAAATCAACTCAAATAAACTAAGTCTAACACTCTACCTGATTACAGCATAAAACATCAATGTTTCATGGAGAAAAGCACACCTTTATCATGCTCGATCAAAATTCGTTTGCTGATCAAAAATGTGTGTCATCACATACAAAAATTTAAAGCTGTTTTCAATGATTTCTGGGAATCAAACTCACATATATCCAAAAACAATATATCAAATAATAGTTCAATCAAAACATATAATGTTAGAAATTCGTTTTAGATGTCTGTTTCCTCAAGCAGATGGTATTTTTTTAACCATTGGTCCGTCCACACAAAGAGCTGGGTTCCCGGGACAGACCTCACAAATGTAGCGCGATTCTCGGCGTTTCCCTGTTTTTGTACAGATCCGACATGGTTTAGTAGGTCTGTCTTTCTTTTCGGTCGGTGGCAAATAGACAAGATAGTGAAACGACTCCGCTGTGGCAACTGCGGCTACACATTCTCTTTGGCCTTGGAGATTCAACACAGCATCCATCACCCAACAGATGATTTATTACATGGTCACGAAATTTTATGAATTTCATCCGCTCCCTACTGTTGTCATTGTACATAATGTGAGCATTCAGGAGACACATCTTGATAATGTGCTGGGCAATCTTTTTTGTAGCATCTTATGGTCTTGCGCAGAGCTGAGTAATATGACAACATCTGATCAGATCTGTCTATCCCTGACATACCGTTATTGTAGTCTCGCACAATATTTGGTTTGCTTGTAACTTTGTTATTCCGATTTGGGACATCCACCATCTTAACTGTGTGCATGTTACTTATTGTCAGTACATCACGTTTGTCCGTCCACTTACAAACTACTATCGAATCTGATTGCCTCCATTCACATTCACCCCTCTTCAACTTTTTATGAACCACATCTTTGGGATTCGCTTTCCGATCGGCACGGAGTGTTCCACATAAGTACGTTGATCTGACGGTCAGTTCTTTTACAAGACCCACGGAATTGTAATAGTTGTCAGTGTACACCGCGTGATCTTTGTCCAGGTAACCATCTAGTAATGTAAGTACCACAGCACCAGCCTGTCCTACGCCAATATCATCTTCAAGACCTTCTCCAGAATATATGCGAACCTTTACCACGACACCTCTAGATTCACATAGTTCAAACAGTTTGATACCGTACTTGTGGCGTTTATTCTTTATATACTGCCGAAACAAAAGCCTACCACGCCAAAGTACCATTGACTCATCGATGCACAGATTTTTTCCTGGGCAGTACGTGTTGGTCATTATATTATTGAAATGTTCCAGTACTGGCAGGACCTTGCACAGTGATCAACATGATGCTGAGTATTGTCTGTGAAATGCCAGAAGCACAAAAGTAATTGGAAGCGGTTACGGCTCATAACACCACTAAACAAAGAGGTTTTATACATCATATTGGTGCTCCAGTAATGTTTCAAGGTGGGAAGATTTACCGTCCCCATGTGAAGCAACAGACCAAGGAACGTTTTCATTTCTTTACCATCTGTATCCTTCCAAGCCTTCAGGCGGGATTCTTTACGCAATGGACGTTGTTTGTTGATTTCTGCTGCAGCATACTGATTTGTTTCTGTAGCCATCATATCTATCAATTCATCAGTCACGAGCATGTCAAAATAACTGCCAGGGTACGCATCAGTAACTTGCACTTTAAGACCAGGATTTTCATTGAAAGTGAAAGCTGGTGGATTTTGCGCAACATTCGACCAGTTATGCAGGGCAACACCAAACCTTGCACCTCTCAAAGTTCCATGCGAAGCTGTTGGCACACCTCTACCATGGCCTCTACCACTGCCTGGGGTAAGGGGTGTACGAACTGGTGTAGCAGAATTACGTGAACCACCCCTTGTTCTAACTCCAGGACAGCGTCCTCCTCTGGTACGCACCCCACATACGCTAGGTCTTCCGCGTGGCAGTGATGGTAAGTCATTGTCACATGAATGATGAGAGTCGTAAGAAACTGTTGGGCCACCACTATCACTATATTGGTTATCACTACTTTGACTATTACTTTCATCAACCTCCGTGTCTGCCTGATAATCTGCACCTAAATCACTGTCATCTGTTGGTGTTTCTGAAGACTCATTAGCTAACTGCATAACTAGACTATCATAGCTCTCACTTTCCGTATCCATTAGCATTTCTGCTACCTGGTCCGCTGTCACACACGACATTTGGGACCAAAATGCAACTAACTAAACGTGGTAGCACAGAGAAACACGTGTTATATGAGAAACAAGCTATAAAAGGCGATGATGCAATATGACGTGATATTGACGTCACATACTGCTAAAAAATAGTGCTACGAGATAACTGGTACCTGGCATATGTGATGGAGAATCACACAGCCACTGCCAGCTACGAGTTAACTCGTATACGAGATAAATCGTAGCTGGCAAATGGATATGAATTTACATTCACTCCTGCCAGATACGAGTAATCTCGTGCCACTGGTATTCATGATCAACTGAGTAGAAATTAACTTATTAATTACCAAGAGATCAATAAAAACAAATAATAAAGGTTGTGCACATGCGTATATGGAATGGCAAATTGGAGCGGTATTACAATTACGAGTATACTCGTTGTTGGCAGTCAACGTGTTAAAGCGTTAATGTCATCATTGGCAAAATGAATTTTTTAGACAATTACGTTTCATAATATCACATGCCTTTTAGTGCAGTTGTATATCCGACATGCTGATACTGATACTGATACTGATACTGATAATGATACTGATAAATTTACTTCTGATAAATGTATTACACCCAGACTTTATACAAAGTATATGGGGTTATATACAAATTTTCCCTATCAATCTATGAATAGGCAACAAGTTTTTATAATCATTTTTATTACCATACATAATTATTAAGATTATTATTATCATTAACGTCATCAGCCTTGCGTTCTGTAGGGAAAACAATCCAAAACGCTCTGCTAATCCGTAAACTATTGACAATCTGCTGTTTTTACATTAAAGGTGCACACTCACCACAGAGTGCCCGAAACAAACCTATCCAACCCGTATACCTCCAGAAGCTGACAGCGTGCACCCCAATGCAATGAAACGAAAACAATCCTATCCAACCCGTATACCTCCTGAAGCTCACAGTGCGTACCCCAATGCAATGAAACGAAAACAAAACTATCCAACCCGTATACCTCCAGAAGCTCACATTTCGTACCCCAATGCAACTAAACGAAAACAAAACTATCCAACCCGTATACCTCCAGACACTCACAGTGCGTACCCCAGTGCAATGAAACGAAAACAAAACTATCGCTGTCGCCTATGCATCTCTATTAAACATAACATATCACGTGATAGAAAATGACATAGCAGATGATAGAAACCACGTTAATGCAACATCGACTAAGTGCCATGCACTTTCTTCATGATATTATGTCACAGCTACAGTGTGGAGGTTAATGATGTATGGAACAATGTTCACACATAATTTCTTCTGAGTAATAGACATGTATCAATTCAAACTGCGAACAAGAGATAATTTGCTAGCATTTTGGACTCTGTAAAATCTGTGTGGATATGACATTACAGTAATTTTTTAATACACCTGCTTTGCGTTTAGTAGGGGAATCTTTTCAAAACGTTTTGCTAAATCTGTAAGCTATTGATAATCTGCTGTTTGCGCATTAATTACATCATATAATACGCAAACCGAGAAAAGCTGATTCTGCACGCGTAGAGAGCTCTGGAACATTTTCTCTACTGAACGCAAGGCTACATCGCTTATTTAAAGAATTATTGCTCTTTATAAATGGACACTGTAAATCTGTTTCTTGTCCCCTTTAAACTCTTAACCCATACACACGATAGTGGAGTATTCATTAGAGCTTATAATATAACATAAAATAATATAATATAATATAATATAATTTAATATAATATAATATAATATAATATAATATAATATAAGATAAGATAATACAAAATAGACCGATGGATGGCTTTCCAAGTCAAATATTCTATCTGTCAAACAAAGAACGTTGTTTGTCAGAGGAAATCGATGCTATATTGTATGCAATGTCAATAATCATATTATTGTAGGAGTCCGCAGTTAAACGAGCTTCAAGAAATTCAACAGCTTACCTTTCCAGTTTTAAATATACCCACAGCCTATCTCTAGCTAAGCTCCAGTCACACCTCGCTCGTGTTGGGATCAATCGAACCATGGAATCCCCTGACTATCAATTTCCAGAAAACTATACAGGTAAGCTGTTGAATATTTTGAAATTAATTTGACTGGTTGCTGTTGCTGCCTATGCTTATGAACATCCATCTTCAGTCAGGAGTCAGTGAATCAACTTGGCTTTATACCAACTTGCCAATCAGTTTCCAAGTTTAGCTATGATCGGTTAATCAATAATTGAATAATAGCACCGCCGGGGACGGTCTTGTAAAACTCACCAGTGATGAATCGAAGATCGAGTTCAACAATGGACCTTTCCAGTTTTAGCTATGCCCCGCCCATCTCTAGTTAATCTCCACCCTCACATCGCTGGTGTTGTGATCGATCGATCCCTGAACTCCATAACTATCAATTTCCAGAAAGCTATACAGGTAAGGTGTTGAATATTTTGAAACTAATTTGACTAAGTGCAATAGGCAGCAAGAGAACCCAGTCAATTTAGTTTCAAAATATTTGACATAATGTTTATTAAATAGTAAAGACATACAATTCATCCAATTCTCGGACTATTAAGCGTTTAATATGGACTAAATCGACTCATTCATGCTGTAATTGATTATAACGCCATCCTACACATCACGTAGTTAATTATGACGTCATATGATGGATGGATAAACGGGAAATGTCAATTGATGTCGATAGCTACAACTATATAAAATATCCTCCTCGATGTTAGCTACGTCCGTACATCAATAGTTTCAAAATATTCAACAGCATGTGTATTAATAGTAGAGACATACAATTCGTAAAACGTATCGGACTATTAAGGGTTAAAGACAGACAATGTAGAATTATTTATGACGTAATGATTATGATGTCATCCTACACACCGCCTAGCTGAGTATGAACTGGCACACTTCTGAAGCCTACCAGGGCGTGAATAAAAAATAGGGTTACGGAATGTTGTCATGATGTCGATATCTACACACAGAATATCGTTCTCACGTGTTACCGACATACATTCAATAAAAAACCCAGGAGTGAATTCAAAATCAAGCTCCCGAGTATCCTGAGAGTTATATATAGAAAATCCCACTCAAGTTTTTATTTTTCTCCATTAGACAAGAATCCTAGGATGAGTAGTAAAAAGAAACACAATGTCCGCAATAACGAGAACATGCACATGCGTACGCTTTAGAGATGCGTTTCGGATCTTAAAAGACAATGTGAACTAGACAGCTAGTAATGCATTCTCGTTTGAGAGGATCAGTGCCAGCGTGACATCCCGTCTAGGCGAACTATCCATATATAGAGAAATGCAGTGAAACCAGGCTGTAACCGACATTCCGTGTACCATTAAAAGCTAACAAGTAATTACAGACGGTCACTTAATATAAATAAATTTCCATATGAAATAGCTTTTGGGGGCAGGAGATGGCAATTCTTTAAGGCGTGTGGTCTTACGAGGACTCGTCTTAAAGAAACACCATCGCGTGGCTCCAGAAGCCGATGTCCGCTAGAGACAGGTGATGTTGTAAGGCTAGCGTTTTCTCCAGACAGTTTATTGATTGATTTATGTCGATAATTTTTTGAAATTTAAGCAATCACGATCTTTTGAAAGCATGTGCTATTGAAGATCAAGTAACAAAGTGATCCTAACAATTCGCCACATAGACGGATGCATTAGTAATTAATATCGATGTGGGATACTTATTTTGGTTTACTTCCAATTTTTTTAATATTAAAATAATAAATTATTCATGCTTTACGGAAAATGACTGAGGAAACGTTGAGTTGCAGGAAATCTATTAATAGGCAAGCATGCGTGTCCAGTTCACCTTCCAGTTTATCCATCCATCATATTACGTCATAATCATTGCGTCATGAATGATTCAATTTAGTCTGTCTTAAACGTTTAATAGTCCGTCAGGTTGTATGAATTGTACGTCTTTACTATTCAATACACATGCTTGTTGAATATTTTGAAACTAATTTGACTGGCCGCTGTTGCTGCCATTGACAGTGATCGATCGATTCCAACACGAGCGATGTGTGTGTAGAGTTTAACTAGATATGGGCGGGATATAGCTAAAACTGGAAAGGTCCATTAGATAGGAACTACAAGGCATGACTGCGAACGTGTTGTATGGCCCATGGCGGTGGTGGTGGTGGCGGCGGCGGCGGCGGCGGCGGCGGCGGCGGCGGCGGCGGCGGGGCCGATAGCGGCGACGACGGTGACGGTGGTTGCGGCGGCTGCTGCGGTTGTAGCTGCGGCCGTGGTGGCGGTGGCGGGGATGACGGCGGCGATGGTGGCTGTGGTGGCGGTGGTGGTAATTTCAAAATCTTTTTTTTAATAAACATAGAAAGTGAATTTGATACGAGACCGCCATCTTGAAACTCTACATCGTTTTAGTTGGCTGGCTATACTGTCGTGGATTGGCCAGCGCCAACTAATATAATTTTGAGTCTGCGTATAAATTTAATCTTCATTTGAGGGCCCAATAGTCTGTATCCCTTAACCGCCACGTCAGTGTTTGTACCAGAGCATAAAATTGTTATTATGTTGACTGTATGTAGCATGATAATCTAAATTACATACGCTAATATTTTGAGAGGAGCTATTCACATTTACGCCATAAATTAAATAATTTGTATCAAAACATTTGGGTCCAAAACACGAGGAACGATGGATTCACTTTTAATTATGTCCCGCTCATATCTAGTTAAGTCCCTCCCACGCTTTGCTCGTGTGGGGATCGATCGAACCCTGGCTTCCTAGAATCACAGAAACAAGTAAACTATACAGGCATGTTGTTGAATGTTTTGAACCTAATTTGACTAGGTGCATATGGCAGCAACTGCTACAACTGACTGATTAATCAAAGTTCCCGACCGACTACGTCATTCATTAAATATTTAATTATGACGCAAGCCTACACGAGATGCAGTTGTTTATGGCGTTATATACTTGATCGACAGTATGGATTCATCTATTACTGATGTACGATCGGTCAATCAGACTGCAAATTATCTAGTTCTCGTCTCCTAAATCCTAGAATATATCACCATTTTCACTTTTCAAAATACATCAACTAACAAAAGATCAATAGACTATTCGAGGTATATCTATTACCCGCCCCTCTCTAGCTAAGATCCACACACACCATGCTCATTTTGAAATCAATTTCCAGATAAGTATACAATTAAGCTGTTGAATATTTTGAAACTAATTTGTCTTGGGTGCTGTTGCTGCCTGTGGCAGCAACAGCACCCAGTCAAATTAGTTTCAAAATATTCAACATCACTATTAAGCGTTTAAGACGGACTAAATCGAGTCATTCATGACGTCATGATTATCACGTTATCCTAGACGTCACGTGGTTGATTCTGACGTCATATGACGTTATGTGATGGATGTATAAACTGGAAAGCTCAATTTTCATTTGTCTTTTTCACTTACCAGCTTCCCTTGAAGAGGCACATAGCCTCCAATCATATTTCCCACACAATGACCAGTAAACAGTTCCAGACAAGAAGTAGATTTGATGAAAATAAGGATATCCTGCCAAATTTTGGTGAAATCATCCTATGGGATCTTGGGCAATAATTTACTGAAATAGCCTTGCGGATGACAGACGGGCGACGGATATTCGTCGTGTAAAATAAGCTCACGTTATAATTCAAACCAAAAAAGCGCTGCTGGTCAATAGGCAATAGCGAATTAACCGCATAGATGTATTTCAAAATTAATCAGTTTTTAGTGGATTGGAGATAACTGTACCGGCAATTTTGTCACTAGGATGTGTGTGAGATTTCTCTGTGAGTACAGGTAAATAGAGGAATCTATTTCTAGCTATACCACGCCCATTTCTAGGTAAGTTCAATCATTTACTGTCTGTAGAAATGGGGTGGGGGGTATAGATAGAAAATAGTAGGTCCTAGCAAGAAATGGATGTATTATAAAGTGTACTCCACGGACAAGTGGTCTCTTAGCCCATTAACACTTACATGTTGTGTTAATATGACGAGTAGAGAGACACTTTGCACGCGTGTATCAAAACTGTTTATTTTGTCGTCATTGAGTTTAACCCCGCTTATGTCAACTTAACCCTTTAATGGGCAAACTTACCAAAAAAAACAACTTTTCAGTGCTCTTGAGAAATGTCCATTTGCAGACCAAGAGAATAATATTTTTGAAAATTTACCTCTGGAATGACTGGGTCAATAACAGAGCCAGTCATTACAGTGGTAAATTTTCAAAAAATAGTCTCTTAGTCCACAAATAGGCATTCTCTACGAGAAAATTTAAATTTTCGTGAACAAATTCGAGAGTTAAAGGCTTAATACAAGTCATTTTCCGCACTAAACAGCTTTTGTGATCCTTCGGATATGATCTTAACACCATCAACCCTTTCATGGCAAACACGGGCAAAACCGGACTCTGTAGTCGTCTTAAGGTATTCCAGTTGCATGCCAATAGTCACCACAGTAGTAAATTTAAAAAAGTCTTCTCTTGGCCTGCAAATGGGCATTCAATAAGAAAATATGTTGGTATTCTTGACAAAATTTTGCGATTAACACGTTGACTGCCAACTACGTGTATACTCGTAATTGTAGGTGTACCAGATTCTGCCACTACGAGTATACTCGTAGAAAATCAATGGCCGACCTATTGTAAATGAAATATTATGGCATACATGGGAATGAAATTAACAATGTACTGGGAAATTGGACAATATAAATATATGCAAAATTAACAAAAACATAATTTTATATTTATATTGCATCATTATTTTGAAGAAAACAAGTCGACGTTTCCGAAATTCTTTCCGAATGTGATATCTCTCACACAAACACTTCAAATCAACTCAAATAAACTAAGTCTAACACTCTACCTGATTACAGCATAAAACATTAATGTTTCATGGAAAAAAGCACACCTTTATCATGCTCGATCAAAATTCGTTTGCTGATCAAAAATGTGTGTCATCACATACAAAAATTTAAAGCTGTTTTCAATGATTTCTGTGAATCAAACTCACATATATCCAAAAACAATATATCAAATAATAGTTCAATCAAAAGATATAATGTAAGAAATTCGATTTTAGATGTCTGTTTCCTCAAGCAGATGGTATTTTCTTAACCATTGGTCCGTCCACACAAAGAGCAGGGTTCCCGGGACAGACCTCACAAATGTAGCGCGATTCTCGGCGTTTCCCTGTTTTTGTACAGATCCGACATGGTTTAGTAGGTCTGTCTTTCTTTTCGGTCGGTGGCAAATAGACAAGATAGTGAAACGACTCCGCTGTGGCAACTGCGGCTACACATTGTCTTTGGCCTTGGAGATATAACACAGCATCCATCACCCAACATATGATTTATTACATGGTCACGAAATTTTATGAATCTCATCCGCTCCCTGCTGTTGTCATTGTACATAATGTGAGCATTCAGGAGACACATCTCGATAATGTGCAGGGCAATCTTTTTGTACCATCTTATGGTCTTGCGCAGAGCTGAGTAATATGACAACATCTGATCAGATCTGTCTATCCCTGACATACCGTTATTGTAGTCTCGCACAATATTTGGTTTGCTTGTAACTTTGTTATTCCGATTTGGGACATCCACCATCTCAACTTTGTGCATGTTACTTATTGTCCGTACATCACGTTTGTCCTTCCACTTACAAACTACTACCGAATCCGATTGCCTCCATTCACATTCACCCCTCTTCAACTTTTTATGAACCACATCTTTGGGATTCGCATTCCGATCGGCACGGAGTGTTCCACATAAGTGCGTTGATCTGACGGTCAGTTCTTTCACAAGACCCACGGAATTGTAATAGTTGTCAGTGTACACCGCGTGGCCTTTGCCCAGGTAACCATCTAGTAATGTAAGTACCACAGCACCAGCCTGTCCTACGCCAATATCATCTTCAAGACTTTCTCCAGAATATATGCGAACCTTTAGCACGACACCCCTAGATTCACATAGTTCAAACAGTTTGATATCGTACTTGTGGCGTTTATTCTTTATATACTGCCGAAACAAAAGCCTACCACGCCAAAGTACCATTGACTCATCGATGCACAGATCTTTTCCTGGGTAGTACGTGTTGGTCATTATATTATTGAAATGTTCCAGTACTGGCAGGACCTTGCACAGCGATCAACATGATGCTGAGTATTGTCTGTGAAATGCCAGAAACGGAAAAGTAATTGGAAGCGGTTACGGCTCATAATACCACTAAACAAAGAGGTTTTATACATCACATTGGTGCTCCAGTAGTGTTCCAAGGTGGGAAGATTTACCGTCCCCATGTGACGCAACAGAACAAGGAACGTTTTCATTTCTTTACCATCTGTATCCTTCCAAGCCTTCAGGCGGGATTCTTTACGCAATGGACGCTGTTTGTTGATTTCTGCTGCAGCATACTGATTTGTTTCTGTGGCCATAATATCTATCAATTCATCAGTCACGAGCATGTCAAAATAACTGCCAATGTACGCATCAGTAATTTGCACTTTAAGACCAGGATTTTCATTGAAAGTGAAAGCTGGTGGATTTTGCACAACATTCGACCAGTTATGCAGGGCATCACCAAACCTTGCACCTCTCAACGTTCCATGCGAAGCTGTTGGAACACCTCTACCATGGCCTCTACCACTGCCTGGGGTAAGGGGTGTACGAACTGGTGTAGCAGAATTACGTGAACCACCCCTTGTTCTAACTCCACGACAGCGTCCTCCTCTGGTACGCACCCCACGTACGCTAGGTCTTCCGCGTGGCAGTGATGGTAAGTCATTGTCACTTGAATGATGAGAGTCCTAAGAAACTGTTGGGCCACCACTATCACTATATTGGTTATCACTACTTTGACTATTACTTTCATCAACCTCCGTGTCTGCCTGATAATCTGCATCTAAATCACTGTCATCTGTTGGTGTTTCTGAAGACTCATTAGCTAACTGCATAACTAGACTATCATTGCTCTCACTTTCCGTATCCATTAGCATTTCTGCTACCTGGTCCGCTGTCACACACGACATTTGGGACCAAAATGCAACTAACTAAACGTGGTAACACAGAGAAACACGTGTTATATGAGAAACAAGCTATAAAAAGCGAAGATGCAATATGACGTGATATTGACGTCACATACTGCTAAAAAATAGTGCTACGAGATAACTCGTACCTGGCATATGTGATGGGGAATCACACAGCCACTGCCAGCTACAAGTTAACTCGTATACGAGATAAATCGTAGCTAGCAAATGGATATGAATTTACATTCACTCCTGCCAGATACGAGTAATCTCGTGCCACTGGTATTCATGATCAACTGAGTAGAAATTAACTTATTAATTACCAAGAGATCAATAAAAACAAAAAATAAAGGTTGTGCACATGCGTATATGGAACGGCAAATTGGAGCGGTATTACAATTACGAGTATACTCGTTGTTGGCAGTCAACGTGTCAAAGCGTTATTGTCATCCTTGGCAAAATGAATTTTTTAGACAATTACGTTTCATAATATCACATGCTTTTTAGTGCAGTTGTATATCCGACATGCTGATACTGATACTGATACTGATACTGATAATGATACTGATAAATTTACTTCTGATAAATGTATTACACCCAGACTTTGTACAAAGTATATGGGGTTATATACAAATTTTCCCTATCAATCTATGAATAGGCAACAAGTTTTTATAATCATTTTTATTACCATACATAATTATTAATATTATTATTATCATTAACGTCATCAGCCTTGCGTTCCGTAGGGAAAACAATCCAAAACGCTCTGCTAATCCGTAAACTATTGACAATCTGCTGTTTTTTGCATTAAAGGTGCACACTCACCACAGAGTGCCCGAAACAAACCTATCCAACCCGTATACCTCCAGAAGCTGACAGCGCGCACCCCAATGCAATGAAACGAAAACAAACCTATCCAACCCGTATATCTCCAGAAGCTCACATTTCGTACCCCAATGCAACGAAACGAAAACAAAACTATCCAACCCGTATACCTCCAGAAACTCACAGTGCGTACCCCAGTGCAATGAAACGAAAACAAAACTATCGCTGTCGCCTATGCATCTCTATTAAACATAACATATCACGTGATAGAAAGTGACATAGCAGATGATAGAAACCACGTTAATGCAACATCGACTAAGTGCCATGCACTTTCCTCATGATATTATGTCACAGCTACACTGTGGAGGTTAATGATGTATGGAACAATGTTCACACATAATTTCCTCTGAGTAATAGACATGTATCAATTCAAACTGCGAACAAGAGATAATTTGCTAGCATTCTGGACTGGTAAAATCTGTGTGGATATGATATTACAGCAATTTCTTAATACACCTGCTTTGCGTTTAGAAGGGAAATCTTTTCAAAACGTTTTGCTAAAGCTGTAAACTATTGATAATCTGCTGTTTGCCAGAAAAGTATACAGGTAAGCTGTTGAATATTTTGAAATTAATTTGACTGGTTGCTGTTGCTGCCTATACTTATGAACATCCATCTTGAGTCAGGAGTCAGTGAATCAACTTGGCCTTATACCAACTTGCCAATCAGTTTCTGTGTTATCATGGGAAAATGATTTGACAAGGCATTTGGCCGAATCACCTAATCTACGAATGATGTACATATTCTTCTAAAATTTGTCAGCAACAGCGCCCAGTCAAATTAGTTTCAAAATATTCAACATCATATTTATAAAATAGCGAGGACATACAATTCATACAATGTGTCGGACTTAAGAATTTAAGACGGAATAAATCGAGTCATTCATGCTGTAATTGATTATGACATCATCCCACACGTGACATAGTTGATTATGTCTTCATATGATGGATGGATAAACTGGAAAATTCCATTACCGTGAAATTGGGAATCTGAGGTTTCAGGATGTGAAGTAAAACAATTGTGTATTTCAGCACAAGTAAAAAATTTAGCTAGAAATGTTCGAGGACATGTATAAATGGGGCCTCCATTGTGAGCAAGCTTAAAAAATTCAGATATACATACACGTAGATTGTAGGTCTAAATATCATTCATAGTTACAGGAATATAAGTAGTCTTAAGCAATGGACCTTTCTGGTTTTAGCTATGCCCCGCCCAGCTCTAGCTAACCTCCACCAACGCCTCGCTCGTGTTGGGATCGATCGATATCTAAACACCCTGACTATCAATTTCCATAAAAACTACACTGGTGAGCTGTTGAATATTTTGAAACTAATTTGACTAGGTCTTGTTGCTGCCTAAAGCAGCAACAGCGACCAGTCAACTTAGTTTCAAAATATTCACCAGCATGTTTCTTAAATAGCAAAGAATTACAAAGACATATAATTCATACAACGTGTCGGAGTATTAGAGATTTAATGACGGTCTATATGGAACCATTTGTGATGCAATGATTGTGACGTCATCATACACGCGCTGAGCTGATTATGACGTCACGCGAGGTCAGATAATGGATGGATACGCTGGAAAGACGAATTACAGATATATGTATAGATTTTCATGGTGATATTCTATTCTATTTCATGTTCTCATCTCATTTGAGACAGGAAAGCAGTATTTGTATCTGTAGCATGTCCTCTGCCTTAAACCTAATTAGATCAACCCATATGGAGCCTATCAGGCCATTGTCCCTGTTAGCTATATGTATTTGAGAGGTTAATATGATGATTATGTGCATTGGCAAATGCAACAAAGAGCAGATAATATAGCATCTTACTATACCAATTTCGCTTTTGCAATATCAATTCGCATAATTATTCTATGTTGTGGGTATATTATGAATATTGCTTAAATCCAGGAAGATATCAGAGACGTGAGTAAAATATTGGAAATGGCATACGATTTTCTGACATATAGAATAGCGCATGCATAATTATTCTTTAGTGTGGCCATATTATGAATGTCAATTAAACCCAGGACAATGTCAGAGAATTAATTACAATGTCTGAAATGCTTTATAGAGTTTAGTGCCATATAGAATTGTTCGTTTGGGACCTCACATGGAAGGAATGAGTGAATGAATAATAGCTGAGCCACAACAATGATTGGGAAACATTGATCATAGAGTTTAAACGAATACATATTGTACAGATGCACACTGGTCAAGGCTTTTGTCAATACCGCATGTAGAATGATGTTCAGTTTGCCTTATTTATTTCATATTCTAATTCAGTATTTCTGAAACATTGTTGTGACTCACTTATTATTTTTTTCAAATTATACCTTGCTCTATGGATTTCCAAATGAACTATCCTGTAAACCGCTAAGGCATGTGGCGTATTTCTCACAATTCTCTGACATCTTCCTGGATTTAATCAATATTACTCACTGTGGGACCCATTATACAGTTCACATCAGAGGGCAGATGGTCACTTAACCATTTAATGAACGAATTTCATCAAAAAACTAAATATTTGTTTATTGAATGTCCATGTGCAGGCCAAGAGAAAACTATTTTTGCAAATTTACCACTGAAATGACTGGCTCGATTATTGGTTCACTGATTCAAATTTTCGAAAAGTCTTCGCTTGACCTGCAAATGGACATTTCTCAAGAGCACTGCAGAAACTTGTTTTGGCCAGCTTTGGCATGAAAGGGTTAATAAAAGTCAGTTACAACAGTTAATGGATTTTGTTACTACAAATTGTGGTTCCTTAAGATGTAATCTCTCAATCGCCCGTCCTAGGAAACCGCCACCTTAATAATTGCTGGCCAAAAGCAGATAAACGCTAGAGAACTTTTCGACCATATTTACCTGTTAATAATATTTATCACATTGTAGTAAAAACTATGCATTTTGCTTGGGAAATAAGTCATTGCACATTTAGGTTCATTTTCACAATATTTCGAAGATGGTATGGATGAGATTTGTTCAGAATAGTATATTCAATACATTCATGTCAAGCTGCCTATTTGAGACAATTTGCTTTTAAGTTTCACTGCATATCTTGCAGGCATCTCTAGTAAACATGACATACCAGGTGATAGAACGGACACTGATGCTCATTTGTTGCCATCAACTAAGTACTCCTGCAATTTCCTGATGACATTATGTCACACATACAATGTGGAAGTTCATGATCTATGGAACAATGTTCACACATAATTTCCTCAGACTAATAGAGGTTTATCAATTCAACTTAGAACGTTTGACAAGAGATAATTTGTTAACATTTTTGGAGTGGTAAATTCATTATGGCTACTATCCTAGAATAATTCCTTAGTAAACTTGCATCTATACTAATCGCATTAATCGTGTTAGGTAAACACAGTAAAATGGGTAATGTATTATGTAAATTCTTGGATTCTTCTAATCCTTAATGTGTCAAAGTAACTTGCAGGTCGGATAAGATCGATAAGATCGTGTATGCATTAATTTCAGTTATCTTATAATAATGAGTAACTTATGCATCATTGGGCTCATTTGTTCGAAATTTATGATTGGACACTCGTCGTGACTTTCAAATTAAGTTGTGAAACGTTAGACAGTGGTACTACTGCAATGCCTTTAACTGTTTGAATTGCATGTCTTTGCGAATGGATTTTTCTTCAACCCTATGCCTTAACATAGCCTCTCTCCCACTAAAAGTATGTTAATTTCCGTCAGCCAATCACAGTTATCGACACAGTAGACCATGCGATTTCTTACCTTGATGATACGACCTCACGTATTAACATCATGGTCTGATGTTAAACTACTATTTTAACATCACATTCCAAAATTTACATAAACAAGTTAATTCGTATTACTGAAAATGGTATGTATTTACAATCAGTCTTACTAGTGTACGAGTGTCTGTATTGGTCTACTCTAACTGTTGATTGAATCTTAGGATATTTGCCTGGAAATGACTCTTTATTGGCTTGGATGGCTAGAATGAACACTAGGGTGTATGTCTTGGCAACCATCCATTGCCAATCTGTCATCCGCTAATCTTTACATTAAGAAACTTCTCAAGAACAACTAGGCCGATTTTAAGGAAATATATAATGGGAATGAGATATAATACAACTCATACAATATATTATATTACTATCAACTCTTTTACAACGAACCCCTATACGCTGGTCTCTGCGGTGGTCTTGAGGAATTTCATTTGCCGGATAGGAGAACACTATTTTTGGAAAAAAACGAGCCTGTCATTCCAGTGGTGAATCTCGTCTTCTCTTGGCCTGCAGATAAACATTCAATCCGTAATATGTTGATTTCCTTGACCAAATTTGGGCATTAAAGTCATTCTTAAGAAAGACGAATTGACAATAGCTCTTGTTTCACATTTTGTATAATATTTCAAAATGGTGTGTCTGCGTTCGTGTGCGTGCATGTGTGCGTGTGCATTTGCGTGTGCGTGCGTGTGCATGCACGCGTGTGTGCGTGCTTGTATGTGCATGTGTGCGTGCGTGCGTGCGTGCGTGCGTGCGTGCGTGCGTGCGTGCGTGCGTGTGTGTATGTGTGGGTGTGCGTGTGCGGGGGCGTGCGCATGAGCGTGTACGAGTGTGTAATGTATTCTATTATCCAGAGAGTTAGTGGTTCTTTGACATTGACCATTGCCAGTTATATCATCATTAGAGTAGATTTAGTTACCAAGCGTCAGAGACAGAGCAAATCCTTAGCTTGTCTCATTGTGTGTGTGTGTGTGTGTGTGTGTGTGTGACACAGAAAACATAAAGCTCTCTAAAAACAGGAAACTGTGACAATAAATCAGTGCTTGGTGTGAAACACTACTATCAAGTCTATGTACACCAAGAACTGGGAACACTTGTCATTTGTAAAAAAACAACCACACAGTTTTATCTCTATGTGATTGTATTGTCTGTTCTATGCGTGTATGTGCCTCTTAATGGGGTGAATGGTATCTGGTGTAGAACGTATTACAAAGCATCCAACAAACCGCTTACGGCAGTGTGACAGATCAAAGAAAGAAATAGGAGGCATTTGAATGGATCTTATTCTATATACACGTTCTCGTTGATATTTCTTATTGACACGCTGCTTAAAGTCGTACTGGTTATTTTGGGGTTTTTTTAAAGATGCTGATGCGGTATGATTTAATAATTCATATGTGTAATAGTTAGTTTTCCAATTAACGCCTATTCAGGTGTATAGAAGGAAATACTGTAGGAATTGTCTGCATGGGCGTACAGATAAAAGAGATTTGTTTCAAGATTGCATGTTGGTCGCTAGTTAGCAGAGCAAATGGATCCTATTTGTATGCATGATGCTATTTGTATTACCGAGCATTCAATTCACCTTTCCAGAGTATCCACCCATCATCTGACCTCGTATGACGTCATAATCACCTCAGCGCGTGTATAATGACGTCACAATCACAACGTCACAAAGGGTTCCATATAGACGGTCATCAAATCTCAAATAGTCCGACACGTTGTATGAATTGTATGTCTTTGCAATTCTTTGCTATTTAATAAACATGCTTAGGCAGCAACAATACCCAATCAAATTAGTTTTCAAAATATTCAACAGCTTACCTGTGTAGTATTTTGGAAATTGATAGTCAGGGTGGTCAGAGATCGATCGATCCCAACACGAGCGAGGTGTGGATGGAGCTTAGCTAGAGATGGGCGGGGCATAGCTAAAACCGGAAAGGTTCATTAATGATTCATAACTTGATGTACCAATCTGATCTCTAAAATGAGACTCAGGAAGTGATTCAAGCCAACAATATAAATATATTTGATTTAACATTATACACTTTTTGCACTTTTAGTAGGTAAACGTAAATATCAGGTCAAATGTTTGGTGTTTATTTCAAAATATGCACCACAAATTATGTGTTGTATACACCGCAACAACTATCTTGAAGGATGTTTCTCATACAGGTATTGTGTTACGGACAAATTGCATTCATCTCTTTGTTCAGTAGAAGCATATTCTTGCTATGTCAACAAATTAATTTTATATATTTACCGGATCATGGATTTTAATGGTCTTGACAATGACAGAATGCGTGGGACCGTTAAATTACTGTTTGCAACCAAGGCAAATTGCAATGATATTCATTTATGTTTTTTCATTACATACATTTTCTTTGATGCATCAAAATATAATTTTACATATTTAGTTGAATGTATTTTTTTCATAGGAACAATTTTAAGGTCACATGCACAGTAGTCTTGAAAATTTTTCGATGGTTAAATTATGACCCTTACTGTAATGAAACGAAATAAACCTTAGCTTTCATTTCATTCGGTATAAATTAATGTATTTTGATTTTATGTTGAATTAGGGGCATAAAGATTAATCCGTTTAGTGTATATCCATCCTTAACGAATTATTCTAATTGCATAACCGCGCTGATTTTACCAGTCTTAAATGCTAACAAATTACCGGTTGTCAAGCCGTCTCAGTTTGAATGGATACATTTCTATGAGTAAAAGAAAATTAGTTGCGACCATTATTCCATAAACCCTTAACTTTCACATTGTAGCTGTGATATAATGTCATCAGGAATGTGCATGAGCACTTAGTCGATGGTGAATTAATGTGGTTTCTATCACCTGATACGTCGTGCAGCAGCACCAACAAGCACGTATGATGTTATGAAGTGTAATTGGTTCAAATAGGTAGGCACGGACGAGATGAAAGGTGATTTTCTGATAAAGGTTTGCGAGGAGAGTCGCGTAAAACCATTGTAGATAACGAGTTAGTGACTTAGAACAGTGGATAAATGAAAGCTCGATTTGGACATCAAATATTTAAGATTGCTAAGATGAGACACCGTAAAGCCACAACAATTAATCTTTCCAGTGTATCCATCCATCATATGACGTCATAATCAGCTACGTGACGTAGAGAATTACGTCATAATCTTTGCGATATGAATGACTCGATTTAGTCTGTCCTAAACGCTTAATAGTCCGACACGTTGTACAAATTGTGTCTTTACTATTTAATAAATATGCTGTTAAATATTTTGTACAGAAACAGCACCCAGTCAAATTTGTATCAAAATAGTCAACAGTTTACCCGTATTGTTTTCTGGAAATTGATAGTCAGTGAGTTCAGGGATCGGTAAATCCCAACACACCTATCCCAACACAAGCGACGTGTGGGTGGAGCTTAGCTAGAGATGGGCGGGGCATAACTAAAACTGGAAAGGTACCACTGTGTGGTACCAAAATCTATTTAATGTCACAAATCACATCTATCAAGTAAGCATCAGTCATTTGGTGTCCACTGAAAAATCGTTCCTCATTAATTCTGTTATTGGTAGAATGTACTGTATAGGGTAATAAATAGCTTTAATTAGTAAAAACAATAAACCTGCCATGACCTGGTTTGTAAGAAGTGTTTTTATTCTGTACATATGTCGCTTGGATATGTTTTGATTAGGTAAACATTGAGATGGATATAAAGCGCCACTCAGACAAACACCTTTTGCTAGATGATATCATTATGGTGATGATGGATATTTGGTCCTTGTCGAGTCGACAAGATGATACAGGACTATAGCAAATCCAATGTGGTAAATGAAATGGACAAACAACTCAATATTTAAAAAAATGTTGGTCCCAATCCCAAGATAATTCATGATGAAGAAAATTAGTTACCTCTCCAGGATGTAGAAATTGTTTTAGTGTAGCTTTCATGACCATCTCTGTCACTGCTTCAGCACTAACTGATCGTCGCTGGCTAACACATTCCAACTCCATGCATCGGTAATTACCATGGAGACAAATTTATTCAAATGGAAATTTGAGACGGTCATTGTAATCTACAAACATCAACCAACAATAAACCGAGACGTATACCAGCGGTCTACCAATTTATGCGGGCACTTGACTTTACTGACCACAGTAACGGAGCCAGCGACCTTCAGTTTTGCTGAAGAAGTGACGAATATGGTCACGAAAGCAACGCATAAACAAGTTTTACTTCCCGGAAAAGTAACTAATTTTCCTTATAATGAAACAACTCAATGCTATGTATCTGAATTATTCTTTTTTCTTCTAATTTGAAAAATGAGTGTCGTGTACGTTATTCCTGTTTTGCTACCATATTCTTAATTATAGCCATTGATGTGAAGCCTAGCAGCGCATTTAGGATATTAGCTGTAGGTCTTCAAGAATCTCATATACTGACAGTATGTATTGTTAAATGCAACAAAGAGCATGTGGTATAATTAGTATTACTATAGCGAAATTCCCTTTGTAATTTCAATACACATAATTATTCTTTGCCGCGGCCAAATTATCAATGTTAATTAAATCAAGGAGGATGTCAGAAACTTAATTAAAATGTGCAAAATGCCTCATATGTGTATTCGAATACAGAATAGTTCATTTGGAAGCACACGTGGAAGGCCTTAAGGAATATAAATAAATAAAAGTCAGTCTGGGAAATACCTAGGCCGGATTGAAATAAATGCTATATTGTAAGTGGATGCACGAGAACGTGTTGTGGTTGGATAGATGGCATAGCTGGTTTCCGGTCAGGCGCGTGGCACGGATCAGTTGCCGCGATCTAGAGTTCATTTATCAGGCATCTTCCTCATATGTCTTAACCTTTGGGTGCTGATCTGTTGAATCGGACACTCCCTGGCATGTATCTGTACACATTACGCTCGCGCATGCATCTGATTTACCTTGCCCAGTGGAGGATTGCAGTTTCTCATTCAATCATATGACGTCATAATCAACTACGTGACGCGTAGAATGACGTCATAATCAATGACATCATGAATGGTGTAGCTAAGTTTGTTACGAACACTTAATTGATGATGAACTAAGCATTGTTGTACGAATTGTACAGTAAGGTTTATAATTTAGCCCTCTAAAAGTTTAAATGTTTTACAAGTTTATTTTCAATCAAGTTGATGTAAGTTGTTCCTAATAAAGAAAATTTGGTAGAGATAAAATTTGTGTATGTTATTTCTCCAAATTATGTTAGCCCAACTATTTGTTTGTAGTTACAGAGATGAATGCAAATAGTAACAAAGAAAATTTGGTAGAGATAAAATTTGTGTATGTTATTTCTCCAAATTATGTTAGCCCAACTATTTGTTTGTAGTTACAGAGAAGTATCATTTAGGTTCGCGTGCATCCACAGGAGGGGAATAACTATTCAGGCTACGAGATTAAGAATACATTTATTTGAAAAGTTTCCCTCAAAAGTCTTTATATATATATATATATATATATATATATATATATATATATATATATATATATATATATATATATATATATATATATATATATATATATATATATATATATATATATATATATATATATATATATATATATATATATATATATATAAGATGAATGCAAATAGTAAGATTATTGACCAGGAAATCAATATAAATCGTTAGGGGAAAGACGCACAAAACCACGAAATTCGTCCATGAAAATCATGAAAATATCACATTACATCAAATATATAAAATTACATATTTGATACATCAGGAAGATGCCTCTAATTAAAAGAAAACATGAATAATTACTATTGCAATTTGTCCTGGTTGCAAATGGTAATTTAAGAGTCCCAGAAATTCCGACATTGTAAAGACCATGGAAAAACATGCTCTGTCAAATATATAAAATTATATTTTATAAATATCATGAAGATGAAAAATATCATTAATGCAGTTTCTCCTGGTGATAAATGGAAATTTAACTGTGAATGATCAATAAACACTTCTACATGCCTACGTAGATTTGCATGTATGCAAAATTACATACATTTGCAAATTTTCCTCTTGTGAAATCAGCCGATATCTAGCCATGGGAACTTTAGGTAGTACTCACGCATGACACATAATATTATATGGATTCGATATAATTATTATACAATTGCTAACGTGAAATTGGAATAAGCATTGTTGTAATAGATTTTATTAAGATGCTTAATATGACGTAGAAATATCCCACAATGCTTCTCATTAAATTAACGCGATACCTGGATGAGCAACACACAGCAAGATAAGTCACGCCATACAATTTGTTGTGGATATTTTTGAATAAACACCAATCATCGTAGTATTGTCATATTTACATCCTAATGATTTCAAGACAGGTAGCATATCAATTCAAAAACATTTCAAGTTTTGGCTTGAATCATTTCCTGGGTATACTCTTAAAATCAGATTGGCACAACGAGTAAATACATTATCAATGGACCCTCGGTAACACACATAGCATTATGTATGCAAATGAGATCCATTCTTTCTGCTAACTAGCGACCAGCACGCAATTCTCAAACAAATACATGTTATCTGGTCGCAAATGCAGGCAATGTATATGCCATTTCCTTCTGCGCATTCGAATTTCGTTAATTGGACGACTAAATATTTCACATATTAATTAATAAAGCATACCACATCAGCGTATATCACCAAGACAGTTTGAAAAATATTCAGCACGACTATGAACAGCTTGTAAGAACACAATATCAGTGAGATCATGTATACAGAATACAGTCCATTCTAATGTCTCCTATTTTCTATCATCCCTGATCTATGGCACTATCATAAGCAGTTTTATGGACGCCTTGTACTGCCCCATAAGATACCATTCATATCAGTAAAAGACCTATGGATACATGGCAGGCAATGCAATCACACAGACATAAAACAGTTCATGTTTTTAACAATGACAGATGTTCCCCGTTTTTGGCGTAATGGGCATTTTCAGTTTATCCATCCATCATATGACGTCATAATCCACAACGTTGCATGTAGGGTGACGTCATGATCAATGACGCCATGAATGGTGTAGATAAGTACGTGATGAACGCATAATTGGTGACAGACTAAGCGTTGTTGTACGAATTGTATGGCTTTATTATTTAATAAAGATGTTGTTGAATATTTTGAAACTAATTTGACTGGGCACTGTTGCTGCCATGTGCAGCAACAGTACCCATTCAAAATAGTTTCAAAATATTCAACAGCATGCCTGCATATCTTCAGACAGGTTTATGTTTTCAGTATTACAGAATGAAACAGGTTAAGGAGGTATAGAATGTCTAAAGAAAATCTGTCCTCGTATGTGTGCGCTATCCAAATATAAATTCTTAGTTTAGTTCAATACTTCTATTTTCTCACAAATATGTTGAAACCATTAATTTAAACAGTAGGATCGGTGTGAGTGCACTCATAGGTATTATGTTTATATCATGACCTAACTTATTTAGGAATACATTTTCCGTGGAATGGTTGCATGACGCAGGCCATTGTCTGTTGCAACAGCAGTGGATTAGGTTTGGTTCTAACCAGAAATAATACTCAGAGACACAGCAAAGCTTAATGAAAACTGGGCGCTGTTGTTGCCATAGTCATCCAAACAGATCAGATTAAAAACAATCGAAAGCTTACCTGTATAGTTACCTGGAAATTGGGATTCTAGGAATTTAGGGTTCAGGATATATAAATTGATTCTAACACACGTAAAAAAAATGGGCGTGCTTAGCTAGAAATGGGCGGTACTTAGCTAGAAATGGGCGGTACTTAGCTAGAAATAGGCGGTACTTAGCTAGAAATGGGCCCCTTTTTGTGTATTTGAATTGCTAGCTATGCCATGTCCATAACTCGGTAAGCTCCGTCCATTGTGTACACGAATTTAAATTAGTTTTGATATTTGAACCTTGAATTCGCAAAAAAACAAAAGACATACGATTCAGACTTTTACTGTTGGGCCGTTTCCACCTTCGTGTCGGAACTATGGCATGTGATAGTTACGTCAGCGAGTAGCATACGTTACGGATTATAGCTATAGATACGCCAGTAACAGATCAGGTCCCCCCCCCCCCCCCCCCTATTGCCTGCTAATCATCCATATATCTCTTAATGACGCCAATGTTGTCTGGTGTGGCAGCACAGGAGGACCATACAACCAATGTGTAATCTTTAGTTCTCTAATTAACAAATATTATTCGACTGTTTAGAAGGAAATGGTGTAAGAATTGTCTGCGTATGCGTTGAGATAAGAAATTTGTTTCAGAATAACATTCACTATTTGGAAGAACATCTGGATCCTAATGGACCTTTCCCAGAGTAATGACGTCATATGACGTTATAATCAGCTAAGCGGCGTGTAGGATGACGTCATAATCATTACGTCATAAATGATTCTAATACACGTTGTGTAAATCGGATGTCTCTACTCTTTAATAAACATGCGGTTGAATATTTTGAAACTAATTTGACTGGGCGCTGTATAGGCAGCAACACACCCTGTCAAATTAGTTTCAAAATATTCAAGACATTACCCGTATAGTTTTCTGGAAATTGATAGGCAAGGAGTTCAGAGATCGCGCGATCCCAAACACGCAACTTAACATTTTAATGTTCAAACTGACCAAAACAACTCTGCAGTGATCTTGAGACACGTCTATTAGCACGTCAAGAGAAGGGTATTTTTGACAATTAACAACTGGAATGACTGGCTCGGTAACCGAACCAGTCATTCGAGTGGTAAATTTTCAAAAATACTCTTCTCATGACCTGCAAATGGATACTGGGTAAGCCAACACTTGAATCTTCTTTACCATTACCCCTTTAATGGTCAAGCCGGTCAAAAAGTTCAGAGGTAAATTTACATAGAATTTAACTCTAATATTAACATTTTTTGAAAGGTGTTGCCTATTAAAACGCTTAATTGATATAAGTTATATTTTAGCGCTTTGAGGGGCTGGTGACACAAAATGGGTTTCAATCAGAAACAGTATATGATTCCAGTCAAAAATAGAAATGTATCAGCGTTATTGCGATGTTAATAATCTAATCATGAATTCTACACTTCTTAATGACGTATATTACATCACGCGCGCACTTTAGTTTCCTGGAAGCAATTAAACTAATTAATTGGGATTAGTATAATATTAAATTTCCAGATGGATTTCCCATGGTTGAATTGTCGAGTTTCAAATTAGGAAGATATGCAAAAATATGTACTTCTGCTTACACGTAAACTTTGGCATATACAATGAAGCTAGGTGGCGTGCAGGATGACATCACAATCATGACGTCATGAATGATTCTATAGGGCGTGTTTTTAACTCTTAATAGTCCGACACGTTATAGGAATTGCATGGCTCTACTATTTGATAAAGATGTTGTTGACTATTTTGAAAGTAATTTGACTGGGCCCTGTCAAATTACTTTCAAAATATTCAACAGCTTACTTGTATAGTTTTCTGGAAATTGATAGTCAGGAAGTTCAGAGAGCGATCGATCCCAACACGAGCGAGGTGTGGGTGGAGCTAAGCTAGAGATGGGCGGGGCATAGCTAAAACTGGAAAGGTTCATTATATTTGCTGATCGTGCACATGGGGCATGTGAAAATACTGAGTTCGCTTTCAAAAAGTGACATCGAAGATGGAAAGAATTGTTTTACATAAAGCGGGTTTGGAAGCTCTTATAAATCCAGGTAAAATATATATTTTACCTCATGTCTCTATGCATTACTTTTTCATATAAGCATTAACTAAATTAGCCGTGTGCATGTAAACCCATATTTGAGTAAATTTACAAATGAAACAATGATTTTACACGGGGACATCTTTTTTATGTACAATTATTTCTCATAAGCACCCTTATGGTCCTTATTATTTGTGAATCATAGAGTATATTTACCTTGAAATTGAGATTCCGGGAACTTAGGATTCGAAGTATATAAATAAATTCCAACACGCAATTAAAGAGGGCATGCATAGCTTGGCTGGAAATAAGCGGGGCATAGCTAGAAAAACATTCCTCTGTTTGTGACGGTATCTACAACCCAATGGGCGTGGTTGGCGTTAGACCGTTAGTGTGGTCGTATTGTGTGGCTGTTTCGTTTATCCAAGAAAGATTTTTTTGACTTCATTTAGATTAGTGCTGTATTGCACGTTGTACGGGGCTAATGATTGTGGCATGTTATCTAAGCGAATACGGTAATTAGGAAATGCTAATTATATGCAATTATTTAGACAAAATATTTCAAATCGTATGTAGATAAAGGCAATATATTGACCAATATTACCCATCTCCAATCAAACTATTCAAAACCACGCTACTCTCCGATGTGGCGACCACATCGCAATAACAAACAGGCGTTTTACAGCAACAAACTAGCGCTTAGCAGCAGAATACGTATTAATAAAACAACTGGACAAATCTGTAATTAAATAATAATGTCTCATTTCACAATAAAGTATTATTATTATTATTATTATTATTGTTGTTGTTGTTGTTGTTGTTGTTGTTGTTGTTGGTGGTGGTGGTGGTGGTGGTGGTGGTGGTGGTGGTGGTGGTAGTGGCGTCGTCGTCGTCGTTGTCGTCGTCGTCGTTGTCGTCGTTGTCGTTGTCGTTGTTGTTGTCAAGTACGATCTCTCTAGCGCAATGGCAAACATTGTGATGACATATAACAGATCGATATACCAACGTCAAACAAGTTAGTAACGGTTTTGCTTTTCACAGAAGACGCATGACAAGATACGATGATGACAATTTAGCCCTGAGGATCAATACCACCTCATGCTGAACTACGTGTCTGTATTAACCTGACATTTAGGCCTGAAGTCAGACTATTAATCACTTGTGTGTCAACAGCGCGTCAAAGCACTAAAATACTACTTATATCAATTAAGCATTTTAATGGTCAACACTTTTCAAGAAATTTTAATATTAGAAGACTATTTCTTTGTAAATTTATCTCTGGAATTTTTGACCGGCTTGACCATTAAAGGGCTATGGTAAAGAAAATGCATTTACAGGTCAAGATAAGTGTATTTTTGAAAATTTACCACTGGAATGACTGGCTCGGTTACCGAGCCAGTCATTCCAGTGGTTAATTTTCAAAAATACTCTTCTCTTGACCTGCTAATAGACATGCCTCAAGACCACCGCGGAGTTGATTTTGGTCAGTTGGACATTTAAAAGGTTACGTTGACACATGAGCAGTTAAGTGATTCTCATTCTGATACATATTAGTCATATTGGATGTCACTTTGAACTAACGTAATCTCACTGTTAGCACATATTCTTAAGGTACACATGCATGCTCGGCAAATATACTTTCACATGCATAAGTAAGTCTGCATACACACACAATTTTAAGATTACGTACATTTTCGCCATGTGAGGTACCTTTAATAACTGTATATTCCCAAAGATACCAAACGACCGTCAGTCTGGTACATGCGTGTGTCTGTTTGTTGGGATGGGGGGGGGGGGGGGGTGCTCGTACGCGCGTGCGTGCGTATGTGCAGAGACGTATCTCAATAACGACTAATCTAAAATAATAAGGCAACAAAGGAAGCTGATCTGCTAAAATAATCCGGATCGTTGCAAAATCTGGATCTATCGATATCTCAGAAACTGACTCGATTTGGTTCAAACTTTAATATGAAAAGGTGTGTTCCAATACACTATGAGACCATCACTTTTGGCGTCCTCCGAAAAATCAGAAAAAACTTATCCCACCGAATTCTGGACTTGTGGATAGCTCGGAATCTATTGGACCGATCTTGAGTAAGATTTGACCACAGGAAAGTGTGTGACTAAACTAGGATTGCAAACTTTGGCCGCGATCCGAAAAATCTGAAAACATTCCGGACAATCGGAAAACCTACAATGAGACAGAAACGGGAAGGTGGTGGTCGGCAATCTATCATTGCTCTTGTTACCAATGTAGCTTAAATAATTAATTTCTACAGAGCTTCAGACTCTCACTTCTAATTAAAAGCATTATTTGAAATTGATCATATCCCGCTGTGCGTAGTTCTTCTAGACGCATATAGTAGTCATGCATGCGTGTGATATGTAACTCCACATAAACGTATTTAATTTCTAAAATCTAGATTAATCATCTAATATTAATTTTATGATTACTTTTCATTCATCAAATAGGTCGACACTTGACAGCAATTGGATCGTTAGAGTTAATGCCATGCAGATTCGGGTATCAACGCAATATCGATATATCACTCACTGCGCTACCTTAATTGAAATGATACACTGATATTTTTTCCCTAAGCCCTCTGGTGAACGCCTATGAAATAAACGTGCATTGAAAATTATACTTTCTGAGCAATGAACTATTGGAAAGTAAGCCTTGCGTTAACACCAGATTACAGTAGAATTGAATTTCATTGATTGTGTATTAAACTGACATGTGTATTGAACCACCACTAGCTGTATTTGTATTGATCACGAACCTGCTTTAAAATGGTGTATTTCCTTTATGCAATCGACTTTGTACTCAGTTTTGAAAATTTACCAATCAATCCGTTGGTTATCAAGCCGGCCAGACAGCATCTGCTGTACTCTCGCGAAATATCCAATAAACATTTCCGGTTTTAGCTATGCCCCCGCCCCATCTGTAGCTAAACTCCTCCCACACCGCATCCATTTTGGGATCGATCTCTGAACTCTCTGACTATCAATTTCCAGAAAACTATACAGATAAGCTGTTAAATATTTTGAAACTAATTTGACTGATGTCCATTCAAATTAGTTTTAGAATATTCAACACTATCTTTATTGAATAGTAGAGACATATAATTCGTACAACGTACAGCGTGTCGGACTATTAAGAGTTAGAGACGGGCCAAATAGAATCATCTATGACGTAATGATTAAGACGTCATCCTACACGCCGCTTAGGTGATTATGACGTCATATGACGTCAGTTTGATAGATGGCTACTCTGGAAAGGTGACTCGCCAGGGGACAAAAAACAATTTGAGTGCTGTTAACACTAGATGAGTTTAAAGCGACCCAGAATGGCATCGTCGTAGCTTTATGTCTATTTTTTCGTCAAAGTATATTTGAATAACACGATGGGATTATTTTCTACTTTTATTCTGTGACATACTATCAGGAAAATGGGCCTAGAAACAGGAAATATAATCCGTCGGTCCAGAAAAGAATTTGAATGAATCATAATTCAAATGAATTTAATAAAATACACTGCGGTAAATAGAATCACTGGATAGTAATACTAATAGTAATACCGCAAATCCTAGCCACGTCATGATTCAGAAGTATGTTTGAACAGTGGAGAACATAGCGCGAAATCTTTCAGCCTTATTGGGTGTGAATTCAGCTTAAAAAATCTGACCATCACCCCGTGTTTTCATATCTTCTTCATAACACGCTTGACACATTAACGTTACACATTTTAAAACAGGCATACTTTTCATTTTCCCAGGATTTTACAAATAAATGTGCTTCAATCATCAATAGTTGATGAAGGATATTTTGGTGAAAGGCTTGTCAACAATTTTGCCTGCACTCGCGCCTGTACGGTCTATGTTGCCATCACGCTTAAAGACACTATGATATAGATATTTGACTCTGTGAACTGAAACTGAAGTTCCCTCTAGCCCACCACAATTTTAATGGACGTGCCAATTTTGAGCAATCTAGCTTCTTGCATGTTCGGGTCATGGTAAAAAAATGTGTATTCCATTATGCACTTAGCGACCCCGTGACCAAGATAGTTGAGCCTTTGACCCGCGAGCTGTTTGTAGCCAGATAAAATATTAATAGATATATCCAATTTCGGGATTCTACATTCTTGAATTCCTGAGATATAATATGCCACAGACACAGACAGACAAGCAGGCAGGCTGAAAATTGGTGGAAGTCCGGTAGGCCGACAGGCAAGCAGGCAGACAGAAACATCGTCGTGTCGTG